>JARQST010000304.1:891083-940180 GCA_030142225.1 Pachycephus smyrnensis | reverse complement strand
TTTGGAACGGATAGGCCTACAGAAAAAATAGGGTGTGTTTTGAAAAGTGCTAACGATTTCCAACAATTTAAAAAAAATTCATTGCGATACGACCATTTTTGACATATGGGGAGGCAGGATCCGAAACTCGTTTTTTGGCCATAAGTTTGGAACGGATAGGCCTACAGAAAAAATAGGGTGTGTTTTGAAAAGTGCTAACGATTTCCAACAATTAGAAGAAAAAAATTTATTGCGATACGACCATTTTTGACATATGGGGAGGCAGGATCCGAAACTCATTTTTGGTCCTTCAAAATCGGTTTAGTAGATCGTGAGCTAATTCGAAACAAAAAGACAGACAGACAGAAGCTAGAATTGTATATGTATGTGTGTATATATCCATACACACATATATATTGTGACGTGGCATTTTGACGCTCGTCAGAGAACGGACATATTTTGTCGACTTTTCGGTTACGTTATCGGGTCCGAGGCGTTGAAGCGTTTGATTTTATAAATTTTTATCTACTTCCCTCGTGTGAATGTTTTTTTTTGAATTTGGTACCTTTAATCCATTTGTATCCGTAAGCGGAATATTCCGCGCATGACGATCGTGTCCTATCACCGAGCGCGGACTATTCCGCGGACTATTCCGCGGACTGTTATACGAGCCAACCGTCAGTTGAACGACGCTGATGTCTGAACACAGTAACTTAAGTAGAGTCATGATGCAAATTGTTTAAGCAGATCCGACAGGATCCAAAGTGTTGATTCAATCATTTTGATTAAGTGACATCTCGGTCCCGTTTCTCTTGTAAATATTTTAATATATTTTGTCCAGTAATCGGTTTAAGGAAACGTTCTACTAATTTTCAACCTTGTCAAGGGACAATTCGGTCCCTTTCTTTATGAAATTTGTATATTTTGTTCAGGAACCGTTGTTCCGATATTATTTCGTGTTTCGTTTAATAAGTGGGGCCAGTTTATGCTTCTGTATTTTGTTTTAAGATGTTAGTACGTGTTCGTCTAGTATAGTTTTTAGTGAACCTCCCCAGTTTTCGAAATTTCTGTAGATCGTTGTCTCCTTATCTACGACCGCACCGATAAAAAAGCTAGCCTGGGTTGTATTCGGAAACAGTTTGTAGTGGTATAATTCCGAATATACGTATCGCCCTATTTGCGTGCTTTATTTTATATAATTTTCAGTCGTGGAACATTAGGGTGCTATTAAGTTGTCAACGAGTAAGAAATCGTCGTTACGGTTTACGCAAAGATATTCAACATTAAATGATATCGCAATTGTCATGTATATAATATACCTCGGACATCTCCTTTTTCTAGAGAATTATGCCATTGATTTGTTGCACGATTAATTGTTGCTTCTTTGTTATTTTTTGTATCTTGTATCTGTAAATAAAAAAAAGATAACCATTACTCAAGAATGTTGTGTATAATATTTGCCGAGCCGGTCGAGTAAGTCGCCTTATAAAAATTAAATACGTACTGATAATGTGTTAATTTAAAATATCAAGTTTCTTGTACCTTGCATGTCTATACCTTGCAACGGCTAAATACTATTTCACATACCTTCTGTCGGTCATCTTGATTTGAACTAAGGGCACTTGTGACTGCTTGTGGCCGAGACCTCGCAATAGTTAACATCCCCTCTCTTCCAATTTGTTACTGGGTACGCGCATCCCGCACGGAAGAAACATATATGTGAAATTTATATGTGAAGATATAATTCTCACAAACGTACATATATAAAAACATATATGCGACATATCTTATATTGCCACCCGTGTTGCCCTAGTATCTTATGTTTACCACTTTCTCATAAGTCAATCTTATATATTAGATATATAAGTTACTTATGTACAGGGTGTTCGGTATGAAATGCACTGGAGTGGTACCGCTGCATTTTTTGGAAAATTCTAAGGAATACGAGTTTTTACGTTTTTTATTTCAGATACCAAAATTTCGAGATAATCAACGTTGAAGTTGTAATAATATGACCAATAAGAACGCGTTTAGGTGGAGCGTGGAAAGGGGAGTCCAGCCTAGTCGCTGACGACGCGGCCAATCCGCAAGGTCTGTTTATACTTGGCCAACAATACTACGAGTAATATCTCTCGATTAATGGTACGAATAATATCTTTCGATTTTGGGTACGTTCCGAAATTCACTGCCAGTACTGCGAGCATGGTTGTGCCTCACTGAATTACATGCCGATCAAGAGACTCGGTAGAGTCTCGCGCCAAATACGTATAGCGTAGCGGCGGCGAGACTATGCCAGAGTGAATATACAGCAGTACACTCGCTGGAGCGACGATTTCAAAAAAGAAAAACTGTTTTCTCAAAATGAATGCAAGTTTAGCAAAATCCAAATCACCATTTCTACTCTAGGGATGAAACTCTTTAATTTAAGCCAAGGATCAAGTAAATCGGTCCACTAATTCATGAGATATATGGAAAAGAAGATTTCGACTGCTCAGTTTCATTTCGCACCGCTCACGTACACAACACAATCAAACGCATTTTGTCCGTCAAGCTACCGTTCACACCGAATTTTCAGCCAGCACAAGGCTGCCTTCACAACAGTATAGAATAGGCGTAGGCTCTACCGCCAGCAGACCTGACATCCGTACATGTAGTGTGCGTATGCGTATGTATGTGCGTATGCGTATGTATGTGTGTATGCGTATGTATGTGTGTATGCGTATGCATGTGTGTATGCGTGTGGGCGCGTTACATCGTGCCCTGAATGCCTCGATGTAGTTTCCCAATCAGACGTAAAATCCGGGGTGTCTCGATGTTACTCTCCGTAGTTTCTTGTGTCACTCTAAAAAAAATTAAAAAAAAATTTTAATAAAAAAGTTGGGGTTTGCTTGGCGTACTGGTAGATACACTCGACCAATCAAAAACGTGGGTATGGTTCGAGGCTCCTCCGTCCAGGTGGCGCGTCGACGCCAAAATAAAATTGGTTTCAAGAATATCTGCCCATTGGCAATCTCGCTACTCATCCCTGGTATCATAGCATATGTTTCCACCGTGCAGGGTGAAATAGAGTTAACCAATCAAGTTAGTTTATTCCGCTCAAATCTCGTTTTTGATTGGTTAATTCTATTTCAACCCTGCACGGTGGAAACATATGCATAGAGAAGGCCAACTAAATGTTCAGTTGAAGCCATAGCACAGAATGTCAGAACCCAACAATGGATAGATTTTTATATTAATAAACAATACTTTTCGAATAAAATATTTTGTATATGATTTATTATATTATTACAATACGTATTCTACTATTGTAAGCATAGTTGTTTAGAACTCTGGAAATTAAATCCTCCATTTAGAGCTCCTTATTACATGTAAACGCTGCACAAGAGGTTTCATTTTCATGAAAATCTGTCTGCTGCTATTTATAAATACATATTCGGCAAAACATCACAATGAAAATATAAAAGAAGTTAACATAAAACTGCGATAATATAACGATAGAATATTAAATATAATACAATATAATCTTATTAAAATACCGGTTTTTTATGAAAAAAGGTAATATGTTACAAACCCTGGGAAATAATGGTCGAGACATTCTGAAGCGTAACCTCTGCAATGTTCTCTTTAATTTTACAAGAAGACAAAAGAATATTGTACATAATCTTCGCAGTATAACTAATACTAATTCAGTGTATGCTTTGCCACCAAATAGTGTTATGAATGTATTTGATAGGAAAGCAAAGTTACTACAAAAAGAATGTGCTGCAAAAGCACCTGATGTAAAATTGTATGATTACCTTAAAGATGAAGTTGGGTATAGATTATCAGATAGAATATTTGATATAAAAAGGACATTTAAGAGAGCTCTTGACTTAGGTTGTGGTCGAGGTCATGTTTCGAAACATATATTAAGTGAATCAGTTGAGGAGTTAATTCTGGCTGATATGAGTCCAACTGCCTTATCGCAGGCTGAAGTAACAGAAGGAATTAAAGTAGAAAGGAGAGTGGTTGACGAGGAAGAATTACCATTTGAATCTGACAGCTTCGATTTGATCATAAGTTGTCTCAGTCTTCATTGGGTCAATGATCTTCCAGGATGTTTTAATCACATTATACGATGTTTGAAAAATGATGGTGTATTCATGGCTGCTATATTTGGTGGTGACACACTGTATGAATTGAGGTAATTTTTTTACTTTCTTATGTAATGCTTTACTTGCTTTATTAATGTACATATAAAGTACTATTTGAGGTATAATATGCATCCTCAGGGGTTCCTTACAATTGGCTGAATTAGAAAGGAATGGTGGTATATCTCCACACATATCTCCATTCACAGATGTTCGTGATATTGGCAGTCTTATGAATAGAGCAGGTTTTACTATGTTAACCATTGATACTGATGAAATAGTAATTGGTTACCCTTCCATGTTTGAACTCATGTGGGACTTGAAAGGTACTTTTTCAGTTATATTGTTTCATATCAATGTCTTAATACCATGGATAGGTTCTAATGGAATAATATTATATTGAATAGGAATGGGTGAGAATAATGCAGCCAGAAATCGGACGCTCCATTTTAAACGAGAATCACTATTAGCAGCTTCAGCCATTTATCAAGAACTTTATGGAAAGACCAAGGAAGATGGTTCAACATATATTCCAGCAACGTTTCAAATTATTAATATGCTGGGTTGGAAACCAGATCCATCACAACCAAAGCCATTAAAACGTGGAACAGGAGAAGTATCACTTAAAAATTTATACAAACTAGACAAAATCATTAAGGAGACAAAGAAAGTAAAACTAGATGATGAAGAAAAGTAACTATCACTGGTAGACATTATTTAATGAACACATGTAAATATTGTATAAAATAGAAAATGCAATTTATTTTAACATGTAAATCATTTTTGTACACCTGTCAACATTTGAGAACTTGAAATCAAATTAATGGTATGAAATTTGATTTGTGAGTTATTAGCTTGATAATTGTATAATGTAAAGTAACAGCAATATTTATATGCTAATATACAAACCCATCCACAATTACTTCTTCCTGTACTACTTATAACAAATTAAAAAATAATTTATTTTGACATAATTCATATTTATTGTATTTACTATTTTTATTCTGCAGATTTCTCTTTATGTGCTATAACACCCTTTTCAATGAGATCAGGAATTTCTACTGCAAGCCAAGGTCCCAGCTATAACAAAAAAACAATATTACACCTCTTTTATTACTTAATTGTGTTTCCTTAGATATCAGTACAGTCGAATCTTATTATGAACAACTGATTGGAGCTGTGGGGAAAATAATCCTAAGAAAAGTCCGTTCCCACACTACTCCACAGCCTTCGCACGTGCTCTGTGAATGTGTGTGTTACGTCGGTGAATTGCGGCAGAATGTTCGTTATAAGCAACAAAGTATATATCTTTAATGAATTGTCTTGTTGCTTATAACAAGCCATGCTGAACAAAACTTATAACTTAGAGTGAGAGAACTGTCTTGAGCCGAGCGAAAGAAAACGAGGAAGTTACTTGTAACGTAATTGCTTCTAAAGAGATTTGACTATATTATATTTACCCCTAAAGCCATTGCATGGGCAATGCCAAATTTTGGTACATTTCTTGCCCATAAAGGTTTAAAATGGTCTGTTAAGCATATTTTGCCACCTCTATACATTTTTGCTGTTTTACCATCCAATTCTGGTAGAGCTATTTCAGGTGCTGTAACGGGGTATGTTACAGGTATCTGAAAATTAAGGATTCTATGTACCATAGTGAAAATTCAAATAACTTATGGAACTCTTCAAGCATTAGTATTATACCAGTAATGTCAAACTTACATCAAATTCAATCTCAAACTCATATTTTAGAAGATTGTGGATATACCAGCATTTCCCAAACCATTTAGTTCCTTCTTTATTTGATTCCAATCGGAACCAATCATTATCGGAGCTTTTATTATTTTGAACATACTGAAAATAAATCAATAAACAATATCATTTGTAATAAATGTATTTAATAATCACATAACTGAATATTTTATTTTATATCAAAGTTAAGCCCTACTAACAAATAATGGGCAGCATTTATTTATGCTGACTAGAATTACTATAGTCAATATGATTTAGTGAATATCTCATATGAGATTAAAGTATATTGAGGTTACCATATGGTAAAGAATTGCACAAAGTATCGGATCTTATGTGTCTGACGATGTTACCTTTATTAGGGCCTGGTATTCTTCTTTCAATCTTTGCACCCACAGATCCTTATCACGCGGTCCCGCCTTTGTTTGTAATAATGGAATACTACTTAATGTTTTCCTTGTTGATTCGTCCACCATCTTACCCGTTTTTCAATTCTCTATTGATTAAAAAATTTCACTTGGCAAATTCGGGTGCATGATGCAGTGTCGCCAAATGAATATGATTCTATAGTAAAGTCTCTAGCTATACCTTTTATTTATATTAATTTACCGTACGTACTTAGTAGCAATAATAGTATAACAATGAAATAATATCAATATAAAAACTCTTCAGTTTTACCTGGTAAACTATACAAACTTATTTGCAGTGTAAAATGAACAACTTCAATATAAAGATTTTTGCTAATTGTTACTCTGTTATATATAATCAATCGTTAGTTTATTCGCAAAATAAAAAATTCATGCCCTGAGCCATAAGCTTTTAGAATTTTAATACCATTGTTATACTTTCCTCTATAAGATTTTCCTTTTTTAATTTTCTTTGTAGTAAATTTACATTTAAATTGACAGTTTCTAAAAAGTGCCAACACAGCGGATATAAAGGGTGCGTTTCGATATTCGCTCAACGCGCTGCGAGTATCGTTGTGTCCCTGTTTACTTACATGCAATAGAATGAACACAACCATGCCCGCAAGGCTTTAAGCGAATATCGGAACGCACCCAAAGAAGCTTCACATGTTGGACAAATCAAAATTTGATACTATTTCCGGTTGATCACGAGTGTCCATCTTTGAAGCATTTCAGGAACTTATTATAAATATGTTTAATATATTACAATTTCAATACTAAATTTATCAATTAATATATTATTATACAATATATAATGTTCTTCCATTTTCCAATTATTTTGCACTTCAATTTTACATCGTTTTCTATCATAATATCAATATTCAGCTTCTTGATTAACATAGGTTAAATACTGAATTCACCGGCAGATGGTGCTAAGGAGAACTCAATCCATAAAATCAAACGAATGTTTGAATTCTTATGAAAATTATTCTATGTCATGCCGTGAGTGACGCTTGCGCCTTGTTCTGCACCGTGGAGTTCTTTCGCTCATAGAGTAACGCTTCAGTATTTAGCACTGTTAAAAGCATTTCGCGTATAACCACGAAGATTTCTTTGGAATCAACGTTTCTTGGCGGAGCATCAACTACTGTTTAAGAAAATCGCGCGGAGCGATAGTGAATTGGTGTAAAGTCTTACCTCTTCATGGTTCATCATGAGTGATTATTCAGCGGTCGCTCCGCCACAGAATTTCAGCCACAGTACAGCATTTGCGGCTGCTTTACAACGCGCTAAACAAGTAAGAGTATTATATATACTTGCTCTGTTAGATGCATTTCAGTTTTGAACCCTCTATTGATGCTTACGTGAGTTTCACAGCTTGTATTTTGAAGTACGCGTAGGCAAACGCTATCTTACTTTGGCTCTATCTATACAACCCTGAGAAAGGCCGATCGGATATATGCAGCTCACTACATAAAATTTTATCATGCTTTTTGTTATTTTAACATTGTTATATTAATATTATTTTATGTGAAATAATTATTTACGTAGGTATTATGTTCGCGCGGCGCATTGCGTGACCAACAGAAACATTCTAGTATGTAGACTGAGAGATGTGGGAGGGAGGGTTCATTTATCATGGGTATTATTCATTTTTTAACGCTTTTGTTTCATTTCGCAAAATCTAATATCCGCGTCGGTAACAAGACAAAGAAGTATAGTTCATTGACTCGTTTAGTTCATTTTAGATATTGGAAGTATATGATGAGAAATTGTACAAAATGTAGTATATGAAGCTAAATTTGCTTTGAAGAAAATATTTTCTTAGTTTATTTTAAGGTTTTAATGCAGGAAAGCAAATATTTTTTTATGTGTTGCTGTTATAAATGTTTAACGGTATAGTTTGTCCATGAATGAGATGCATTTTGAAGAAGGGATCTCGCTGTGACTTTCGATACAAAAGTTCGTATTAGACAATATATTTCACTGCCACTATATTACTACATTATTACTATTATATTAAAAACTATTTCCTTTATGATTTCCTAACATTTATAATTGATGTGTAAAGTAAGAACGTTGTTAATTAAAGTAATTATTTTTGCTGTGGTATGAGTAAATTGACTATATTAACTCTGGCAGTACCTTTGAATATTAGTTCTCATATATCAAGAAAGGGGTCTCCTATTGAACTTCACAGAAGTAAACAAGGAATTTTATATATATGTCAGTTTTTCAATCACATTTCTATAGCTTAATAAGATTACTTTGTATACAAAGAATGACCTATGAATTTGGAAGTGACTCTGATTGTACTAATGGTGGTTACATAGTTCTTGTACTTTTGTGGTTAATAGAACTATTAAAGTAAAAAGTATTTGTTTAATGCAATTTACTTCATTATTTAAAAATCAGTAAGTGTTATGATTCTTCATAAAGAGTATTAGTACTTTTGTTCTCTTAGGAACAATGATATTCAATATTTATTTTAAGTACAAAGCAGTCATTTGTAATGTCTATTAAATACATTTTAGTATTAGACTGAATGTGAGCAGTTAATATCAACGTTTTTAAAGCTTACTTAATCTGACTACTCAATAATTTGAGTATGAAAGCAATATTATCATAGTCAAAATATCTATTATGTTATATTTCACGACTTTTATTAAATGTAACATTTACAACTTACTAAATTATGGATGCAGCGTTACTACACTTGTTTCAGACATATATTGTAGAAATTATGTAGATATGTCTTTGTTCTTTTAATGGAGCTTTTTTATAATATCGCACAACTCCATGCTACTTTTATACTAATTAGTATATATTTATTACTTTCTGTAAGTTTCTTTTTCATTTGAATGGATACATTACATTATATATAATGTATTACATGGATGAAAAAGCTGAAAACGCTATGGATTATAGTAATTCTTTCGCAACATTTGTTATACCTAATTTTTTGTTTCTTTTGGTATAACAAGTGTTCAGATAAGTATTACATTTATTTTCATTTTGAATGATTGTTTACAGATTGCAGCGAAAATAAATCCAGCAGGTGCACAAAATAATCCAGATTCTAAGTTAAAACGTCCTCTTGAAGATAGTTCAGGTAAGAAATATTTCTATCAATAGTAAAAGGTCATTATTTTTAAGTTACACTATGTGCCAAATGGTAGTACATGTGCATTAAGGTGCTTATAGCAAATTTTCATTTTGAACAATGTAAAATTGGTCTTACAATGCATTTATATGATACTGTATCATGTTCATATAATTGTACAGGATTGTTACCTTTCATTCATTTAAAATTTGAACATTCAATTTTCCATTCTTCACCTATTATTGCTACTTCACACAATGTAGGCTAACAGATGGAGGTTGCAGGGCATAAGACATCGATGAAGCTCCAACAATTTAAAAAATTTTATGACTTCGTATAACTACAAAGCAATACAGTGTTCAGGAAAATCCTGAACTATTTATAAACATGATTATTTCTTGCGAAATGTTTACAATGATAGGACCCTATTTATTGTGATACCTTACATAAAAATTGTAATCTGTATGGCTCATGAAAATCTAAAACCTTAAACGACCCAAAACAGAATTAAACTTGTAAATCATAATTGTTATAATACAATGTATCAAAATTGATATGTACCATGCTAAAACGCAAGCCCCAATAGGTAGTACTGCAGAGCATTAGCCGATCATACTATAAATTTCGTATAAACACATCAGCTTGCCAGCGTTCCGCATCCCCTATTTTGTGAACTTTTAGAACCGGAAGCAAAGAAAATGGCAGCATTAGTTGCGGATCCTCTAATTGGACTTCGAGGAGGTCCACAAAGTAACAGTTCCATCGGAGATAGTGGAAGTTCAACTGCAACTAGAGCGGCTACGCAGTCTGTATCGCCTTCAGCTCCAATGGGAGGTATGGGTGGTATTTGCAACGAAGATATCAGAGTACCGGATAAAATGGTTGGATTGAGTAAGTATAATTGACTGTTATTTATTTGTTGCCCAAATTTTCCATGAGTATCATTGGATGTTTTAAAAGGTGCAACTAGACGTAGTGCCCAGTTACACCAAATCATTTATTTACTTATCCTATGTTTATGTATTACCTGTTATAATGTGCAATCATAGGCCTTTAGAATTTAAGCTCATACAAAAATGTTTACAATATTGCTTTCCTTTCATTGTTATAAATAATAACTCTATAATTAAGAATTGTAAGACCATCTCCATGCTGAATCATCATAGGCATGAAATTGATAATCCGTATTGTCTTTTTTTTACGTGTTATTCTTGTTTTAATGATTTGTCCTGAAATGTTGCGTACCATATTTTCTCACATAATCGCCAGACACATTCCTGCAACCAGCAGATAATTAAATATGCCACCTTGTATGTCGTTGCGATTGAGGTGTCGTATCCTTTATTGTCGTGCTAATGAAAATTCATATTTTTACAGTAATCGGTCGGGGCGGAGAACAAATCACGAGATTACAAAGTGAAACTGGCTGTAAAATTCAAATGGCCCCAGAGAGTGGTGGGCTACCTGAGAGGGTTTGCACTCTTACTGGCTCTCGAGAAGCTGTCAAGTAACTTGTTTTTTATCTTCTTATTTCATTACTTTTAATTATATTTTATGCATTGCAATCCCATTACTTTGTACGAATTTTTCTACAACCATAACTCGTTTGTATGTTTTTACACCAACACCGTTTCATGAATTCTCAGTCCAGCAAGATATGATTTTCTACTTAGGCTATATATATACATATATACATAGAATCGTTTAAGCGATATATGCGTTTACGTAGCATTGTGGCAGGTCATCATATAATTAGAAACGTTAATTTATGAGCCAAGCAAATCGTCTATCCTCCTTAAACATGTGATAACATGTCCAATAAGTCCTATGAAACGTAACGCCACCTCTTTTTAAATTAAGAAATATGATCGCAAAAGTTAATCCATAGTTCCCATTTTACCTATTAGTTATAATCTTCCCCATTTATAGTAGTAATACTTCTCTCTTCTGCTTAATCGTTGTTACGTAAACGCATTTATTATTATTATTTATACTTTTCAATGTAAGTACACTTTCCCTATTAAAAACGTTAAATTTTTTTGAGCGCTATGCACAGTTGGTACTAACTGACACAAGACACGTGTTATAAAAAAGAATGAATTATTGATGAAAAGTTGTCATATCACCTTGTTCTACCGCACTATTTGCATTGATTCACTGTCAGTCATATGCACTCGCATATAAAAATTGTTCACCTTTTTACAGAATTTATTCGTTTAGCTCCTGGACACGAGTACCGGGCTCAGATTCAACTTTGAATACTCGCCGGCATATCGATTCGCTAAAAATTCTTTAAGGATTTGTGAAATTTCATTTCGTAATTTTGTATTTACTAATAGTTTTGTTTTACTTTTACTAGGATGTGGGAAGAGAGAAATAGTGAGAGTGGGTGAGTGTAAGAGAGAATGAGAGAGAGAGAGAGAGAGAGAGAGAATGAGAGAAAGAGTTAGAATGAAATGGAAGGAAGGAGGATAGGATATGCATGGGGACGCGTTGCTCGCAACAGGAAGATGATTAAAATACTACTCGTATAAAACTGCTTAAAATGATTTTATAGGATATTTAAGTTTGTTGTACAATTACTAACTAAAGATACTAGCGAAAATTACCTACCAATTGTGGTCTGTTGCACTTTGGCGCACAATAGCCATACGATTATGTCTTGCAAACAAATTGTATTGTATGTTGTATATGGCTAGGTTACTCATTCGTAAAAATCCCTTAAGGGATTCATTGGATATCTTCTGTTCTGTGTTTCAGTCGGGCCAAAGAGTTGGTTCTGTCGATCGTTAACCAGAGAAGCAGAACCGAGGGTATTGGCGACATGAATATATCCGGAAGTAGCAGTGGGATAATGGGCCATCCGGGATTCGTTGAAATTATGATTCCAGGGCCGAAAGTTGGTCTCATTATTGGAAAGGGTGGTGAGACTATCAAACAACTCCAAGAAAAGTCTGGAGCTAAGATGGTCGTAATTCAGGACGGGCCTTCTCAAGAGCAGGAGAAACCTTTAAGGTGAATTTCCAAATGACATTATTTACTTGAAAGTGGATCCTAAACTTTGAAGGGATTAGCACTCCGACATTTTATTACAGAATAACCGGTGATCCGCAAAAGGTGGAATATGCCAAACAATTGGTATACGAACTCATCGCTGAAAAGGAAATGCAGATGTTCCATAGGGGGTCGAGGGGTGGCAGTGAACGGGGTGGAAATTATCCCAATGATAATGGATTTAATCATGGCGGACCAGCTAATGCTGATGGAGTTGAGGTTTGTAGTTTACTTTCTTTCAGTACATGACAGTGTCAACGGCTTTTCTGTGGCTCGAATTTTCGTATTATTGCTTTATATGTATTGATTGATTATTAACATGTATGATATTCATGTAATTAGGTGCTTGTTCCTCGAGCTGCTGTCGGTGTAGTTATCGGTAAAGGCGGAGATATGATAAAGAAAATCCAAGCAGAGACTGGAGCAAGAGTTCAGTTTCAACAAGGACGAGAAGATGGTCCTGGTGATCGAAAGTGTTTACTATCAGGAAAGCATCAAGCTGTAGAACAAGCACGACAACGGATTCAAGAACTTATTGATAGTGTAATGGTAAACTTTTATTATATGGTCGTGAATGATCGTGTTTCGTTTTGGAAACAATATTAATTAGAGGAACTAATTATTCCGTTTAGAAGTAATTTCCAAACTGTACTCTATTACAGTATTTAAATTATTTTAATGGAAGTTCAATCAAAAGTAATCCTGCTGAAATTACGGATATGCTCCTTTTTTTATTTGTATGCTTAGATTTGCATGGAAATAGTGTGGAAATTGCTTGATTCGCAAATAATTCAATTGAAACTTAAAGAAGAGTAATAGATGATAATATGTTATTTTGTTCTGTATAATTATAGAGACGGGACGATGGTAGAAATAATATGGGTGGTAGAGGTGGACCTCGAGGAAATGGTTTCGGCGGTGGTCGTACTTCAAACGATTATGGCGGTGGTTGGGATAGACGTCAAGGTGGACCTATGCAAGATAAAATTGAAACTACATTCACAGTGCCGTCGTCCAAATGTGGTATCATCATAGGCAAAGGTATGAATTTGTTGTTATACCTTCTGTCTTACCGTGATGTTACGTTCATCTTGTAGTATAAATCGCCTGCGCATATTTCCGTATTAAAAAACTTTTTTATTATTAGGCGGGGAAACGATTAAACAAATAAACCAGCAAACAGGAGCCCATTGCGAGTTGGATCGAAGAAACCAGAGCAATGATAATGAAAAGATTTTCATAATTCGTGGCAATCCCGAACAAGTGGAACACGCTAAGAGAATATTTAGTGAAAAACTAGGTTTGGTGCGTATAGTGAAATTAATGCTCCGACCGTTTTCGTTAGAGCTCAGTTCCATTGGAAATATATTATGTATTTTCATGTATTACTTAATAGAGTCCAGCTGGAGCTCCATTTGCTGGGGGACAAGGTGCAATTGGATACAATCCAAATTGGAATTCTACTTCAGGATATCAGGCCTGGCCTAATCAACCTCAATCTAATGACTCCAGTAAGTACATTTATTAGTACCTCTTTCTTGTATATGGAGCTAATTCAAAAGGCGGAACATCATTTTGTCAATTTTATAATGTTCCTACATAGGTACTAACGCAAATCAAGCACCGGTTCAAGTGAATCCTCAAACAGGACAACCAGATTACAGCGCTCAATGGGCAGAATATTATCGATCACTCGGTATGCACAGAGAAGCGGACATGATAGAACAGCAAGCGAAACAAGGAAAACAAGAACACAATCCACAAACAGGTAACTTCAAAACTATAACTTGATAATTTACACATCGTTTATTTCCAATATTTCATTTCGCGGTTTCTGTTTCAAAAATGGTGTCATGAAAATTATTTTTTATTTTAGGAAATCAACCAAATCAACCAAATGCACCACCAGCTGGATCGGCAGGACCCGGACAGCCACAACAACCGCAAGCGCAACAACAACAACAACAACAACAGCAGCAGCAGCAGCAGCAGCCTGGAGCCGCACAAAATGGTGGCCAGGCTGATTATAGCGCACAGTGGGCAGAATATTACAGAAGCGTGGGTAAAGTCAAAGAAGCAGAAGCGATAGAAGCCCAAATGAAGGCAGGCAAGGTGTGTATAATATTAATTGATTTCATAATTATCCCAAACTGCAACTACTGTTTATTAGAGTACTTTTATTTCAATCATTGCGTGTATTGTTTTAAGTTATGGAATGCTATGTTATGTTATACAGCTGGGAATACAAGGCAATCAGATGGCGCAACCTCAGATGCAACAGGCGATTCAGGGGCAGTCCGCAGGTCCTCCAGGAAGCACACCCAATGCATTTCCACAAGCGTATGGAAGTTATCCAGGGATGAGTGCTGGTAACGCGCCGGCTGGATATTACGCCGCGGGTGCTGGTTCCACGTCCCAGCCTCAATCGGGACAACAAACTCCGTCTTTCCCAACCGGATATCAAAATTATCCGTATTCTCAGCCCAGTTCCGATAACTAAACAATTGGACGATGTCGAAGTGAACTGTAAGTAATATCTTTCTTGCTATTTATTCTCGGTTAGGAAAGTTACATGTTTGAATTTTTTTAAGCTCAAATACTGTCATGAAGATCGGAACTTTATAAACACACTGAAGATAACATGAATTTCTTGTATGTTGGAACACCAACCTCATTTTACTTTTTTTTAAATTATTTATTTTGTAATATTAATTGATTCGATTGTGGTAAAAAAAAAACATGAAACTTTTCTTTCCCTAATAATGTGCTGAGCCTTTTTAAAACTGTGTAGAGCAATTGATTTTAGTTGAAATAGAGGGTCGCTTCTCACCGTTTACTTAAAGGAGTTCATGTTAGCAACTGTACCTTGATAACTGTGATTAGTTTATAGAGTCGGATTGCACAGTTTTAATTTGACTTGGGACCGAATACTGAATACATATAGATCGAGAAATCAATGGTGTAAGAAAAATGTATCTCGCCCATGATGTGTTTACTTGATGCTAACACAATTTTCAGGAACTATATTGCATATTAAAGAAAAACCAATATGCCTATCATAAGAAATGACTGGGAATTGCAGAAATGCATTAGAAGTTTTACACCTTTGAAATTGTCTTTATCGCGCCTCATTATATACAAGCTATTTGTATAGTAATCCTTTGTTTATTTCAGACAGTTTTCAGATAGCTTTCCATTGGGATGTGGTTAATGCTGCAGTACCTTCGTATAATGTTTACGCTAAAACCGTATAATTGGCTGCTTTATAAAGATTGCAACCTTCATAATTCGTGAATAGTACCGACCTATACCTATTATCCATACTATATTAAAATATCGTTTGATGTTTTTTCTTTTTTATATAAATATTATAGGATATGCATTGTCTAATTAATAAGTAATAAGAAACTACTGAAACTGAATTGAAGTTAATAGCGTAATGTAATACCAACATGATGTCCACCTGTGTTCCGTTTACTCTATCATACGTATTTTTATTCCATACTACATATAATAGCTGTAAGATAAGTTGACGTTAGCAGGTGACGCAGCAGATCAAAAACAGGAACGACCTGGGCTCAACGACTCTATATATACTCTTCTCTATTATCATGTCTCTGATTCGAATTATTTAAAGCTATGCCTCAAATTGAATATTATCAAAATGTCTCCCAAGTTTGTTCTATTGCTATTCTATTTCTCTTCCTCTAATCGCATATTCCGAATCATATTCGTGCATCGCCGACATGTTTACGAAGCACTTGTTTTTTTATAAAATCTGGAATCGTTTATTTATACATACATGCTTATATATAATAACCTGATAAACGAACCATGCCACATGCCTACATATTTTCGTACATAAGTAGGAACATGAAAGTGACATCAAACATTTATTCGTACTGGCAATAGTAATTATTTAATTGTACTACGTGTGTATCTAGAAAAATATGCTATCTCTAATGTCCAATGCGCTATATATACATACTCCACCCTCTCTATCTTTCTCTCTTTGACACATACACACATTATAACGATGATAAATATAATTGTAATTCGTTTTCTTCGCTTTTCTCGTCAAGTACCACTACCAAATTTATAGATGCGGAGCAGCCAATTAGGGTGACGCATGCCTGCTCTTCTCCGATATTCGCAGCATATGGAATCCGAAATTTTAGCATTTCCCTCTAGCCGTTTCCCGTTCGCACTTAGGAGGTTGCGTTCGTAGCTGACAGGACCTGTGCGTATGTCTGGAGAAATTTTGGGCGGAAGGTACTATCGTGGAGGAGATGTCTTCTAGTGGCCTAGTACCCTAAGAATTGTTTATGAAACTACTACTGTATATTACCTCGGATTACACACGTAATAACTCAATTGATTGTTATGTACTAAACGAAAAACTGGCATTATGTTTCGCTGGCCAATAAAAGAAGCATACAAATTTCTTTTATACCTTTATTATATTGTGTTTGAGGTTTTAGCATTCCGCCTGACAAATGCAGTCAGTTTCCCTTTTATTATCATTTCCAACGGTGTACGTATTATCATCTTAGCATAAAGTTATGTGTCCATATTATTATTGGATTATTAGGTAATGTGAAAATATTATATTTAGTTGCGTACAATTGTCGTGCTGCGATGAGATTAATTAGGTGGACTATATATCGTTATGTATCACTGATTAAGAAGAGGATAAAATAATAATTACGTGAAATATAATAGTACTTTACGATACTAGTGCGAAAATTTTTTTTCTGACGAGTGTGAGTTGCAGCACGAGCCGAAGGCGAGTGTTGTAATCGCACGAGTTTAGAAAAGGTTTTTCGCACGAGTATCGTACAAAATTTTATTTCGAAACGTGCGAAAACGCAGTTGTACGCACGCGAAGTGTGCGTAAAACTGCATTTCTCGCACGTTGCGAAATAAAATTTATAATAGTGGCCCAAAATATTGTGTATTTTGACACGGTTTCTGATTGATTGAACGTTAGACAGTTATGTTTTAATTACTATCGGAATACAGTGATATATGTGTTATATGTTCGTCTCTTCAAAGAATTGTTTCAACCTTCATCTGATGGTATGGTATAAATGGGAATGAAAGATGATATTAAACTTTGTCGCACTTATTAAATCAATTTTGCTTTTTATTTTCTACAGAATACATGGACATCGTTACAAACGGGATCCAACTTTTAATATTAGCGCAGTAGACCCTTTGGATTAACGGTGGTGGATAAATTAAAGATATAGCGGCAGCTGAGTATTATTCGTTGTGCTATATCCGTGCAGAATGTAAATTTGTTAACAATATCTAAAATTTCTCATTATTATTAAATTCCAAATATGCTCCTTTTATACGATTCTTAGCATTGGATAGAATCCTTGTACGCGTATTCAAATTTTTACACTGACGAGTCTTAAGAGAGATCGTTAAAATGTATTTCTATAGCTTTTTATTAAAAGCGAAGTTTGTTTAAAATGATACTAATTCTGACACTATGAGAGCATTTACATACTTTTCAAAAAAAAAAATGTTACGTACTTTCTAACATTCAAGTGCATTTAAACAATATGGATACCTGAGACATTTTCCGTATTTTTTATAAGTACGCACCAGACTCTTTATTATTCTCTTTCTACGATATCTTATCTTATGCTACGTTCATTCATCATTTCATCTCCAATTACTGCAATTAATCTAAATGCAGTGAAACTTTCGTTTCAGGAGGAGCTCCGTAGACAGTATCAAATTCCTTGATTGGGAGAAGGAGAGATTGCATACGTGGATAAATATTGCAATATGTAAATATAATCTGCATACTCAGTGTATCATACAGATTCAATCGATCGTAAGAATATTAAATGAATGGTTCAACGGGAAAAACTAATATTATTTTGTAAGCGATGTCTATGCAGAAGTCTGTTTTGTTGATAAAAGCATGATATTCATGAGAATGATCGGAAAATGACTTAGTATTAACATAGAGTTGTCATAACATTATGGACACATATATAAAACTTTACATTACTTTCAGAAACTCGTTAAATCTTTTCATTTTTTATTTTTATTTTTACTCTATTCATCGCCAGCTACTCTTTCCATAAACATTAAAATCATTGTTTTTGTATAATTATCTATTGTCATAGTAGGTATGTGTCAATGACTGTCATTGATTATTTTGATTTATTTATATGAACAGAATAAACGATCATTTTCTTAGGATTTTTCCCAATAAGTTCGTGAATAATCAATAATAAAATAATTGTTCATTTATGCTAATCATACGTGTGCTTCAAATGAAACAACCGTATACCGTCCCGTTATTAAAATCAATTAAATTTATTTTAGTGCAATACTTCCGTCATAAAAAACATTAAGACCTGCGCTTCCAGCCCGCTTATCACAACACTATTTTTACATTAACCAAAACTTGAACTTTCGTTTAATATGAAATCTAAAAGTGTTATTGATTTAGTGTTAATTTAACTGTAATTTCAATTTTACATTGATCTGTTTCAACGGGCCATTGAAAACCAGATTTCACTATAGATTTTGTTGCGAAAATAATTTTTATACAATACGTTGTTTTTGATAACATTAAAAACTGTAAATGTATACTTTGTTCACTGTTATAACTTTCCAGTGAAAGTAATAAATTGAATTAAGCAATAACTGTATACCAAGTGTGAAATCAAGCGCATCGACACATTTCATGAATTAATACTAGTCAATGAACAACGTTATGATATTACTTCTCTGCATTAATAAGTTATATAAAATTTTCCATTATAAAGTAGCGTAGGCGTAAGATGATATCTATGTCTCTATTCAATTTACTACTGTTACAGGCGTTGAAAAATATTATGCGCTGAACTAGTACCGTAAAGCATTGCGTAAACTCTGAGTTAAATAAATAATTGGCAGAAAAAGATAGCGTCATTAGTGGCTTATTTATTTGTTTATAGAATACTCTAATACTAGCCCAAGCGTATTTAGTTTTCAACGACAAGCAACTGTTGCAATTTTATGTGCGAGCGACCGGATTTTTATAATGTGTATCACTTATCCGTGTGCGCGTTTGTCATTTATATATTATTTGCCAGCAAATAATTTGAAATTCCTTTTTGCTAATTTCAGTACTACGAAAATTGATTTAAGATGCAGACGAAATACGAAGGACTTAGATCCCTGAGGGTCCATAAACTGGATTCCATTGTTGCGTACAACGAATAAAGGTTGCTCGTCGAGGCAATTCTCGCAATCGGGCTGCTCCAGTGTATGTACAGGCTGAACGTAATCCGCCCAATATATCTAATACTGTGTTCTCAACGAAACCTTTGTATGGTACTTCAACCGTTTTTCCTTCAGAAGATCTATAGTGTCAATAGAAGCAATTTCTCTTGAGTATAGGCTTGCGTGGTAGATTTCATTCCATTATTATGTAATATTTATGCAGCGATGCATACCTATATACGGCGACACCTCCAGCATGCTTTTCCATTGCCATATTGGAAGACATTCCGTAGAAGAGTTTAAATTTCTTCCCATCCTTCTCTATTGTGTCTCCTCCACATTCTTCGTGCCCAGCGAACATACCACCGGCCATAACAAAATCCGCACCCGCACCAAAAGCTTTAGCCAAATCACCAGGACATGTGCAACCGCCATCCTTGAGAGAGACGTTTTAAAATGGATTTTTCTATTAGTATAATTTTCGAAACAGCTATTTTCAATTTACGTTGGGTATTAGCCGGACTATCATAGTGGGGGAATTATGATCTATTACATAATAATCAATTATATAATAACTGATTGTAAATGTTTTACTCACAGATATGATATGCCCTTTCAATCCATGCGCGGCATCAGCACATTCGATTACAGCACTTAGCTGAGGATAACCAACCCCAGTTTTCATTCTAGTTGTGCATACAGAGCCTGGACCAATTCCAACTTTAATTATGTCTGCTCCAGAAAGTATTAATTCTTCTACCATTTCACCCGTCGCCACATTCCCAGCCTACATAACGAATACGTATAATAAAAATCTTAAGAACTGTGAAGACAATTGTGTTTGTTCTAGAGGTGACTTAAGCATCTTCTAAAACTACTGAATTATGTGTATATAATTCCATTGACTTTATACATTGCGTTTATTTTCTAGAGATGTCTTAAGATTAAAGAATGACTCACGATTATCGTGTGGTTTGGAAATGTTGCCCGTACTTTACGGACATATTCAACAAAGTATTCAGTGTATCCATTTGCAACATCTAAGCAGATAAATGTAATTTCTGGAACAGCAGCAATAATATTCGAAAGGCGTTCGAAATCCCCAGTTCCTATACCAGAGCTGACTGCGATATTTTTCAAGCATTCTGGATTATTAGCAGCAAACTCTTTCCATTCATTTGCTGTGTAATACTTGTGAATTGTTGTAAAAAATCCGTGCTGGTGACATAACAAACATTCAATTTCAGTACTGTCAGTTGCAAATACCACTAAGAAATGTTTCAGCAATAGTTTAATACAGTCGACTTTAGCTATAGAGGCGCTCCGTATACTCGCATTTCCCCTGAGCTCTCTTTTTAAGTTATTGCATCGAGAGGAGAAGGCTTCCCCCACTCTTCTGTGCCAGTCAGCGCGCGTTACCCGCGCTTTGTCGAAGGTTCGGCAATATTACAGTGGAGTGGGGACTCTCCGTAATATCGCTCTCTCGCTAGTTATCGCCTCTCATAGCCCCGGGTGTGCGGTTATGCAGAGTCGACTGTATTTAATAGACACAAAATACAGTACACGGTTTTCTTCAGATTAGATAACATTAACGAACCTTTGATATATTTTTTGCCATCTCAAACGTACCGATAGTATCCATATTTGAAGCCATTACAGGAATTCCTTTGTACGTTTGCTTCGAGTTTCTAAACGTTATTTCTCTGAATAGGTCGACCTAAAATTCAGACGTTTTTCTTATATTTCATAATGCTCCGGGAGTTTCAAATGTATTTTTGTGATGTCTGCATCTAATGAAAGGTGCAATAAAAATGAAATAATGATAAAAACACATATAAGGCGTTAAGATGTTTATATATGTGTTAAGTCTGTCTTTTTATTCAATACCGCATGTAATTAGTTTTGCATGAAGTTCGATTATAACAGTCAAGTCATTAGAGCAATTAGAGCAATGGCAGAATGCCGTTTGCGACATAATACTTTTATTGATGTTATTCTTCGGAATTCTATATCAACGCTGAAAATATTGGCATTATATGATGCCTTTGGCTACTAATATGTATTTGACAAGGACATAACTATATATTCAGCACTGATAGTGAATTACGTACGGAATGCGCCGCAAGTCAAGGACTTAATTGAGCGACAATGAGAATGGAAATTTCTTCTTCATTTCCTTAATCGATGATATATCATGAAATGTGGCTAACTGAATTTACAACGTATGCTTATATCGGATGATAGTCATCTAAAGAAATAAAATTTTTTATGAAATGAATAATATCAGCTATAGATACTATAGAATCTTATCTTTTATAATATCCAAAATTAATGTTGAGATATAATAATATGTAGTGGCAGAAATGCAATGATTACGACACTATTATATACCATTGCATAAAGTTTAAATATATTTATTATATATTTAAAAAAATGTATAGAAATATTTAAAACGAGAAATACGAAAATCATGAAAAAAGTATTGGACTTGAAATTCCACGACAGCCTACATACAAAGCGCTGCAACTGCTGTTTATGTAGTCAGTATATGTATTCAAATACGATATTCGACAATCTTGCAAAATTTAATTGACAGACAAGCAAACAATATTCATTATTTCTCACTGAAGTGTATTCTAATTGGTACAATTACTTATTTCTTTGACTGCTAGATAAATTTACCAAGTCAGAAATCAAACCGAATGTTTTTAAAATATGAAATGCAACTTCTTCATTATTACGAAAATAGATAAATGACAATGCATTTACTATATTTCATACTATCGTAATTCATAGTGTTCTTGAGGAACGCTCCATTTTTGAAGCGTTCGATAGACGTATTCTATCGCAGTACACCAAGCAAAATTGATAGCTTCATGCTACTAATAAGTATATAAAAATAGTTGGTAATTAACAAAACTCCAAAATATTCTTAATTTATGGCAATGACAAAAACTTACGTCTGCTCTACTTCGTAAAGTACTCCTCTTTGGTCGTAGCATCACATCCTTAAAATCCAACTTTACGTCGTTTACTATGTTCGGCATTTTGGTAGACGATTTTTACAGAATTTATAAATTTTGTAGCAGACGACTCGTACAAATTTCTGTCATAGATTCAGGAATACTGAGACTTCGAACTGACGAGCTGATATTAAACGTAGTTGCCAAGGTTCACCTCTAAATATAGACTCAATGGGCACTGTAGTAGCCATGTATGTACAGTAAAGTCGATGGTCTTCCTCTACAGTATGCTTACATAACGCCATCTTGCTTTCTAGAATTGAACGACGGTAAAAATTCACAGGGTACGCTCTCATCGATTCCTTCCTGAACGATACTTGAAACAATACTTTTTCCGTTTCTTTAAAATGTTGAGAATGTATTGAATCGGAATACAGTACGTTTCTATGATCATTGAAATGCCTCGTGTCTGTAGCGTCTAATACTTCTTTGACAATGCTAAAAAATTGTAGCTTCCTTGACAATGATATTTGTGACCTGGTACGGCTCCTATCACTTTGCATTTCATAAATCAATGCCGTATGGGAGACGCGCAAGACGCGTTAAGGTTCAAACACAGTAATTTGTGTAGCCGTGGTACGTAAACCAATTACAGACCTCGTTGGAAAAATGCGGTATAACCCAGTAACGTGCTACCTGTCAGCAAAGCCCGTGATTGTGTCTAAGCTTTACAATGAGTAATAGCCTTTTAATAAAACGTGATATGCATATATATCATGATTTAAAAAATTGTTGTCTCATGATAGAATGCTGGTTGCTCCAAATTGTAATTTCAATTATTCACCTGATTCAATAGAAAAAGTCCCATACCCAGTATGAAATTGTGGTTTTTTTATATTCAGGAAAATTGTGTACGAATTTACTGTCGGAAATTATTTATTTGCGCATTCTTCAGTGCATATTTTCATCATATGATGCTATGGTTCTTAATACATAATTCGCTTTTTCTTGCCTTACAGTGCTTAAACTTTTTAGAATAGCAGTAAATTCAATTCAAGATAATAAGTTCGTAAAGTCTGTTGACACATAGTATACCCTATTCTTATATTAGTAAAGATTTATTCCATGCTGCGCGTATCTGTTACGTCGATCTATGTGTTAAATGTGGAAAACGAAATACATTTGTCTGAAGAGATTTTTGCTAACTATTCTGTATCAAGAGACAAGACTAATGTTTAGAAGTCGCGTCTGTTAGAAGCTATGAAAACAAATTGTAACTCCATAAAATATGTATATATTTATATATAAGGCTGCGAGATTAGGGAAATAATTGCAGCAAACGAATCCTGACGAATTCATTTATTTTAAGCTAAATCTTTTTGCAATAAGTTTCCTAAAATCACGAGAATTACAAAAATTGAAGACATCTGACGACCATTTTTGATAACCTATTCAAAGGAATGGAATATTAAATGCTTTGTATCTTGAAATTATTTCACATATTGAAAAGATCTCATATGTATATGTTTAAGATTGAAGTTGACCACAATCAGCAATTACAATTTTCTTAGTCGTCTTTCCGCTTTGGGAGCCAAAACCTTCTAGCTTTTTCACAACATCCATACCCTCGATAACAGAACCAAAAACAACGTGCTTGTCGTCAAGCCAAGACGTCTTGACGGTGGTAATGAAAAATTGGGAGCCGTTGGTGTCTGGGCCAGCATTTGCCATGGAGAGAATTCCAGCACCAGTGTGCTTCAGGATAAAGTTCTCATCCTCGAACTTGGTCCCATAGATGGATTTTCCACCAGTGCCATTGTGATTGGTAAAGTCACCACCTTGACACATGAAGTTGGGAATGACACGATGGAAAGAGCTACCCTTGTAGCCAAACCCTCTTTCTCCTGTACACAGAGCACGGAAGTTTTCTGCAGTTTTGGGAACAACATCTGACCGAAGTTCAATGATAATACGTCCTACGGGCTGACCATCTGCTGTCATGTCAAAGAATACTCGTGGGAGACCCATTTTTGGAACAATGGATGTCACTCTGAAAACAAAAATATCACCTGTTACCTAATGTTCAATTAACTTTAGGGGGTTAAGTTATATAAATTATATGTTATTTCATATCATATCTGTTTTCATGTTAAGTTATAATAGCTGGAAAGGTAAAAGGAAAAGAAATATTCCATAAAATTATACTCTTATGCTTTCATCATATTATCTATACACTACAATTGAGAATACTGCAAATAACTCATTTAATAAGTTTAAACTTATATCTAATAAGAAAATACAAAAAAGTACAGATTGATATGAAATATTTACAACAATGTCCAAAGATGAGGAATACGTATTCAAATCATGAAAAAGATGGAGAAAAATTGTAATCATACCGAATGTCAAATGTTTCATTCTATAGCTGTAAATACACATTATTACTAGGAATACTAAACTGTTAGAAACGTATAATTAATAGAATACAATCTTTTCTAAAAGTCCATTACTGTTATATTAACTGTATTAGTATAACAAAATTGCAAGTTCTCATTTTCATCTTATTTTATTAACGCAATGGGAAGTGTCATATTTTACATTAGCATAACGTGTATAGAAGTCATCTATAAATCTTTAAATTATTTTTTTAAGGGTGCACCTGATAATGAGATTTACTTAAGTTAATCAATTTTCCAGACAATATTTGAAAACATGTGATTCCTTGATCGAAACCTTCCATAAAATTCTATAACATTCTCTTAGGTAGTATCAAGAATTCATCAGTAATTAGGCCAAAGTCCGGATAAAACGGGTTCAATCAATGAAATGGCGGATCGTACTCAAAGAAATAATTTGAAGTCAACTTGACGTGTTATAAAATTTAGAATTTTGTCCGAGGGTCGGCCTAAAACGTAGATAGATGTTCGTATTTGTGTCGGATATCTCGTGTCTCCGGCAACATGAGGTGTGTCCTTGTTCGCAGTAGAAACTGGCGCGTTAACGTAAAAAAGGAAATGAGTAATGCTGCTCCGCCATTACTGACCCATTAGCCTTGAATATCTACTCTGGTCTCGAAAGATCTCAACCTTGTCAGTTCATTGATTTATAGGCAAACTCGAAAACTCAAGTTGATTTTACATCGATACGCGAGGAAGCTAATGGAAAGTTTGAAGTCGGTATATTTGCTATTTCTTACCTTATGATAAGTACGACGTACACTCACCGGTGGCTAATTGTAGAGTGATAGAACTGGAACTTCCTCTCGGATGTAATCCTACAGATTGTTGGGCAGTATTGTAGCAAAACCGGTATTCGGGTGCGGTCGTAAAACTGATGAAACTAGCTCCGTTTAGCTTAGTACGTTTCACTAGTGTCATCTGCACTTGTGCTTATTTCAAACAGTAAAATGATTTTTCAAATGTATCACCGTGTAGAATTCTCGTGGAATATACTAATGAATTTTTGATTTTGATTGTCAGACATATTTAATATCTTCTTATGTACGATAAATTGTCATGTAAATGATTCTAAAGCAAACACGTAGTTATTAGTATAACAGATTTAATCTTTATTTACAATGGATTGTCACGGTTTATTATGCATTAATAATATTTAGATAGATCAAATATTTTTTGCACAGTTACCGCTCTATCTTGAAATATGTTTCACGCTTTTCAAGATATGTATATGTTTATAGTCGTGTTGATTTCCACTCATGCCTGTAGCGAAATCTCTATTCATAATACCTCTTTTTCAAAGTTCTATATTTTCGGAGCATATATAAAGCCTCCAATTCCTTTATAACAAAGTTTCCGTGGGCGAGCATTTTTTCTATTTTTTCGGGATCACTTTCATTTTTGTTTTTCATGAATGCTTTTTTCAAGTTAGTCCGAAAAAAGTCATAACCTTTTGGATATTCTTTTCCCAAATGTAAAAGCTGTGAACAATTGGAACATATTTATTTCAAATAGTCATGCGAAAGTTTATCACAATTATAGAAATATATATATACACTGGAAGATAATATGCCTTGAATGATGGTCATTTTGCAACAATGTAAGCAATATTTTATAATTGTTATATAAAATGAGTATAAAACAATTTTTGATATTAATAAGTTATTTATACGTACCGTTTTGTATAGTTCAATAACCTTAGTTTTCTGTGACATTACGGCAGTTAGGCTAGTATAAGATACGCTTGGATACTTCTTTGGAGTGATACGTAAATGAACCAAATCGTTATTTGTGGTCGAAAGAATTGTTATACTGAGTTTTCATGTAGCCTCTTTTTATTTGTACCACTGTTTAACCATTGACAGTAACGTTGAGTATCGTACTGTACCCGTATATGTACCACATCGACAAAAATGGAATGAGTGATGTTTCATAGAAAGTTAACACATGTCTGCTACTCCATAAAAATTTGTGCAGACGAAGTGCAATAACAATGAAATCGGCTGTTTTATTTTTGGATGAAAATAGTTTCGCCGTTTTATTTCGGAACTCAGGCAACTAAAGAATGTGAAACTGCGATGGCGGCGGAGATAAATTACATTACAACTTGGTAAGATAACATTCTTCTTTTTTACACAGTTTTCCACATCGTGATAAATCCATATTTAGTCTTGTTAAAGAGCATGTTGTATTTAGGAAATTATGATATGCTATTTCTTTTCCATGACACGAAAGACGGCATGTCTCGCTTATTTGCCGCCGTTGCTCATTTTTATCGGTACCCCGGCAAGTTGTTTCCGCAATATGAGAATGAAATTTTTAAGATTTATATTTCAACGCTCATTTTTTCTGTCTGCATGATTTTGTAATTACGGATATTGAAAGGTACTTCAGTTAAAACAATTATCGCATTCTTATTGTGTTTCATTTGCTGTCTGAAGCATTGAAAAATGGATCATTGACATGCGTTTTTAAACATTTTTTTATGATTAGTACTGTTATTTTTAAGCTTGTACCTATTACAAGTCATGATTTTATCAAAATATATCGGAAGTATAATTAATTAAAATCTATCATACAATTGTAATTGGCATAATGTTCACAGAATAATTTTATCTCATTTAATTATCAATTGTAAAGTGAAAGAATGAAGAAGATATATTAATCTGATATAAATTTAATGTAAAAAATGTATTATTTTTAATAAATATATTAAATGTTTATTGTTCAATATTTTACTTCAATATAGATGGTATCGTACCAAGTAAAAATTGAAGTAGTCAACGTATAATATTATTCTAATTTTTTATGACATTTATTCAAAATAATTTTGCAACAATTTCTTGCTTGAGCCTGTATCAAACCTAGAATATGTTAAATATTTTTCCTTATACAGTTTTATTCTTTACCTGCATGCTGATTTATGTTTGCTGTTTGCGTAAGTTGTATTAGGATCTGAGCATTGACCATTCACATTAAATATGGAGGAGGATGATGATGAAGTCTCATTGACGCAACGTCGTAGACGTAGTGTTTCTCAACCAAGCATTTACCGATCAACACAAGATAGCTTAAACCGATGCTCACAGCAAACATCCTACCAAAGTATTCGGGAGACAGTTTACGATGATACCATAAGTATGGCCAGTTTAAACAGCACTGCCTCTGCCAAAAGCGCTTGTACTGCTAATAGTACAGAATCATTGACTCTTCGTGATGGTGATCATACAATCATTGAAGGGAGTTGTGAAGAATTAGGACCTGATGTAACTGGGCGAGGATCAAGATTGGTGAGAATAAATTTCTTAAAAATATATAATTTTCTAGCTTAAAAGTTTCATAGATGTAGAAGGTTTGAAGGAAAATGTCATACATTCATCATTGCAGAAACAAAGTTCATTACTAAACCTATGTATTTTAGATGACGTTCGGTTCGAGTATTATTATTGTTTACATAATGATGTAACACATACTGTGATATGTAAAATATCTGGTATCATTTTTCAGCCGCTTTACGTAATTGCTTAAGATACAATTAGCATACTTCAAAATTGTCAAAACATGTGTTAATACAAACCTTAGCTAGTATGAGTCATTTGTAAAAATCCTTTCAAGCAAAGTGACAGACTATGCATGCAATATTTTTCTACAGATGCCTAAAAAGTGTTTATTTCATTAAAAATTGTTTATCTTCCACAGACTTCTCATTATGGAGCAGCATCAAGTTTATATTTTCGTGATGAAATTCGGTCCATTGATTTTGTTCTCGTTTGGGATGAGCATGATGCCGAAGCTTTGACATATAGGAGTGTAGAATTTCGAAGAGTACGTCCTATTATTCACAATTCATGCAGTAAGCTAAAGGAATTATTTACTACTAATATCTAATACATAACTCTGTAGGTGTTTGAAAAAAATTTGGAGAAGGAGGGCCTGGAATTAGAATATGAACGTCCAGAACCCAGCGGTTTGCGCTTCATAAAAATTCATGCACCACGTGAAGTTCTGCGCCGTTACTCTGAAATATTAAAACTTCGTATGCCAATGAAAGAAATACCGAGACTCAGGGTGCCACAAAATCGAAGCAACCTTATAATGAAGGAAGTGAATTCTTTGTTTCGTAGAATCATGAGAAAGTATTATGTTGATACAACTATATTTCCAACGATGAAGCATCGATTCACGGCTGTCTACAGCCGTGACAAAGAATATTTATTTGATCTCGATATGCCTGAATTTTTCACACCGGCGACTCACTCAAGAGTTGTACAATTCATTCTTGATAGAACAAGATTCACTGATGATAAGGAAGATGATTTTGCATTTGGCATTGATCGATTAATTACTGAACGAGCATATGTAGCGGCGTATCCACTTCATGATGTAAGGACCTTGCAACATAAATTATTTGCGTGTCTGTTGTTCACAATAATATGCCGTTATTGAGATTCACTATCTTCATTGAGAATCATTCCTTTTCAGGGTAATCTTCGTACTCCAGGCTCAATGCGGTACCTTTTATATACAGAATGGGCCAGTGTCAACAAATGCTTCCATTACCAACCCTTAGATTACATCAAGGAATATTTTGGAGTAAAGATAGGCCTTTACTTTGCTTGGCTTGGATTTTATACACATATGTTAGTTCCTGCTAGCATAGTTGGACTTCTTTGCTTTATATATAGTGTCCTTACTTTATACTCCAACAAACCCAGCGAAGATATTTGCAATGGGAATAAATCAATAGAAATGTGTCCACTGTGTGATCATTTTTGTGGATATTGGAATCTTAAGGAAACTTGTCTTCATGCTAGAGTGACTTATTTGTTTGATAATCCGTCTACTGTGTTTTTCTCCATATTTATGTCACTTTGGGGTAAGTGTACAAGTTTGAAAAGTATACTGCTATGTGCGTGTAACTGAATGAATTACTATCAAAGGAATTTACGGAATTTATATTAATATTTTTACTTCCAGCTACGTTATTCTTGGAATTATGGAAAAGTTATTCTGCTGAAATAACACATCGTTGGGATTTAACTGGTTTGGATGCACAGGAGGAACATCCCAGGCCGCAATACTTGGCTCGATTGGCACATGTTAAGAAAAAATCAATTAATGTAGTTACAAACACTGTGGAGCCTCATGTTCCATTTTGGAAAATGCGAGTGCCGGCAACAATTCTTAGCTTTTCTGTTGTTCTATTATTGGTGAGATACATTAATTTAACGATTTGCATATTAAAAGGAAGTGAAAGTTTAAAATTGCTTTTTTTCTCTAATTAATAAACAGATTGCCGTAGCAATGGCGGCTGTGTTAGGTGTTGTATTGTACAGGATGTCCATCCTGACGGCACTTAGTTTCTACGGAAATCCGATGATAACTAGTAATGCCATACTTTTCACCACCGCAACAGCCGCTAGTATCAATTTATGCTGTATCGTGGTATTTAATTTGATTTACGTGCGTTTAGCAGAGTATTTAACCGAGGTAATATTTATAACTCAAACAATTACAATTGTATTAATTCATTTCCAGATAATTTGTTTCATTTTTATTTTATTATTTTACAGATTGAACTTTTACGTACTCAAACAGAGTTCGACGATAGTTTAACATTGAAAATATATTTATTACAATTCGTAAACTACTATGCTTCGATATTTTATATCGCATTTTTCAAAGGAAAGTTTATTGGATATCCCGGAAAGTATAATAGGTTCTTTGAATTTCGTCAAGAGGAATGCGGCCCCGGTGGATGCTTAATGGAGCTATGCATTCAATTAAGCATAATTATGACCGGCAAACAAGTGATGAATACTATTTCAGAAATGCTTTTTCCACTATTTTTCAAGTGGTTGAATACAATAAAGGTGCATGTTGGCACGAATAAGACTAAAAATAGAGATACCAAACAACAATCTAGTTCTAGAATGTATCTTCAGTGGGTTAGAGATTATAAACTGGTACAGTGGGGTCCTAGAAGCTTATTTCCGGAATACTTAGAAATGAGTAAGTCATTATTGCTATCATCAATTTTAATTTATCTTTACTTAATTATATTTCAATTAACACTACTTTACTTCGCCATAGTACTACAATACGGATTTGTAACCATCTTCGTAGCTGCCTTTCCACTGGCCCCCTTTTTCGCATTGTTAAACAATATTCTGGAGATGCGATTAGATGCCAAAAAATTATTAACTATGTATAGAAGGCCTGTTGGACAACGAGTTAGGGATATAGGAATATGGTACAGAATTCTCGATTCAATTTCGAAATTGTCTGTAATAACTAACGTAAGTGTTCCTTAATGCAATAAAGTTTGCAGCTTATCACTGTATGATTTATGTTAATCAATTCTATTAACCCTTTTAGGCTTTCATCATTGCTTTTACTTCTAATTTCATTCCACGTTTAGTCTATTTGATGACAGTATCAGACAATTACTCTCTGGAAGGATTTCTGGAGCATTCTCTTTCTAAATTTAATACAAGCGATTTACAAAACGGTACTCAACCACCGATTATGGCTGGTGTCAAATCAATTGAGATATGCCGATATCCTGATTACAGAGAACCACCTGACTCACCGAACAAATACAATCATACGATTATGCATTGGCATGTTTTAGCTGCACGATTAGCTTTTGTTGTTGTGTTTGAGGTAGGTATAATGCAAGTTTATCTGTTACCAATGATATAACCATATAATATTAAATACATGATCTCGCATCGTTATTTGCAGAATATCGTTGCTATGGTCAAGATATTGTTACGATGGTGCATTCCTGATATGAGTCCACAACTTCGTGATCAGATACGACGGGAAGCATATATCACTAACGAAATTATTATACAGCAAGAAACCATGCGCGCCTGCGGATGTCCGGATGAGAATACAGAAGTAACTAGAAGACGAAATTCCAATCAGGAAAATACACAACGATGGAATCAAATTTTACGAAACTCTTTATCGAATTCTGAGTTTGATTTGGAGGTGCACGGTAGTCCTGTGTCTCCGCCTCCTGTACCGCCTAGAACGGGTCCTGCCGCACTCTAAGTCTTTTTATATATTTACAAATTATGATTGAAATAGGTGCTACGAATAATGCGCAAATCATATTAAACTTTTTGATGAATCTTATTACAAGGACGAAAGAGTAATCAGGCTATAATATCTCAGATCTTCCTAAATATATAATATACAATTTATCTATCAAATGATCCGTAAGATTAGCGGAATCATGTAGATGTTGAGAGTAGATTGTGGAGAGTTTATTCATTGATATTTATAAAAACTAAGCAAGTCTATGTAATATGAAACTTCAGAGTTTTATAAATATGGATAGTGTTTATATATGCTAGTCAAAAAATGAGATAGCCAAACATCGTATCGATTCGTAAAATTTTGAATCATTATGCGAACGAATTATGAATAATATATTTTTTACACTACGAAACATATTTTTACTTGTTATATTGGAGTATTTGTTGCTGATGGCATATTCTTAATTGCTCAGTTTACACAGAGTGTTAATTGATCAAAGTAATTGTTTATTTAGTCGTAACCGAGAGCACGTCGGTTAAATAATTATGTATAGTTTACATAGCGTGAAAGCCTCATTTTATCTATTGTTTATTTAATTATTGCCATTGTGTGGTTTGAAGTGACAGCAAATAACTTATCAAGTGAGTTTTAGTTTGTGATGCTTAGGTAAAGAACTATGTGCTAAAAATTGTACAGCACAAATATAAAAATATAGTATATGGTAATCAATTTCATTTATTTATCACGGGGATCTGTACATTTTTTATTTTCTGTATTGGATAGTCAAACAAGACGATTAATAATCATACTTAATATACATGACCGAAAATCTTATAAGGATTATTGTATTCCTATCAGTACTTAAAACTGACCACACTCAATCTACTTAATATATTGAGACAAATTTATGAATGTTAACTATTTTATGATATCATGGGATTTTATATAATAGGCAAATATTAATATATTTGTATATGTGATTTTAATTCAAATATATATATTTGCGATGCTTTGTAAACGTTACTATTTACAGTGATTTGATAAAATCTACTTATATACATCTTATTCAAAAGTAAAGTAAAATAACGCTCGTTTCAGTTCAGTTCAGTCAATTATGAATCCTCTTTCGGAACAAATGCTGCGAGTGGCGTAAATTGACACTACTAACTATGTCCTAAGACTTCTGCGTTAAGTTTAGCATGCGAACTGTTATCTCCTAGATAATCTGACTTCCTGGATTCTAAACTATAAGATTCATATATCTCACATTTCCTTTAGGGCCGGCTCGTCAAAGTTACTTAACCGAGGGTTACCTGGCGAGATTAACCAATTAGATGCTGATATTTTTGGAAATTTCCGGAATAGTGGTATAGTAGGAACAGTCCCAAAAGGGTGGCCTAGTAGAAGATATACATACTTGGTGTGGTTTGGTAGTTCCTTATCAAACTTTAATGACAAGTGTAATTAAATAAACAAAGAAATGAGCTCTGCTGAAATGAGTTGGAGCATTACATCTTATATTGGAGCTGGTACGTTTAGTGGTTATAATTTTGCATTTATACATGTCATCATTTTTGGGTTAAATTTATTTTCTTGATGATTTTATTTTATCACATATGTATGTTAAGAGGAAACTAGATTTTATCCGCAATCATTTCTAAGTATGGCTATTAACTGTTTGTGTTACTACAGCATGGGCAGCAATAGCTTCTGTTGGATGGTATTTAGTCGCAATTGCTGCTGGTTTAGTTTATGCTTACCCATACCTTAAGGAAAAGTACAAGAGCTGGAAATTGAAGAAGGATGAACTTGAATATGCTGCCAAATATCATAAAAGTACGTAACGTATGTTATTTAACTTTTTTTTAAGTATAACTTTTTTAAGAAAATATATTTTTATTAGATCCGGATTTACTACAAGAACGACTAGCTGGAATGGAAGCCGCTCGACAAAGGATGCAAGAAAAGTATATTAGGGAAGCTAAATTAGCTCAGGAACGAGAGGAGAAGGTTGGTGAAAGTTGCAATTCAGTAATAATTTGCTTATTTTACTTACTTCACTTGATGCAATTATTTATTACGCTCATTTTCTATTGTATCTTGTACAGCGTAAAGAACAGAAACGACAAGAATTATTAAAGTTAGCAGAAGGACAGAATTCTGGTAAAAAATTAGGAAGTTCAAATGGCGAAGCATCAACATCAGCAGGACCATCAAAATCAAAATTACTTAAAGAAGGTGAGAATTCTGTAATACAAGCATGGATTGCATAGTTAAATAAAATTTTCAAGAGAGTATCTGCTTTAAGAGTATTTAATTGCTATTATTAATTTATAGATTACAATCCACTTATGGGTAGTTCTAGTCGAGGATATAAACCACCAAAACGCAGTTGCTGTGGGAAAGGTGGCTGCGGATAATTCCAGAAACGGAGCTGGACTTCGATATCTTCAAGTTTGACTTTGACATTCTATATCTAATCATTAACATTTTGCTAATGGTAAAAAAATTTTATTTGATATGAAGCTTATTGAATCGGGAAAAATAATTGTAATGTTATAAAAAATATAATTAATGTTATTCATGAATAATTTAATAATGAATAATGAAAATTGTTTTTTTAACTAAACGAATCAATGCCTTGTGAATCATGTACACAATGAAAGAAATTTTTTAATATAATTATACTACGTATCTATGGAATTGAAACCACTTCTTCTTCACCTAATGTTTGACGTAGGAGCATATAGTAGGAAGTAGATGCTTTCAGTATCTGTGTATCGATCGATTATATCAGTTTCATTATCATTAGCAAGGTATTTCTTAAACAATTCAAATATTATTACCCATACTGAGATTTCCAATCCCATTTTATTAAATCGATAAGTGATTGTCGCTGGTTTTTGTCCCCTTGATATTATTATGACAACGTCCCTCCTTATATCGGAATTATAATTCTCCCAGTTTGCTAAATAAATACTGTTTCCGACCTGTTCGCTCTGTAAAGTTTCAACAATTTTGAAATCGACCAGTATAATAATAATAATAGATAAATTTACCTCATGAGATAACGTCTCGCAAACAAGGGTCGTTACGAAAAGTTTCGCCATTACCACAATTGCATGAGTGAAAAACGCGTTGTTGGAAAACTATATTGATAGAAATTATTGTTATCAATAAAATCGATACCTATGGCATCAAATATAATAAAAAATTTGAATATTATTACTTTTTGTGCATGAAAAATCGTAGCGGCACAAAGTAAGAGACAACAAACTACTTCCGTCAGCATTATCATCTTGAAATATTCGTCAATCCTTGTAACAAATCTAAAAAACCATAATCTGTCACAATTAGATAAATTGTTTACTATTTTAAATAATTACTTTAGTAGTTCTTGATGAACACGTATGCATTCATGGAACTTGATCTTGAACGTTTTCTCATCATACATATTTCTTCTATTGTCCCAACGATTATAACCGCTCAAAATATACATTAAATCTTTTTGAATAGCTCGAAATTGATAACAACAGTATATACCCAAAGATATCAATAAAATATCAATTTCAAGTTCTGCATATATAACATAGAATGCACCGCATGTCAAATAACCATAAACCAAATGATATTGTCGGTCATCGCTATAATTAATCGGCATTGTTGTATGATAAGGCATAGCTCTTCCGTGAATATTTAAATTTGGATTACAGAGACTCCAAATAGCTGGAATAACACAAACGATACTGCACACCGTAACGAATTTCTTAAGAAATTCATCAAGCTTTTTATCATTCCTGAACGTGTTTCTTGCGAATTCAATATCCTTGCAAACCTTCTCGTTTACGGAAACAAATAATGTAGTCTTTATCCAGGTTATCAATACAATATAAGTAACAGGAAATATCCCCAAGATATCCCTCATGCTTTTAGATACAAACCAAAGAATTAACGAGTCAACTAGACATATAAAAAGAAATATGTAAAGTATTAAAAAATATATGAAATGCCACGTTTTCAAAGCACCCGTCTTCTCCAATTTGACAAGACCCAAACATTTTAGTAAGAAAATGTTTATCGCGAACATCGCCATTATTGCTCAGAACACGATCAAGCACGTTCAAAGGTTTTCGATTAACTAATGAAAAATGTCGCGAGGGTAAACCACGGTGGACATAATTAAGTATTGCACGTCGAAGTTTCAAAATTGTTTTGTACTTCTAAAGAAAGACCATACTTTAGCCTTACGGTGTTGAACTACTTCAATTCTTTATATTTATCTTGGGAAGTCATTAACGCTGGGTAAAGTTAAATAGCCAACAAAAAAGGAAAGAAAGAGACATTGTTACAAAGGAAAATACAAATCGCAGTAAAATTTATGTAGAAAAAAGAGACTCCGAGGATATTCAAATTTTTAATATTACTTTTATTAATCGTTATCAGTATAATATGCAACGATATATGCATATATACATGTATATATTAATTAAATACATGTATATATATGTATATACGTGTGTATGCACATATGTACAGATAAATGCGTATAACTACGCATAATAATATATACGTATATATGTGTGCATACGATTACTTGCCAATAGCGATTGTTATAAATTATCTACAGTTTCGTGTATGTCTCTCGCGCGGATGTGTTATGTACTTGACTGCGTTTTCCAGTGTATACGATGTGTCCGCGAAAAATTATTTGTAATAGTGTATAATAACTCGTAATTACGTCGAATGATTTTTAGTCGTCACAGCTACACAACTTTCCTCTCCTTGAATCATTCCCAGTCTATTGGGCGACGTGTCACCGTTTTCATATATATATATATACGCATTGAATAATAAATAAATTATTAGCTATATAAAACATCCAAGTTTCATTTTATTTTCCATAATATTTACAAAATGTAAGGGAAAAAAGAAATCGTGTCAGAATTAAACACTCATCATCAGCCTTTGATTATACTTGCGAGCTAGTTCCAAAACTGGTTCCGAACGCGGTTCGCTTCAGGGAAAGAAATAAAACATTTTCCCACCGTGATCGGTTTCACAAAAAATGTTCACGCAAATATCTCTGTCGTGGATTCTTAATGATATGGATTACCTTTACGTGGCCCTAGCTCTCTAGTAGCCAAGCTTCGTTTTTAACCATAGTTTTTCAAATATCCACGAAAACTTCGCGCTACTCCCCATCCACGTGTTATTAGACCATTGACGTCGCGGCTCGTTACTAAACTATACATATATAATCCTGTCGCATCGATGCCCATCACAAAGGACAAAGTTCTTTTTGGCAAAAAGTTCACAATCCTTTAACGATAACGTAGTTGGCAGGGGTCACGCGAGGTTTTCAGGATCCTTGAAATTGGCGGCAAAGTTTGGCTGGATAAACCTACATATTACGGATTACAGTATTTCGCGTTAACGTTAGTTGGGTCGGCCATGATCGCTAACCCGTTGTATGCGAATTTACGTATCTACTCCGCAAGGCTCGTTTTCGCAAAACTTAACTTCGCTTGTGAAATTACATCCTTCTCTTTTTTATTTTACAAATGTCATCGAACCATCGTGCCAACTGTATCGAGATGGCAAATTATAAAAATAATACGTTATGTTTACTCCGTCGCGTTGACCCGATGGTTTCACGACGCATCTCGCGGTAGCCATGTTCCTTTTTGGATTATAGATCCTTTCTTGATCCAGTTAAAGGATCGTAGCTACCCCCACAGCCTTCGGAACAAGTGCATTCTAGCCCGTTGTTCTTCTTGAGGGCTGTAGACCATTTTATATTCAATTATTGACTGATTTTTCGTAAAAGGTCATCGTGTGATCGGTGCGAATCGTGAGAGAGCGGCAGTCATTTGTCGTGCGGCTATTTTTGCGCAATTAATTTTTTTTACTGTGCAATAATGAACTGTCATTAGACTGGGTAATTGTCTATTTTGTACCTTTTACGTAAAACCAGTGTAACGTCGCATCGGCAGATACTTAAAGTACGTGTCCTAGCTAGTCATTACGGTTTAGAGACATTAAACGTTCTCGGTTTCTTTTTATTCTCCAAGTAATGTCAAACATTTTCAGCTTTACTAATTCTAAACATGCTGAAAAAAATTTGTCTAATCGTTACTTCTCGTCTGTTTGGATGGACTTTTACGAACATTTACTCATTACTATTTACTTGGATCATTAGCATAATCGAATATCTTAAATCCCACTGTCAACATTTATAGAGAATATTTCTGTAGATTTTGAAGGATACTCGATCAACTGAAACGACTTTAAATAAAATGAAATTCTCGTAGTTTTAATAATACTAGACTTTTGTGTCACATTCGCCAACGTAACTGCGATAATATAATGCTGCAATTTTAAACTCGTGATTGGCAGTGTTTTAGGAATAACTAATAAAGACAAGATAAAAAAAATCATTCTATTATATCTGTAGACTTGCCATGTACTAATTACTCGACACGATCTAGATGAGATTTACAATACGTCTACCGGGCATTTAGTTTTTACCTAATACATTAATTATTGATTACACTGAATTTGAGCGATTACATGGCTTCAAAGTTATCTATCTCTTATCTAACGGGTTTTTTATTTCTTTCGTTATCCACAAAAGTTTATTATATAATACGAAACCACACTGGATGCAACTGACTAACTTTAACTCTAAGTTAGACTGTATTCACAGGAGATAACCAGTGAGATATAAATTGAGCTTTCTCGATCTCGTGCTAATATATATCTCAATGGTGTACATAGTATTATAATAGTCACCCTAATTCCATCGCTAAGAAGAATTACACGCATCGGTGAAAGCACGTTTTCCAATAGGCAAAATATCACAAGCTTAGAGTACAGCTCGTACTTATTTACCATTAATTCGGGAAAGACTTAAAAAAACGTAATAGTATAGTTAAGTAAAGCAAAAAAGTAGCGTATGGAAACGTAACGAAGTTCGGACTTAAATAATGTAACGAAACAATAATTTCTGATATTGTCCTCGCGTATCCTCGTGAGATTTTCTAAAGAATCGTCCGAGGTAACGTGGCTTTTATAATTTTAAAATGTGACTGTACTTTTTTGTATGGATAGGAAGGTACAGGTGCCCAGACCTATGGAATTGGGAGTCACGTGTTCTTGTGCACTTGTCATTAGCAACATTAAGTGTGTTTAGAAAATGGCTAAAACTTAAATGCATCTTATGAAAAGGTATTGTTAATACCGTATAGTGTTTAACGCCGTTATTCACATTCTCACTTATCTGTCAGGGCATACTTATACACAGTACTGATTACATAAGATGCCTAAATGTTCCCTTACTATCTAAATCCGTATATATTAATTAATGATGTGTAAATTAAAAACTAATGACTAAACTCGTTAATTAACTTTGTACAATGTATACAAAAACCATCTGATATGATTATAAACCTTACGCAGTTATTGTTACTTTATTGTTTTTATAATATATTATCATAAGTATTCGTTTTGGAAGAGATACACGTCGATTACTTCGCCCTTAATACAATTACTTTTAGTTTCCCTTACGATCTTAGGAACGTTATATCGAAAATAATATCCGTTATTTCTCGTGGCAATGGAGAATGTACAGACTTTTGAAAATAAATGCCACCTTTCTGGATCGTTCTTATTATTTTTGTTCATTATCAAATTTTCCGTTTAGGATAATTGCTGTTTGTTAACGTTAAACTATAATAAACTGCGGCAAATATTAGGAGCGTACGTGAAATTAAAAAATTACCTTGAAACGCGTCAAGGTATTCCAATCTCAGAAGTAACGTGTGATTATTGGAATCTTATTTATAATGGCTAAAAAAAATGGCATTAACGAAGAAAATATTGAGACAACGAAAAGCACGAGTGTCTCATGTAGGATTTCGTATATGTCCAAGTATTGCTCGAATATTGGAATCACTTTTAATATCTTGTTATGTATAATATTTAACATTGGGATACCATTAGGACGCACACTCATGTTAACGATTGCGAGAAAATCAATGAACGCACAAATCAGATCTGAATCAGTCTAGTGAAAGGCCGTCATTTTCGAATAGAAATGCAATTTCTGAATTTTTCACATTTCCGTGAAAGTCCTCGTCAATATATTTAATTTAAAAAAATTATAATAAATGAGAAAAACATAATTGTATCGGACTTTACATAGTAACACGCAGTTAGTTCAGAAAGATTCAATTCAAGATCTTAAGTTTTTTTTTGTAAAATGTGAAATTTTTCAAAAACGGCCAAATCTCTAGAAGGTATTGTATTAATTCAGGAATATGTCAACTGCTTCAGATCGAAGCTTAACTCGGATAATATCTATGTGCGAATAGATCCGACAAGATGGCAAGCCAGTGGAATAGACATGCAATGTGTACCGCATGTTTACACAAGACAAAACTGGCTGTTTTATTTTTCCTATGTATTTCCTCACGACGAGATGTTTTCAAAGACGTCGTACATTCGTTGTATCGAAGACTTTCGGATCTCCAGCTCTTCATCCACGTACATGAGGATTAATTTAGCTCTCACGATGGTCGCTGAGTCGACTCGATTCTGACGGAGGGTTTGAATTATTCCCACCTAGGAAAACGCTGTTCAGCTTATTGTATCTCTGGCTTCCTGAGCTACTCATCGTATTGGATGCGGATGAGTTATGTTGAGGATAGCCACCGGTCCTTGGAAAACTAGGCACTTTGTCTGCAATTATAGAAAACCACTTGTTACAGTTTTGATGATATGTTATTATATACTAGTGAAGTTCATACGTAATTATTACGGAAGCCATTATTCGCAGTGTTCAGAAAATAGCGTCTAAAATTACAGATGTAATAGTAGAAAATAATATAGGGAACCTAGATTGCGTAAAATAAAGGTGCAATTTTATACCTTTGCTACGATTGTGCCTATGTCTTTCCTGCGAGTTAGCGGGGCCACATTGCCTCTGGGGAATGCAAGAATAGTTGCTATCGCTGCTGTATGTCGGCGAGGATGCTCTGTTATTCCTTCTTCGGGGACTCCTATTATTCCGGTTTCTCGAACCACCCCTGTTGTGCGCGCAACCAGGAGCAAACTGATTGTTATACTCCATGGTATCTGCATAAAGGCAGCTGGATTCGGAACAGGAGCAGCACATATCTGAATGGGTATTGGAGTCGCAGGATTTTCTATCCCATTCATCATTATCAGGCTGATATAGATTATCATTTCGAAACATTTCTTCATTATGACGATAAACCTCGTCATTCAGACTGGTATGATCCAAGTGGGAATTTGGATGATTGGCACGATTGAAGCTGTCGTGATTCCTATAATCTTCTGAATGTCCATTTTGGTGCCCATATATAACAGAACCACTCTCGTATTCATTCTCTTGAGTCTTATAATCGTAATGATTGAATCCTTGAGGAAATGATGGTACCGGTGGAGGATTAGTCTGTGGTGGCAGAGTGGTGTATCTTCCTTGCGGAAGATTTCCATGATTTCCTTCTAGCTGCCCCTGTGTACTCCAAGGTGTAGGAGACGAGGAAAAGCTATTGCCAACACGTACTGGAGGAGTAGGAGGACTTTGAGAATTGGTTGATGTTGAACCATCCAAATCATTTTGCACGTTTCTTTTACCCAGATGCGGACTAAACGTTGCAGTAGGTTGTTGCATTCTGGCTGCTAAGGATGTTCCTGGCGGTGGTGGATGTTCTGGGGGTGGTGGTAGCATATCGCACCAGTTTGGCATACCCGCTTGACTTTCATTCGGTGGGATTCTGTATTGTGGTCTTCTCTGAATTTCCATGTTCTCGTCGGTATAAACGCTACTTGCATTGTCGCTACTTGGAGACATAGTAGACTTGTTATGTTCTTGATTGGAGTCTAAGCTAGAGTAGTCAGGTTTAACGCAGGAATCACTGGAATTTGACTTCTGGCCACTGGTTTCCATGGAATCAGGACTTCTGTTTCCCACACACAAGGTGGTCGTAGCATACGGTTCTGGAGGAGCTTGTAATTGTTTTCTAGCATTATAGAATGTGGTCAAGTTCACTTCTGCATACTCGGAACCAGCCATGCTAACTATGCCCGGTGCTAGCATTTGCTGATTGTTTAGCAGTTTCGTTTCGCAATCCTTATCATTAGAACTCTGAAGTGTATTAGTTGGTCTCCATCCACGTTCTAACCACAAAGTATCTTTGTTTAACTGACAGATATCATTGGCCGTGCCTACTGGCACGTTCAAGTGTCCTAGCTGTTTGCTCATAGCTTGCCGTCGTCTGACATATAGAGCACCTAGCAGTGCAGCAACCACTGTGAAAACCATAGTAATCATAAGAATCAGAAACCACGTTTCTCTCATGACTGATATTCCTCCATGACTTGGATCTGTTCGTGGTGGCAGTTGTGTCAATTGACCTGGGTCCATGTTTAAAAGCGTGGGCGTAGAAAATGGTCCCAAACCAGCACGTGTCAAACCAGCTACACGTGCCGTGTACAGTCCACCAGTAGTTAAACTATTTATGATAATTGAAGTAGTCGATGCATTTAATGACATTTGTCCAAGGATTTTGTTACTGCTGTTGCTCTTGATCTGAATCTATAAATAAAAATTAAAACAATTAAAACAATGAATTAATCTTGAAGTTTATAAGTCTTTGGAATTCATTTTTGTCTATTCTTAGCACCTTGTATCCCATAAGCTGTCCATTTTGTTCGTGTTTAGGCGGTGGAGCCCATCGAACGAATGCTGATGTCATGTTAATCATTCCTACGTGTACGTTCTCCGGAGCTCCGGATGGTACGTCCTCCATTGTTACTGCTAGTTTAACGTTACTTGGTCTTCCTTCAATGGTCTTGTAAAACGGTACGAGAAAGAATTCGTAACGCGTGTATTTCTTCAGATTCGTAAGGACGTAGCTGGTGGCTCCAGCATTTAATACGGTAACCATCTGGTACTCTGGTTTATCGGAAAGCTCTCGATACCGTATATAAAGGCCTTCCACTAAATCCGCGGCTCCAAGTATCTGATGAAGAACAAATTATGATTGATGTCTACTAAGGTCATTTTTTTTAATTTCTAAATTCTTGTTTAATCCTTGAACAGAAACAAATAACAAAACAATATTACGTACATCCCATATAATCTTCACACTGGTGCTACTCAATGGTTGAACCTCTTTCAAGTGTAATATTTCACTATTAAGGCGATCTCTTGCACGTATCAATTCGATTTGCGGTACCGAATGTTGATTAACGCTAGTAGTATGTGCACTATCTGATAGTGGACCAGGTAATGACAATCCATGACTGTTTTCAGCTCTCACCAAGAAAACGTAATTCGTATCTGGTTTTAGATCTGTCACCTGGGAAAAGATGAAAGACATTTAAACTCTGAAATATTTACAAATACACTAAATGGACATTTAATGTTCGCAATATTGCGAAAGTGCAAATCCATTTAGTCTCAGAGAATTCAATTGCAAACTTACTGTGTAAGTGTCATCTGTGATACCAGTAGCAGCAATGACCCATCCAGTATTGAGATTGCTACTGAAATACTCTATATTATATCCAATAATTTTACTCTGTCCCTCGTGTCCAGGACTCCAAGTAAGTGTGACAGAGTTACTAGTAGTGTTGACGATTCTCGGTTTGCTCGGATTCTGAGGTAAAGCCGACATGTCCGGAGTACGATGGAAGGAAGTCGTGGAGCTGACAGTTAACGTAGCTGACCACGATGTATTACCAGACTCCGAAGATGCGATACAGGTATAAAGTCCAGAATCACTACTCTGAAGGTCATCAATAAATAAGGTACCATTGCTCGCCATAGTGATACGAGTACCCAGCTGTATAAGAACTCCATCCTTGTGCCAATGAACTTTAGGCGTAGGCGTCCCCACCGCTCTACAGGGTAGAGAAGCAGTACTCTTCAGGGGAATAGTCTGATTAGCTGGTCCTAATTCGATAATCGGTGGAGGCACCTCTTCAACAGATGTAACCTGTTCAGGAAAGCGAGCATCTAGAGTAGCTATTTATTGTTCCTCCAGTAAGGATAACGGATAGAGGATTACTCACCTGCAGGAAAACAGTTGCGGTACTTGCTCCAGCTTGACTGATGGCGCTGCACACGTAGTGGCCCTCATCCTTCCTGACGGCTTCCTTGATTTGCAGACTTCCGTCCTCGGTTACAGTGTAACGACCCTGGTATACGTTACCCGGAAACATAAGTTCCTGGGAGCCTTCGCGGGTCCAGAATATTGACGGTTTGGGTGCACCGCGTGCGGCACATGCGAAGGATACGTCTGATCCGGTGCTGACCACCTCGTCCTTGGGGAAATGTGTGAAGACGGGACGGGCTGCGTGATAAAAGTAAGAATGAAAAATACTGGCGAATGGCAATAAAACGTTTGACGATCCGCCATTATGGATAACGCGGTTTTCATTCAAGGTATATCTAACTTACAATGCACCGTCAGCGTTGCGCTGGCTGAAATCGCACCAACGCTGTTTTCAGCATCGCAGATGTAAGTGCCTTGGTCCTGGGCCGTTACCCTCTCGATCCGCAGACTCTTGTCATCCAGGATGTGAGCTTTGCCAATTGGCATCTTTCCGTCGTTCCGACGCCAGAGAATTTCCGGTGACGGATCGCCTCCGACGCGACAGGCGAACTCGGCAGTCTGGTCCGTCAGTATGGTTTGGTTTGTTGGAGTCGCCATAAAGTACGGTTTCACTGCAAGAGAAGGTCTGGTTAGATCGGTGCGGACATTTTATTTCCAAGTTTACGAGCGTTCATTGACGTTGGCCATGTGCATCTTCTCGTATGGAACGTTATCTCGAAAATTATTATCGTCATCCATTCGAGGAATCGTAGATACATTTACGTGAGGTGAATTAAGCGAAAGATGTTTATTCGAATGTATATGCGAATGATTGACTTATGCTAACAAGACGACGATAGACTGATACTCCGAATCCAACAGGATATTGCCTCATGGATTATACGTTTTTGAGTTATATTTAGTTTGTGATAATAATTAGTAATATTCCCTTATACTCACCGTGTACCATTAACGTTGCAACTGCAGATACCCGTGTGCCAACCATATTTTGTGCTACACATTGGTATTTTCCCTGATCGGTTTGTCTTACATCAGAGATCATTAAGTTACCTCCATCCACAAGAGTGATCCTGAAAGGAAAAAGAATTTTTTCAGTGACGTACAGTCATAAGGAAATACAAACTGATGACAGATTCCGTGGAATCTACTAAAGGTATTTTTAACTATTTTTTTTGGAGAATATCAATAATTCAACGAGTAATCAAAAGTAAAATTGATTCGATACTTCACGAAAGCACCTTTTACAATGAGTATTCGCCATTAGGACGTTCATAAGTTACTGGTAGGTAGCGTTCCGTCCTATCCCATGGAATGCTAGGACCTCAGTATATGTCGTAGTGGCAGTTAGGTCGACAACAGCGTAGAATCAATAGCCACCCGATTGTGTCCCCTAATTTATAGTATCAATTAATTCTAGCGTCGGTGGAACGCCGCGTCTTTCCCACGAGCCGCTGTGGCCACGCCAATGCGAGGCGGATTTAATTTCTATTAGTGGCTCTAATTTATTACCCATTCAGCCTCTAAGCGAAGGGGGTGATCGATCAAAACAAAGGAAGAAACTGCCGGGGAAAAGAGAATCGAGCAGCCCGATAAAAGTATAAAGAAATCGACTGACGGTATCCAAGGAGAGAGAAAATCGCAGGAGACTAAAAGAGTGAAGAGGAGGGAAAAAGACGCAGAGTCAGATTAAACTTTAATTGCGTTGATCCATTGAGATTCAAGGAAACTCGAGCGAGAATGAGAGCAAGGAAGAAACGCATTGCCAGTCTACTAACTGAGGGGTCATTAGCGGAAAGAAAAAAAAGTCAGAGGGTTCCGTATTCGCCCGGGAATCCTCAAACTTTTAAACGTTACTATTCCTGAAAGCCATGGCTAAGAGAAAGAGAAAAATTTAATGCCGGACAAAGGATTTGCACGCTTCTCCATCTTGGATTTCTTCGAAGAAGCTTCACCTTATGTCCAAGCTTGTTTGCTTAGACAACTATCCGGGCGTGAATTTATTCGTCAAAATTGTTTATGTGCCAAGTGTCACGTTAGGTACTTTAGGAACATGTAACTGGTGATGTCTCAACCGTCTACACGTGTATACACGGTATACGCCATTGTTCATGGTAAAGGACTGGCTTTAGGTGTACCATCTACTGGCTACGACGTACCAACGAGTTAGACGTACTTGGATACCATCCTGACCCAAGTGTACTAAACTTCGGTTTCTATGGCTCTCTATATCTCTCTAGGTATCCCTAGGGAGACTCGATACAGGTATAGATGCTGACTATCTATCCCTCTTTTAACCCAGGAAATACGTGGAGATAAGTGCTCCACACGCAATAAATTTCTACTGTCGATACTCGATTTGTAATTATGTTGTTTACACGGAGTCATTGACACTTTGCCTCTGGGTGTTTATTTTTTACTGTATATAGGTTACATGTTACGTTAGACGTGCTTAGGAGATGGAGAAATTTATCGCGGTAACGGATTACTTTAGTTTCATGAGGACTGGTCAGGTACGTTCTGGTGCGGTTGAAACTTTTGCTGGTAAATCGACGAGTTGATATTCCGTTTCTACGTCTGGTCGACAGAATGGAGGCTTTAGCGTCGGGACCGCCTGGGGAATCAATTAGCAAATTAAATGGACACGCTTTTACAGCATCAACAGAAACGGGATCGTCATACTTGATTTTACTGTTGATTCTGTGTATTTGTATTCTTTGTGATTTTTGATTTTATCCACAATTTTGCTTTACGCCACAAAAAGAGTATGTGGGCATGGAGTTAAATAAATAAAAAAAGGGAAAGTGCGGAGACAGAGTCACGTCCTCTGATCTTCGTGCCAAGACCCCAATAATGCGCGGAACATTTTCTTCTTCTTCTTTCCCTCCTTTTTTCCTTTCTTCTTCTTTCTCGTATCCCCGAGAGAAATGAAGTCGTATAAGTTACACGAGATCACGTAGTTACCGTGGCTCTAGGTCTTAGCTATGGGTTGTGACGTTGGTGGTTTAACGTTAGAAAAATGTACGCGATGCACCCCGCTGTATCTGGACCAGAACAAAGTAAACGGCAACGAAGACGCATTTCGTATTTCTCGCCAGGAGGGAATCTGAATAACGAGTTTGTCTTTTCTTCGGCGAACGGACAAAGATAACGCAACAAGAATAATGTCGGGACATCCTTTAGCGCTATTCTCATGCAAATACACAGCAGATTACGGACTCTTGTGTTTTCGGATTACTCCCCATTGGCTGTGACTTCTTAAATCTTCCTTCCTATTGGACGTAAGGAAGCATCGGCACGATGTCTAACGATACGTGCTGGGATTCCTTTACGACGCGAAGAAGGAGTCTAATTAATTACACGGAATTACTCAAACGTCGTATTTAGAGTGTAGAGAAGCTTCCTTACGACCATTCTCGTTGCCGCTTCGTATTTTTCAGAGACACAGAAGCGAAGGAACACGGTGTATCGCTCCCATCCCCAGGAGCAACCAGTGGAGTTGGTAAACGAGAATTTGGAAAAGCCGTCCATCCCGCGTTTAGTATTACAGAAACACGATCTGCGCGATGTAAAATAGCATGCTGCCCTAACGTGGAGTTTGTTTTCCCTTTATTCCTTTTGTGTCAGCTGGTCCTCCAAGTATTAACTATCACGAGCCACGCTCCAAGAAATGTCTGAATTATGTCCGGCAAACAGTGTTTTATCGTCCTGACTGTTAAAGCGATATGGAATCTCTAAACTCTTCCTAGAAATCCTGTAATACTTGGCCTCGTCCTCCCCCTTCATATACCAACCTCAACTACACCTTATACTACATCCCAAAGGAAAAACTTCATCGAGAAGAACTCTTAGATGCACGAGATATACCTCGTTAAAAATTTCCAAGACTTTGTCCCTCATATGTGGATACGAAATCCAGAATGTAGAACAAAGTATATCCAAGAACCATTCGCAGAGGATCTTAATAGTCTAGATATCAACTTACCGTTTGGTGGCTTCCAAGTCAATAGGATGACCGTTCTTCTTCCATTGCAATGTCGGTTCCGGATGTCCTCGCGGCGGTCCGCACTCCAACAAAGCCGTTTCGCCGGCAGCGACTCTCGTATTCTGCGGCTCCGCCCGGAACTCGTCGCGCAGCACTGGAAAGAGTCAAGATAATGGTGTATAAGTAAAAGAGGAATTCGAGCGCACCATACCAAGAAGATCGAGTCTAATGGATGCGAAGGCGTGCATTCTCATATGGTAAGACTATGGTTATACATTAGGGTATTCTTCGAGTTCGATTCTCAACTTTCTTCCGTTTAGGAGAATCCGTTATATCCCTCCGCGGAGTATCCTGAGATACTTACGGAATGTCACGTAAGAATAGCGGAATGGTATACGAATGGGAACGCGCATAGTAGTACATCCTCTATCAGTCCAGGCGCTTTATACTATCTTATGGTCATTCCGTGTGGAGTGTTACAGGTCGTTTGTAACAATGCGACGACGATAACCCCAGCACGTGGAAAGTGCCAGGGACAATTCGATAGGAAACGTAGGTGCGTATCGAGTATCGGCTCGAACGATTTTGACGTAAATCGATTGTAACACCATTTCTCAGAGCGATTCCATTGAGAGGGCTAAGGGTTGCCGCCCTCTGCTTCGTTTCTCATTCCACCTTTTCCGTGAGGAGGTTGAGGGAGAGAGGCGTACCTACCTATGGAAACGTATATATTATATATATAGTTATATATACAGTATATACTATATGTTCCAAGGATATATATTCGAACTCGAATTCGCCCTTGCTTGGTTCGGGGGGGGGGGGGGGGGGCATTGGCGTTT
>JARQST010000304.1:555370-891073 GCA_030142225.1 Pachycephus smyrnensis | reverse complement strand
CCCCCCCCCCCCCCCCCCCCCAGGCGCGTGTATCGCCATTCCTGTCGCCTTGGCGTATACTATTACCATTTATCACACGGAGTTGGACCATTTAGGAAATGTTCCGGTACGCGAGGTAGACGAGGAAGCCTCCCTTAAGAATTGCAGTACGTCCTTGTCGCGTCGGTGCATTGTATCTCCCCTTTAATCTAGCCTTGGTGCAATGCATCGAAGGGTTGGACGAGAGGACGCTGGATGGGATAGGACACACAGGAAGCTGTGAAAGCCAGTCTGGGCTATACAGAATTTCGGGACGGTACTTTAAATCAATGTCTGCTATCGTGGAAGACTGGGTGCTGAATCCTGGTGGTTCTAGTAGAATCTTGGAGTTGTATATCTTCAGGGACAATACGTCCTTTCATTTGGAAATTGAATCTAAAGGTCTCTTACCTCTCTCACTTTCCTTAATTACGTGTCTCCATGTAGTCGGTGAAAAATTACTGTGGGTGTGGTTTGTTTAGATTTTTATTTTTAAATTTTAATACACTCATCTTGAGGTTTCATATACTTAATATGGTTTGTAGTCTAGTTAGAGTTTTTTATAAAGATAGATGACAGAAGTTATGCGGAATAGACTTCGGAATTTAATTGAACTCGTATAGATACTTGAATGATTGGATGATGACTCGATTTCGCAGTACTCGTTTAAAAAGTCATGGGGCAGGCGGCCATCGTGTAAATATTTAAATTGTATGGGATGAGTGAAAGCTCTCATTATTCTAAACGATCGTGCCTCATAAAGGAATTATCTTCGTTAATTAATTGTAAACATCGCGACAGTTATACGAGCTAAATCTCGCGAGATTAAGATTTCTTAGAAGCCCCCACTTCGATCCCAAGCTGTTCTTGATTACAAGAGTCCATTAAAGATTGTTTCTGAACTTTGAACTTCGGCTTCGACGAAGGATAAGAAATTTTTAAGAAATTCGCCAATTGAGACATTTTCTCACGAGTCTTCGTAATTATCCAATTCTTTTATCTCTTTTCATTAATTTGAACGACTTCAGTTTGATTTCTCTTTTTTTTTCTATCATATCCTTAAACCCTCCTTTCATTTCATCTTCACCGTTCACGAGCACTGGACAAATACTTTTATTATTTTACTTTACAATATCTTAACGACATGGACGAAGTAAGAATGTGGTTCTTTAAGGTTGGCTGCAGTAAAGCTTCTACCATAACCGTACATTGGCATTGTGGAAAAGGGATTGTTCACCATCTGATCGTAAAATCATTATTCTGGGTGGTACGCTCCTTGATAACACCGTCGTAAACTGTAACGCTATTTATTGTACCATAAATCGTACTGTAATACACCTCATAAGCGATACTCGACAGCAGGATTAATACTTGAACGGGTTTCGCGTAATTATATAATACAACACAAGGAAGTTAAAAGAGGTGTTTATACATTTTTACAAAATGTTGTACGTACTTCGCGCCAAGTTGCTGTTCTGGAATTAATACTTTTTTTTAATTTAAGAACATTTTTAAATACATCCTACTTCCCTGATGAATTACTCTTGCGTAATATACACAATTGTGGATAAAGCAGGTTCACTCTTAGCGAGCAAAAATGTATAATAAAACGAGAAATTAGCGTGAAATCACTGTCGAGTTAGAGAACAAAAACCCAAGTGTCAGACAATTGCGTGGGGTTTTGTTCTTTCAAATTTTTTGAAATTTCAGCAGGAAAAAGATCGTTGGTGTTTTAGACATTTGTACTGGCGCACGAGTCGCAACTGAGTTCCTGACAAAAGGAACCGCTGAAATCTCCATAAAACCGGTAGCAGGTTACTGCGTCATAAATATTTCGACACAAAACCTAATGGGAGTCGTAAATTAATTAAGATTAGGTATGGCTGGAGAGAGACGGCAAGAGACGAATGGTACACTGGAGAGAGAAAAAAAAGTCAGAAGAATGGACAAAAGGGACAGCTGAGTACGCGCAATTTTCAAATCACGCGACGCAGCCTAATCTCTATGATGAAAAGGTAACGCGCCTATTTAGTTTGCCTATCACCGGAAGTGGCATGGCGTGTTCAGAAGCTATCTCCTCTTCCGTAGAGCTGAGGTTACGCTTTGACACCCAAATGTTGATATTCCACTCTCGAGTTTCGCGCCCACGCGAGATAAGGCTATCCGTACATACCAAAAGTGAATACAGTGAAAAATTTTAAAATGGCGTTCTCCTCAAAGAAATGATGAATTCAATAAGATGGAAAATGACTTTATTTTGGTAGTTTTACAAACAAATATCTTACACTGTATAAGAATGTCTTCCTTACATGGCATCCGGTTTATTGCAAAAAAAGAAAAAGCAATTGAACCTAACCTAATCTATCTTGAAATCTTTTACGCTCGATTTGCCAAAAACTCTGTGAATCTTGTTTCCACCACAATAGATTACAAGATCTATACGATGCATCCTGCATAACTTATAAGTCGTGGCAAAAGGATAGGATGCAGGCGTATTAAGATTTTACATTCACGGCACGCGTCTATCCAGACGGACGGTCGACACGTGACCGTTTTGTCCCTGGATCCAAGCATCTAGAGAGTTTATTCGCTTTGGTTGGGTAGTCGTGTCACCCTTGTCGCAAGCACACTGGGTCACACTGGAGAGTCAATTGTTCGAAGCCATCCGGCCATTGTTGCAACGAGTTGCGAGTGTCTTTTGTGTTAGGCAGACGAGGGAAGAGCGTGAGTAAAATCGGGTGGTACATTTCATTCCGAGCATTTGCGAAATTTATGAACCGGAAACGATAATGAGTTTAACATCCTGGCACTCGTTTTCTTAACGGCATTAGGAAGGTAGGAAAATTACTCTGATTCGCTTCGGATTGACATGACAATAGAAGCATATAGGATCATTTTGTGACTTGATAGATAATCTTTGATATTGATATAAGTCATTCAGTCAACGGCATTGATGACTTTTCTGTGGGTTATGAACAGCCCTTAGGTAACGATGAAAAGCCTATAACCTTCTAAAAGTTTATAGTGTTGGCACAACAAGGGATGCTGGTGAATTGTTTCACGTGCAAGTTTCTCACGTTGGAAATGATCCATTTTCCGGATACGAAATGACTACCCGACGATAACGATGTACGGGGGGTTGTTACGAAGGGTGGATACGGGATAGCTTGAGTTTTATCAATAACCTTGGGAATGAGACAGATGTAGCACTGTCGTTTTAAGACTTGACGTTCGACGGTACATCTGCCTTCAGGAAAAATAACGATTAAGGGATTGCCAGTACTGAAGGGATCCTTTCGATAATCGAAAAAGAACCGACATTAGAGAAAACATCTGGAAAGCTTTCGATGATAATTATTCTGATTATTATTCTGGAGGGATGATTGTCTTCTAGAAAAATTAATACGGGGTCGTTTCTTGGCATTGATGTCACTCGTTACGTAGAGACTTAGAAACTGTCTGAAATAATTTGCATAACCGTCCTTTGCTACAACAATCTAATCGCTAATCACTCTTCTTATGATTAAGAATTATTTATAAAAATAATCGTAGCATGATCTTAATATAAAATTACATTGTTGTCGAATTAAAATATAAGTACACGATTATGCGTGAGGAAATTATTTCAGTTATAAGGGTAGAAAGAAAAAAAAATGTAAAAACAACCCCCTCATTCGTTTGATAATTTTTGTATACTTTAATCAGCCATGTTTTCATGAGTTAGGGGGGTTTGTTGGTTTAAAACAGTCGTTAGGTACAGAAGATATCGAGATCCGTTAATTTTTCCAGTCCCCACCCTCGCATCAGCCAGCTAATATAGCCAGCGAACGCCATGGGGTGGTTAGCAACGTGTAGTTACAGATTCAATGTTTATATTAATGCCAGGGGCGGATACGTGATACGTGTACATGTGATATATCCCCTATGCGTAGAGGATGCTGTAGGCACTCGTATAGGTGGTGTTTGTGCGCGTAGGGGAATTCGTAATTCGCAACATTTGTTCCCCGTTACCATGGAATAGCTAACACCGGGAAGAATGTCAAATTAGATCTCGTGTGAAAATTGGGGTGAATTTAGGTAAAAGGGGGACTGCGTGGATTTTGCTGTTTATCCCCTAATTGAATCTAGATCAATTCTTCCTTATTGGCTAACGATACGTGCGTCACTGATTATAACGCGTCTCACCGCCATTGTTCTCCATATTCCATTTAAAATTTTAATCAATACTTTAGTCCCCGCTTTATCGATCGTTCATTACGCGGACAAGAACAACCGGAAATGTTTGCCGTGCAATCAAACCTTTTTACAGCTCATCGATTTCCGATGATCAGAGGATATCAATGTCACGTTGGGATATTCTCAACGAGCGACAGTCATCTTTTGATAATCGACATTGGTGCATTGATGGTGCCTTTCTGCAGGCGCTCATTCTGATTCTATAGACGAATCGATCTATTCAGGATAATCAGGTCTTCGGCGTGATTTACGCGACTCTTTGAAGTTCACTTATCCGACGCTTGTTAGATCTCCTTTGCGCGGAGGAGTCCGATAAGGAACGATGCTGAGTCATTTGGATGATTATGGCGGAATGGATGTATAACGTCGTATAACCTGGCATAAAACAAAAAGTGCTTTCGTCTAGTTAGCGTACGAAGATAAAGCGTTATTAATCTTAAATCAAGCGTTATCCAGCCCTTTAATTTAGCCGCGAGAATGGTAAATAAAATGGCTAGTTGTATGGGAGTTAACGCTACCCAAGCCACTGGAAAATACAAAGGCTGGTACCGCGATTAACTTTCCGATTTGCAGATTAGACAACAATGCCCGTCACGACAGTGTACGGTGTTCTTTGAGAAGTCATGAAAAAAAAGTATTTCTAAAGATTTTCCTAAGAGGGATAGAGCCGGAAAAATTCATTTTTTTTTAATACACGTAAAACACAAAAATTGTGTATTTACATCGATACGCGATAAAAAGAATCGACGTTATTATTTCGCATTTTATTTAGGGGTGAACGAAAATATTGGTATTATTAATGCAGATCGGGAGGAAAGGCGCCTGTTGGCAATATTCGTTCGATAGTTTAAATGCGGGGATGAATGGAAAAAAACAAAAACAAACAGGTAGAATAATCGAGAAAATTCAGTGCAGTTTTTTTTTTTATCGGCGACTATATCCCACCCATAGCGGATACATGCATTTGGAGGATCAGTGTTTGCGATTCTGGAATGCAATCCATTTAATTTAAACAACCCAGGCAAGTGTACCTGGTTTACCAGAGCATACACACGGTGCTGTGTGTAAACTGTTTAATCATAATTCAGCGTCAGTAAATTAAGCCCATTTTCAACGATAGTTATAGCGAGGAGTGTAGAAGCATAGAGTATGAGAGGCGTAGAGGTGCGGACCTATCGTTGGTAGAATTTTCCTACGAATGGCGAGAGGAAAAAAGTGCGGATTAAATGCCCCCATGCGGTAATGGCGCGATGCTGGTTAAGTTATAGCCAGTTAAGATTAAATCCGGCAATTTATAAAATTGCACAAGGAAAAAAAAAGAACTAGAGCCATAAACCCAAACGGTACTACTGTATACTGTATTAATTGCTTCGACGGTTTCGCGCAAAAGGATAATTGAACTGTATGTTTTCTTGAATCTGTATATTATAGTCCTCAATTTTCGCCAATTCTCATCGGCTTTAGAAACGCACGAGACATTGTTAAATTGGCGAATAATGCCGTGTAAACGCTGTGAAATTGTAATCGTATTCTGGCGGGTTCTAAAATTAGTAAGGTAAATTTATCTAACCTGTCCATTCTAGGGAGTCGCATTTACATAGGAATGGTCGTGGTATAAGTAGCTCTTATTTATGCCTTATAATGCGCGCACGCGATACTATTTTAACACGACACCCGTTAGATAACCCATTGCCATAATTGTTGCCACTGTTAGTTATGTACCTACTGTACTGCGTGCATTTACGCATTTTCTTACAGTCATTTATTACGGGTTTTCAATGGACTTCAGGTCGTAGGTCGTATATTATGTATCAACGATACTTATACAATTTTATAGATCCTATTTATGTAAGCACCAATGGTAAATAGATTATTATACTGGGCGCATTACAAATGTCCATACCGCTTTTGATCCTATACAGATTACAGAAAGTATACAAAATAAATATCCGTTCCACAACTATAGTAGTCAATCGAGAAGTCATTTTATCGCTATTCAATTTCATGTAATTTTTACTTGTTACGGTACGCGAGCGTTGGAGTGAAGTGATTTACATGTATGTAAAATTTCAATAAAAATGTTACCCACAGTTTTTCCATCCAGCTTTAATTTTTATTAGGTGCGTGTCTTCATGAAAATGCATAGCACGTTCTGTAGTTATAGCTGCAGTCAATTATTCGCAAGCATTGAAAACGCGAATGGCGGTCTTTACTTACGTACGGTAATGTCAGGTCTCTATTACGTAGTCTAGGTAATTTTAGGTACGCCTTAACTTTAGATTTGTCGGTTACGTCATTGGACTTAAAACAGAATCAGATTACATTACCGTCCTGCTGGAGAACCTGTCTTAACTAGGTCGCAGGAGCCACTGGCTTAAAGTAATAATTGATTTCTTTTTCTTAGAACTCCTAATTTAAACTTGCCGCCCATTAACGACACAATTAGTGCCTAGTGGAGGTTTTAAAAAATTGTTATCTACATCCTTAAATACTACCTGTGAAATCATACTAGATGCTTGGTAAGATGTTATATTTTTACTCTATCCTCTATATTAGTCTAAATCTTGGTCCAATAAAATTTTATTATTAAAAAAAAAGGATTATTATGTTGACAAACTTTTCTGAGCTAATGATCAACTTTGCCAGTAGCCCTACCCCAACAAATTCCAATGCACGGCAGGGCCATCTTAATCAGTTAATGTCCCAAGTCGATGCCGAAGGAGCCCTGGGCACCAAGAGACCCCACTTACTTTGAGGTTGGGGTCCGCCTGACGTTGAGTAAAGTAACATCAAGGGTTTCGTGCTTGCAAATACCGTAACAAAGTTATGGCTTGTGTACGCAGGGATGTGTCACTCCAATGGAACGTCCCTTAACGTGATTGGATTAGCAAAATCAACTAACCGGAACGATGGTCTTTCCGAAAGACAGATCAATAATTTTGTTGATATCAACGATAATTCTATGTTCAGTTTATTTCAATTTCCCGCGCATTTCATTTCGCATGAATTTATCCATCTTATGAAATTTCAGAAATATATAGGTAAAGCTGTGTCTATCTAGGGATGAGAGAGAGAATATGGTAGTATCGTTAGCTTACGTGAAATTGATAAATGATAAATAACGTGTCGACGTTACTGCTCGTGACTACCTCGTAAGAAAAATAAGTAAAAAAAAATGTGAAAAAATCCTGAACAACCCAGTGAAGGAGTGAAATCGTTATTTATCTTTTAATCTGGAAAACAAGGCTGGGTGAGTAGTAGTAGGGGGTTTAAATAATTTATCGAGCTGCCGTCCGTAAGACGTATGGGGTTGTGTCGACGCGATAGCGTGAGCTTATTTTCAGGTATACCTATAGTGTGTGCTGTAACGTGCCGTTGACATCGGCTAAACATCTAGCTAATTAAAACGACGCTAAGCATACACTAAGCCAAGGATTAGCATTGTCGTAGAGCGATATGAACGGTTAGACGATCAACTTGAAATTTTACAGCTTTAATAATCGCGGGAGTTTTCCTCTTATCTGTGGTACGCGATCGGAGCGTGCGCCACGAGGAAAGGAAGTTTGCCAAGTTTTTGTAAAAAATTAATAACAAGAAAGAAAAAAAACGTAAAGCTTGAGCCTTATGTATAAATGAGAAAAAAACGGTAGAACTGTATTATAAATAATGCACGAACGATACGTGCGTAATTAGAACGCAGAGAGTTAAGAAGTTTTTAAAATTGAGACAACTTTTAGGTAAACGGATGAAAACGATTTTGAAAAAAAATAAAATCAAGTTTGATAGCACTATGATTTCTCAGGGTCGGTGAATTCTCATACATTGAGGTCTTTGGATGACGGACCGTTTCCAGGCAGTTAACGCTTTAATATCGCTAAGTGTTCGACCAGCGTGACTTTTATTTTGCTTAATGTAGTGTATATGGCTTCCCATCGTAATACGCAATAACGCTTTGGCGCATTTGGAATGCTGTGAGCTATTTATATATTGGCTTGTGAGTAATGATTCGCATAAATTGCCATAGAGAATAAGTATAATAATAATAATAATAATACTGAGAAACCTATATACGATATTTAGACAATATTTAAATATATATATACACACATACATGGTTAATTTGCTTAAATAAGCCATTGCATAAATGAGCATCTAATTTGTCTGGTCCTTACGAGAATAACACGAAGGAGAATAGAATCGTCTTCGTTATTCTGTTTGGTTATGAAAATACGTGAACTGTATCGAGATGAGATGCTGGTATAAAACGTCTTTTGTTTCTTATCTCTCTTTGAGACTCAAGGAAGAATATAAAAATATATATAAGAGTGAATTTTGCGAGAGCATCTCTATGGGATCCTTAAAATGTATGCAAGTGCCTCGCTCGCAGCGTCTTCCAAACTGAAATGAACGAAGGGGAAACAAAGGCTGTGGAAACTTACCTTTTAAGAAGTTTTTTACCCTTTGAAAACAATCCTCCACTTCTTCGAAGCTTGGTGCTCATCCTTCATTTCATCGTTATCCGCTTAATGGTATTAGCCTTTGCATAGGCCGAGCAGAGAAGAAATATGAGATAGTAGAATTCTTAAAAATTTACTTAACCCAAAGGAACTCTTGCTATTTCATGATGCCTATTTACGAGTAGATTTCTCGTTTGTAAATCAAACTAGCTCTTCCGGAAGTATTCAACAGATCGGATGTTGCAAGTTTACTAACGTCCATGGGAGTCGCATAAATAATGTACTATCTCTATTTTTCGTTTCATTTCTCCCATTTTGTTTTTTACAAAATTCAGATTGTATCAATGCTACAAGTAGTGCTATAGATACCGCCATGTTGAATTTCCAAGAATAAACAGTTTTTGTCTCAATTTTTTGGACGTTTCTTCACCGAAATAACAGTACAGCCATGTCGAAGTGATTATTGTAATCCAGCAATGAAAGATGGCGTAACAGCCACAGCGTTACTCGGTAGAAATGAGATAAAACAACAGTAACGACACTCGTCGAACATTGCCACCCTAACGAAAACAAAAGACAGTCGAGTGCCCAGACTATGGGCTGATGGCGGCAGGTCGGTCTCTCGTGCTTGTCTTTCTCTCCTAGTCTTGTATACTCGGCTCCCGATGACTCACGAGTCATGGTTCGTGCCCAGCCGGACTCCCCGTTGTTTAATCATCGTTAGCATTGTGTGTGCGGAAGTAGATTAATTTTTACAATTTCTTTTTTCTTCGCCGTGGAAAAAGGGTTGCGATTTTATCTGACAAGGAGCGGCCTTCTGGTACGTGCCTCGCCAAAGAAAGAGTTTAATTAGGAACCGTAATTTCGCGTAAGTTTTCATTACGACTGGGTGGGCACCCCCTTGCAACTACGATTATACTTTGAGATCGTATTTTCCTTCGGAAATGAAAATGGCTTTCGCTGATAAAAAAAATCCACTTTTTTGTATAAACCAGGCGTTCTTAAAAAAAAATCTCATTCCAGGTTAACCTTATTACCAAGTTTTTACTTAGAGATTAGACATATTTCTGGCCCACGATCTCAGCATCATTTATATATTATATATATCGACTTGTCCTGGGGCAGTTTCTAGGACTCCGCCGATTATGGGGCATTCACAACGGCAAACTGAAATGTTATTTTAAAAAAAAACTAAACCTTGGACTATCACGGCTTTGGAATTCTAACCTAAACTAACCTAATGTAACTATTTCTAAACCCATCACAGCTCCGGATGCCTAATATTGAAAAATTTTGGAATATCCGGTATGTTCGCCGCTTTATTGTCCTGGAAACTGCCCCTGGACATATAAATCTTTCAGGACAGTCCTGGAAACTGCCAAATGTCCTGAAAGTTGCCACTGCATATATAAAAATGTCCTGAAAACTGCCCTAAAACATGTATATATTTATATATACATAAATACAATGCTTAGGGATTCTTCTTTTTATTTCAAGAACAGGGAGCCAAGGTCTCTTTCGAACTGGGACGGTTCTCCATCCAACCTGAAGCATAGTACAGAACAAACGACCTCCAATTAACAAACGTTGGATCTAGAGCGAAAGAATTGAAGGGTCCTTTCTCTTTTCTCTTTTCTCTTTTCTCTCGGTCGCCTCGTGCCCAGTAGAAACTAATGAGAGTGACACGTACTCGTATATTCATTTACAGGTACACACTATATGTACATATAAAGGGTGCGTAAGGGGTGCGTGCGTGCACATACGTAGAAGCTCCAGCGAGAGGGTACAAGTTCCACGTGACAAGGGTTGATACGTAGCACAGAAGAGTAAGGGTAAAATGGGGCTCGAAAGGGACATCTTGACGCAGCAACAAGCGTCGCCGAAACAATTCCTGATGCAACCCCCAGGGTCGTGTGGACAATTGAGGTACCGGGCGGCACAATCGTGCACTGACGGGGCTCGAACAATCGGGCGGCCACGAAACAATAAATTCTGCATTGCGAGTACGTCGAACGCAATCTAAGATCTGAGGAGGGTGTATTGTGTCCAGTAGTCGGTAACGCGACGCTTACGCGCACTCCTAGTGCTTAGATTATTCAGGACTCCTTTTACAAAGGATTGCGCGGAACGCGCGAGGGTGCTGTACGTTCGTATTTTGCCAAGGAGTCCTCGGAGAGTATGGGGGGTTGTTTTATTTGCGAGGTGCCTACGGGATAGTTTTAATATTTTCTGAGAAGGGTGGATGACACGCTTCTATCTCGTTAGGTATAGGCAGAATCTAAGTATCCTCTTTTTTCTTTTAATTGTTGGTACTAAAAATCGTGAGATAAGGATTGATGATAAGGATTTTTTCTTGGTCCACTATATCTATAGTACGCATTCTTACTGGTGTCATTATTTTTTTACAATTAGGCAAGATATGCATGTAATTTAATGCCAATGTTAGCATTAGTGGGTAGTATAAAAGAAGAAATGATGTTTGTTGTTCTTTGTAAATAAATAAAGATAGCGGTGAGAAATCATGAAGATACCGATCACTCCATTTGGCAAGTTTCCCTCTTTCGTTTTCTCTTTATTCCTTGCTCCATTTCCTTGATCATAAAAACTTCGGCAGTTAGGCTTCTATTTGATGATTATTTCCACGTGTTTCACTAAAGTGCCACACTTCGCACATAGATTTATCAAATTTGTTTTCTCCATCATTTCAAGTTACGATATTATAAAAACGGCGTGAAATATTCACATTATCCATACGTGTTTCTTCCCCTCGCTTTAATATAAAATTGATAGCACACATAGAACACCATTCATCATTCATCATTCACACTCACGAATGAATACTTGAAACAGCATTAAGTATACAATACACAAAAAAATAGGACTGAAATATTTTTTTTAACCGCACCAGGTACCACAACAAAATCCACATACAATAACATTCTGTCAATAATCCCTTACCAAACGCTGAATACCTCCTCAAATTCTTGAACTAGAAAAACACCATTGACCTATGACCCATAGAGAGACAGATTCCTGCACGTTTCGTCCCAGGGTTACCAAGCCGTCGAAAAGTCAACAAGTAGGAAAACATATACTAGAAGTAGTAACGAAGGGGTATCGTCCCGAAGGAGGTTCGCGTAAAGGTATGCATTCGCAATGCTCCCATCGGGTTTCGTCGCGGACTTAAAGAGGGTCCCGTATATACACAAGGCCCATTATACACGGAGTAGCCACCGCGCACACCATATTTGATATAATTAAAGTGCATAAATAAACACAATGGTACAAGGTACGAGCGCAGCGTATAGGAACTCAGTAGGTAAAGGCATTCAATGCAAATGCCTGAGGGGGTTCTCTGTTGCATAGTGGCGGGTCCAGTGCTTCGAATGCTGACCACTACCTAACGTGTGCCGCGTGCATACTATAGATACTAGTACTACTAGTAGTACCATAATAACGTATAGTATGGACCATGTTCTCCTCGAACGGGCTGCTACCTCTTCCCAGTGTACAGCACTCGTATATCGCCTTGTATTACCTATGGTGTACCTACCTTACGGGTGCAAACCAGACTGCTATTACATTATCAGGAAAATGGCCAACGAGTGGGACCACGCCCAGTTAATAGGACTATAGTACAAGACTGCCGGATCTTGCGATTCTCTTGGAAGACGCGAGCCTATAGCCATAAGGATATCTAAGTAACCCAGGTCGCCGATGGTATAGCCAACGCGTGGGACACCTGATAGGAACTTATGGCGTCCTGGAGGATCGACTCCTGGTGTCAATTAGTTCTCAACGTGTGGTACATCGAATCCGAGTAAAGAACGACCTGGTCATCCTTTTTCTTATACCTGAATAATATATGTATACGTCCGAGGTATGCATTTGTGTCGCTGTGTATATACTTACTATGTTTATAGTAGACTACGCAACGTATTGCAGATAATGCGTGCAGATAGTATTGCGCGCTATGGGGTGACTATATAAGGAGTGTTCTGTGCAAATGAGACCTACGCCCTCGCCAGGAATACCTAGGTACCGCTGTCCCTATATACAATATGCCACGTTTTATCTTCCTGGCCGACATCGACTGTATGTGTCAACCAGAATGGAAGTGGAAACATTGGAGATTTCATGGGATTTTTATGGCGGTTACATACGCGTATATATGCAAAGGAGAGATTTAACTGTTGACTTATTTTATTTTATAAGAGACGACCTGGATCTTGTTTTACAGGTAATAGTAACATGTTGCTGTAAAGATAGGACAATTTTTTTTAATTCTGTAGAGTCATTGAGCAGTCATTAAAATTTCAATTGAATCTTCGTCCTAATTTTCATCCTTGTCCATTGGCACTGCAAGTATCAATGATAAGCTTCTTAAAAGTTGATAACGAGCTTCGCTGTTCAACAGTGAAATGGAGGGCACACCTTGTTTCGTGAAATAGAGCTGCCAATTAATTAAAACTTTGAGAGATTTTGAGTGTGCTCAATTAACGTCAAGCACGTTTATACAGTGTAAAGGTGCTCGATGAATAAGATGCTCGAGTATCGCGTGACAAGTCTTGCGTGTCCTTTTGATTTCTAAGGATGGCAATGCATGCCTATCTTGTCACTACCGTACGAGTATTTCCATCTCCTGCTAAGTGTATATGCACTTCTGAGCTCTCAATGAATTATTACTTTGCCGACGAGGGATACGTACGTGTCTACCGTGAACACCCTGCCGTGCGTATAATGCACGTAATAATTTCGAGTACCGAAGTAACCCTGAGAAACACTGTGCTAAGTAGAAAAAAAAAAAATAAAAAGCAAGCAGGCCGCTAAAGAAGCAGTGACTGATAGGAGCACACTTTCATTATTTCTTCAACTATATTTCTGTATATACAGCTTGGCTCTGGCGCTTGAACGTGTACCTAAATAATCCATTGGATGCTGGATTAATCAATATCATTAGAAATATCTTTTTAATTATGTCTATGTTATCATCCTTTACATCTCTATCAACACCCCGTGTAAATTTACACGTGCCGCTGTAGAATTTCATAAATAAATTTATTCAAATTCTATTATCAATCTTGCTACAGTCTGTCTATTGACTTTCCGAGTGTCTTTCTTTTTTATTCGATAGACTTTCAATAACCAATATTATTTAGCCGTTCTACCACGGTTCTCATTGTCTATTCACCAATTTCCGGCAATCTGAATGAGAGTGCCGCTGGCTTCTGTATTCGAAAAACAATTCGATCGCGATCCTGAATGCACGCCTCGTTTCCCGTGCTATCCATATTCACGTGGTCGCGGTGCATCTATGAATGTATGCATTTCACCATTCTGATTGAACGATCAACACTCCACTCTCCTTCTGTTGCGCTTTGATTAAGCGTTAAGTCAAAGGAGTAAATGTAACGAGGGTGAATAACTGCGGGTGCTGTCTACTTCGTCTCTTTGGTCTTCTGTAGCGGAGGACGAAGAAAAAAAAAATTGCATCAGGACAGAGCGGATAGAATCTCGCGATTGTATTAACGGAGATCGGATCCTCATTCTCTGTTTCTGACTCGTGGTTATCTTTTTTTACAAAGATCGTCAAGGATCTCAGATAGCTGAATAGCGGCCGCCATTCATGCCGGACCGAGAGACGGAAAGACGGACAAGACAGTCGGAGGACCGACGTTACATATTTAAATGCCGACGCGATGAAGAGTTAACGAGGAGTTCTGCCGATTCACGTCGACTTATCCTGATCCTTATTTATCGCTGCTATTATTAAGTCCCAAGACGCGAGGCGTTAACCCGCCCGAGGCATGTTGCTTGGGATATTTAACGACAAATAAATAAAGTCATTGCTCATAATAAACCTAATCCATGCCGATATATCGTGAGCTTATCCGTATAACGGTTATGTACCCTCTGTATATATTTCTAGGTGTTACAGGAGGAGCGTAGAGATTATTTTTATCACGTTTAAATTTTTGAATACCAGAAATAAAGTGCGGATGTACGTAGCCTAACCTCAAACGATTCTTGTCTTCACTGATTCTTGTAATCCCAGCGAAATGTCAGGATATTAAAAGTCAAAGGATAGAAAGGAGAGGGGGGAGAAAGAGAGAGAATAGCAAGCGCCTTTAATACTCCAGGATACCCCCTTAATGACCCTTTGTGGTCTTCACGGTGGCTTACAACATTTCCGCAGCATCGTCCAATGGAATCCCCCGCTTAAGAAGGTCCAACCAATAACGCCACGTCATTAGAGTCTACCTACGTCTGGCACCCTCCTGCTGTTTTATGCCCTCGAGAGACTCGCTCGGTTAAACCCATAAAATTATCATTTCTCTCCTCGTCTTCGTCATCGTCTTCGATGCTCGGTCTTCCTTGTTTCTTCTTGGTTTTCGATACCAGTCAGTTTCGGCTGCTGGCGTTCGTGCATTTATCTAGGGAATATTGAGTTAACGGAACGGCTGTTATATTTCGCAGCTACTGGAGAATTTAAAATGGCTTTTAGCCATGGAGCTATTAACGTAACGGAACCCTTTATAGACTAGGCGACAGACGACGGCTACCGGAACTCTCATGGAAATAGATATGTGCTTGAAATGGATTCCTCTTGAATCTTCAAGAGACAAAATGTTCCTAGAGAATATCTATAAGGACAGACGGAAGCTGGTAATCTGGGGAATAATGGTTATATTTCTGAATGGATTAATGTAGATAATAATTGATTTTCTGTTTGTTGATTATTTAGTTAAGGCGTAATACGAATTTCTGCTGCTTTTGCTCAGTGCTTAAGTTTAACTTTGAAAGACTGACCGTTAACGCTTTCTTTCCTTCTTTTTTCTTCCTCTGTCGAACCTCAGCTAGGCGCACGGAATGGAAAGGAGTCGAGCGAGCGGAAAAAACAAAAAAATAACGTATCTTTTTCGCTTCTTTGCATCTCTTGGTTGGCCGTATACTCGGATGCTGCGCGCAAGGGGAGGATGGAGAACGAGACAGCGGGGGGAGCCTTAGCGACGACAAAAAAAGGAGAGGAGAAAGACGGTAGGGAGTCCGTGAGAATGGTAGAAAGGAAGAAAGAAAGAGAGAGAAAAGGTTCTTAGGGTTGAGGTTGAAAGCTTTGTCGCGAACCTTTTGATGTATGCCGCCATGTTTAATCCACTCATATATGAAAAATCGGACAGATAGCGTAATAGAAAAGGTGCTGAATATCAAGAGAGTAAAACGGAAAATCAAAGAGGAAGAGAAAAAGTTAAATAAGAGATAAACGAAAAAAATAATTTAAAAAAATAATCAAAATCTTCTAGATTACACCACTGACTATGTATATCCATACGAAAGTTTTTAATTGGCCGTGCTGAATAGCGCAGGCTGCAAAAATGTCCTTTCATCGGCAAATTAATGGCACGAATGTTTGACTATATTATACGTGCACGTATATGCGGAAACTTATCGAGTAGATTGCGCAAAGGCACAAAGGACAGAATGTTTCAATGAAATATTATTTTTTTAAATACAAAAATCCTTTTCAAACAGGTTGCGTAACAGAAATATATGCTACATTAATCTTCATGCAATAGAAAACACGCAAAGATGAAAAGACTGTAAATTTCCCGCTCGAACTAATACCGCTTTTCTATGTTCCTTTCTGCTACATCCTGATAGTACTACGTGCCAAGAGATACCTACTCATCTATCTCTCGTTGTATCTGCAATCCTGTGTGAAATCATTGCACTGCATTGCGTTGCATCGGCCATGTGCAAATCTCATTGCGATTGGCATCCGACTTATCCCTTGAGCAAGATCGTATCTGTCTTGAGAAAATCCTCGAGGGATCGTTGACTGGGTGACTGAATTGTTGGCTGGCTGCTCCGACACTATCGCTCCTAACTAACGTAATCTTCGCTAATACGTCGCACGTGACTGTGTGACGTAATTGGTAGCCAATCCAAAGGGGATATGACGTTATCGTACGTCTATCCCTCGACTACGGGGGTATACAAGATGAGTTTAAGTCTATTTTTACGGACGTTTAGATAGTCTAACTATATCAGCTGTATATGGGATATCGAGATTAGTAATATGACGTTCTTATCGGATATGTGACAGGCGCGGCTAATTAAGAAGATTTTGCGTGGATCGCTTGACGCCGACTGTCCTTTTATCAAGGACGTTTTATCGGTTCTTTTTTATCGATACATAATTAGAACGGACTCACCAGAGCACAGGGATGCACTCTTGCTCATTTATTTTCTGTGTGGAGAAGAAGATGGTAGATTCGAAAGCATACCTGTAACAAAGAAAAACAAATGATGACTTATATACCTATTTTAAAGAAATATAGTAGCATTTTTTGGAATGCTTGCATGAACTTCATTTTTGTACCAAGTCAAAATGGCGGATAAGGATTATTATTGATTGCATGGTATCTCCAGTTCTGTGGGATGCGAGTGGACAGGAGGGAAGTTCATTCGTTAATGGTCAGTGTATGAAGAACGTTCGGTTTTCATTTATCGAAAATTTAGCTCGCTCGGATAGGTTCTATCATAAGGACTAGCTGAATGCCGAGGTCCTTTCAATTGCCACGCTTTCAGAAACGCTGAAAATCCACGCCGAGATTGGAATCTAAAGTGCACAAGCAGTGCAATTATAGTCGACCCATTTTCCAGACAATAACGAACGAATCGCGGTTGGAATCCGGCCAAATCCGAGAAGCCTTCTATTCCTACTAGGGGTTTGTTAAAGCCGGCTTAAGTTAGGCAAGGTCGTGGACTGGCAAATTTATTGCACGCGTTATAACCCAGCCACATACTACGCAGATATTCGAATCGTTACACAGAGATCGGCAAAATAGCAAAGCGGTCGTTGCAAGTGCCGAAATAAAATATGAAGCGAATATGCGGATATTGCGATGTCGCCCTGGAAAATGCAATGGCAATTTAACAAAAGCCCACATGACAGAGCGGATGGATCAGAGAGAATAGGATAAGGATAATACAATAGCTTTTTCAGTTTCCCTATTTACTTATAGTCAGTGTTGCCACTATACCATCTCAAATAAAATATCCCACCACTATCCTCTAAAATTCTTGCGCACACGAATCCTACGGTTACTATGAGATATTTTCAAGATGGCTTCCGTCCCACGTGATGCACTGCCAAGACAAACGGTAAGGTTCTTCCTTTGCGCCAACGGAACGTATTCCAGACTGAAGAATATTCTAGCACTTTTCCTTTTCCTCTCTAGCAGTCTCTCTAGGGGATTTCTCGACTCGCCGTTCTTACCTATATCTACAACTGGGTATACCTATTCCCTCTGCGTTTCCATCTACTCGGTACCAACACCCGTATAAGCGAGGCCGATTCTATCCCGGATACCAAGCGTGAATACCCTCTTTTAATACCGTCCACGAAGAAATCAACGAATGGCACTTCTATCAGCCACCGTACAATCGCGATCAGATAAAGAACATTTTTCACGAACAACAATACCGAGCACGCTCTATTAAGCTGCACCATGAAGTAAAGGAATACGTACGTATATACCTACATGTCCTAGAGTACTGCACGTACACGTCCGTATCTCAGCGATGTATCGAGGTGACGCGCATTCGATCCTCGATAGTCGATACCTATCAATACGCCTATACCTTTCGATTTAGATCGGTGCCCAGAATAAGTAGGAATGTATAGCTACTTTATATCTAGTACTATATACCAGGTTGACGGTTTCTTATCAGTTTATCTGAAATGCGTTTACCTAGAATTCTTCTGGTCTTTTATGTGTCCGGAGTCTTGAATCATTGATGCCGAAAGCCTTTTCGCTTTGGGACGTGTAGAATAATAGAGTGGGATTTGCGAGATGTTTACATGGGAATAGAAGAATGACTTCTTTACCTTTTGCGAGAAATCAAATGGTAAGGGTGGGATGATCCTGAGGGTGTTTTCTCTGAGAACTGAATCTCCTTTAATATACAAGGGCTGTACCTTCTACTTTACTCTTTATCATAGATCCTTTAGTAACCCGGGGCTAAATTGTTGTTATCTTCTTAGGGGGAAAACTCGCAAGATTCGATGAGGATCGATAATCAGTTGCAATTGTAACGGAATTCAGGACAATATAGATCGTTTGGAAGAAGTTATGGCGGTGGTAGGGGACGTTACCTCAATTTGTCTCAAGATGGGGGAGTTTTCTCTGGTTCTTCCTGAAGTCCAATCTGCAGAAATTAGGAGGGACAGACAGCCCTCGAAATTTTAGGGGACAGAGAGAGAAAGAGAGTGAGGGATACACGGACGAAGAGAGGGAGGAAAAAAAACATTCAAAACTCATTAAGTCAGGGCATTCACGCAGGGCTGTCATACCCTGTGATCATTTGTCATGGCCACTTTCTAACCTTCAATAATTTGTCAGGCTCCGCTTGCCCGATGGACCTCCCAAACAGGTTCAGATAACCAGAGGACTCGAATAAAATTCTTGCTTAAGTGATATCGCGTAATCGTGGCTACTCCGGTGCTCCAACTTGTATAAGTAGGTACTCAAGAGATCCAATTCACCTTCGATTCGAGGAATCGGCTCGCCAGGTTCCTTGACTATAACCGCAGCATCTTCCCAGGTTGTCGCGGGCCACCTTGTCTTGGAATCGGTATAAGCTTTTTAATAAATAGATTCATCGGGTAGTCGATCGTTATAATATATTAGAGGACTTTGGGCGCCATGAAGGAAACGGGAATGGATTCCTTGAAATCGAACTTCACAGTTGAAAACGTATTGAGTAGTGGTAAGATCAAAAATGCCTATGGTTGAGAACGAATCCTTGAAGTAAAACGTAAGAACCAGACCGAAAGGAAACAAGAAGAGCTCGATCGTGAGTCCGTTTGAGATCTTCATTAGCAGACAAGGACCACTTGCTGGGAGTAATTATTTTATTGGCTGGAGCGGTCTTTGGCGAACGTCCACCTACGTGTTTACGAGATGTGTGTGTATATATATAATCGCTGGTGTTTTATATATATATATATATCTGTTTTAAAATTAGATTTTAATTTTCCCGGGCAAATTATCGAGCCAAGCTACTGTAATACACTGGTGAGGGATTTGCACGTACTTTCAGGGATTTTTATGACTGTCAAAATGGCCGCTCGGCATTAAAATGAAATTATTACGTATTGCTGTGAATACACCGTTAAAAAGATTAATGATTCGTACCAGACGCGAGATAAATCATTTGCCTGCTATTGCGAATAATTCTCTATTACTTTTTTTTATACCACCTGCTGTTGAAAGATTTGTCAATCTCAACGTATACGCAGACATTTTTATGTAAAATATAGTATCTATATCATTGGAAAAAATTTTATCACTAAATGGAAACAGTCAAAAAAATGGAACGTGAAAATTTCCATGGAACTCGTTAACGAGTAGTCGTTTTGGTTTTCAACCAATCTGACCGAAAAGTGTATGGGAGATCTGTTATCGTAGAATTGGAAGGAGTCGAGCTTTAGCGAAAGCCAATTCCATCTTAAGCCATCTTGGATTGGTTCTCGCTTTACAAAGAACGATATCGTTTATAGAAGCTACGCTTCGAAGATCATCTCAAAGGATAGACAGATCGTCACGCACTACCGGGATACTAAATACCTACCATGCTTGCGCGATTATTTAAACATATTACGACAACCCCTTCATGAAATTGTCAATCATTATTAATAGATTAAACTAATCTGTACGATATGAATATCTAATACGTTAAGCTCGTAACTAGTAAAGAGGATTTATCCTATTGTAAGTAGTCCTATAATATTTGAATTAAACTTCTTATATCTTATCATTTGAAGATTAAGACTTTACAGAAAAAGTCTGAAAAACAGTCAATCAAAATGATATATTTCGAATTTCTATGCTTGATAGTAAGGATTAATTTATTCTAATCGGGACAACTGGAGATATTATATATTATCAAAAAAATTTTGTCGAGAATGAATTCAATTGATGATTATCGCTAATGACATCTTTCGTTGGACATTTATATATATATGTAAAAGTTGATTTTATGTAAAATTCCAAAATGGACTCTGATCTCTGACATTTTTCAATGTCTATGGCGTTTTATATCTTGAGCCATGACATGTTGCGGAACAGTAAGCAAAAGGCGATCTCGCCTTCTTATTCTGATATGAACGCTGTTTTGTGAGACGCCGCCTTTATTCCAGTACATTAGGTATCCAAGTTCCTCCACCTTTATCGGGACTGTTACGTATATGGGTGACGTACCTACATTCGCAAGTAGTTATATCTTCCTAACGTCACGAAAAACGTTCCAAGTCGCCTTAACCGTTCACTTTTCCAAGCAGTTTCATAAGAAATGGGATAACGCTTATCGAAATCCTTCAACAGTCACGGGTTCACGTGACGCTCTTGACGTTTGCTATTTTCCTTTTTTATCGGTAAATTTTGTTTCGCTTTATGCACACCCCAAATCCTTACCAACCCTGACACGAACACTGGCCGTGTAAATGGGGTTAGTATCTTTACGGGCGATTCGATAATTTAGCCCGATATCTACAGTAGATAATTTTTATTGTTATTTTCCTAACTTTTTTTAGTACTTTTATAAGTGAATTGGATGAATTAGTAGCACTTTTGGTTATTTTTATTAGTAGCTACAGCAGAATCATTTTTCTATTTAACTTCTGATTCCAATGAAAGTATGGCTTCTGTGATTTGTTTTGATTTTCTAGATGCAAAAATGCTACCAATTAATTCTAATAAATTAATAAATGAATTACTGTAATAATGACGTAAAAAAAGAAGCCTGGTTAATAAAATCGGACCCTGTAACAAGTTGTTGAGAAAACAACAAATCTGCATGTAAATTATTAAAATCTCTGTTTGACAACCTACTCCATCTATCCATCTTTTCCATTTGCTCCTGTGGAGATTTCTCGTCTCGTTACCAACTGGAATACCGTGTTTACACGAGCGGAACGTATAATGCCGAATTTTTATTTAATTGAATTGAATATCACCAGCTGCCACAAATATTATTCCAATCCCATAACGTTATGTAATAGTAAAATCAAAGCTTCCCTATTCAATCCGCAAAAGAGAGATATTCCAGTTGTACAATTTCATCCATCAACCGTGGATCGAGTTTTCCAGATATTTTTAAACTAGGTCAATTGCATTTTCAATAACTATATCCCTCTGTTCAATAACAGGTACGTTGGCACTAGAGCTGTTTCCATTTCTGAATTTTAATTCTCAGGACTTAACGTATGCACGTATATTACCATATTGTTATTCCCTGACTAAAATACACATGAATAGTATATTGATCTTTATTATTATAGACGAAATAAAAGTTACGGTCAATCCAGCTATCGTCCATCTTCCATCGTATATCTAATATCGGTCATTCTAATTGTAAGTATAAGCAATCCGTCACAGAGCTTCGTATCAGAGTTCCTAACGGTGACTCGTTCAACAAATATCGGCATCATTTACATATTTGATTGTAGCACTCATGGGAGGTCCGTAAATTTGTACGCGTGAAGTCTCGAGACGGGATAATGCAAATTGATCCAAGATGGCGTCCGATCGTTGTTCATTTGTTTTATGATAATAGCGTCTTTGTCGGCCCTCGCGTCGGGATGATGGAGAAACCGTGTCGAGTAGGTGGGGACTGTCTGACACAACCTAATTGTTCTTGACGGGCCTTTTAATTAATCATCTTGGAAAGGCGATATTACCATATTTTATTGTAATTCCTATAACGTTCAATTAAGCGTTTTCGGCAGACAGCAACTCATGGCTGCTCCCTTCTGCATCCATTAAAATTTCTCAAACCGCACTTAAGCGTCGTAATCGGCATTTTTCTTGCGGACACCAAAACGTATCCATACACGTGACTATGTGTCAATTTTCAAAATTGCTGCGTAAGGAGTAGCAACATTACTAGGAACTAGGTAAGACTGCCTGTACTCATGTTTCAAGGGCTGTCGCGTTTTATCCAGACGTAAGGTCCTAGTTGGGTTTCCATATCGGTCGTAACATCGGCCCTAAATTAGCCCGAGACATTTCCTAACCTAAACCTAAATCTAAACCAAAAATTACACCGATCTTTGCTGTGCTTTTTGTGCACGTACCGCTGCGCTACAGATGCTCGTCGTTTACGTTTCGGCATCCTGCGGACAGAAATAGATAGTCCTTTTCTTATTCTTGTCGCCATACTCAACCTAGCCGATATATATGTTGCTCCTTCTTTACGCTATTGCTCCTCTCTCTCTCTCTCTCTCTCTCTCTCTCTCTCTCTCTCTCTGTCTCTGTGTCACGCTGTCTATTGCATTATCTGGTTCGTTTCTCTTTTTCACTTGGCGACGCCTTCGGTCTCCTAGAAAGACTAAACAGGATGAGACTAATATACGTGCCTGTGCATCTTTTATGCTTGAACATGGCCGAGAAACGTCGCCTTTAGGGGACTGTTCTAATAGAGGTCACAGATACATCGGCCTCTGGAGACTGGCAAAGTGATGAAGAGCATTTCTAGATTTTCTTGGACGTGGGTATCTACGTCGGAGGACCTAACCTTTAATAAATATATACACGGGGTAGGAGGGACGATAAGGTTTCACGCGTAGCATTTATATCCCTATTGGAACCTTACTGGCATTTTTTTCGTACTGTATCCTCTATGCAGAAGGAAAACTATAGCGATGAGAAATCGAAATGTCGATACTAAGCTCTGAAAAAAAATGGCTGCGATAAAGACGAAAATGCTTCTTATTTAATTCCGATAATGATATCGGAAAATTCTGTCTGGATACTCGACTGGATTATTTGAAATACGAATGGGTGCACCTTATTTACCGTCAGATGCCGCATTGAGTATAGAAGAGAAGCCAGTCGTTCTCGCGTGCAGATAAATTTGCAAGTCAATGACGGACTCAACGAACTTATCGCTGTACCCATATCCGGCGATTTCGCACGATGCCAAAAAAACGTCTGGGAGTTACAAATATAATAAAAGAAATCGCAACGATGCGAATTCACTACTTGCTATAGAGAAAGACAACCTATAATTTAATTTTGCAAAGATCCAAATGGTGAATCCAAAGAGATAGCCCGATAAGTGAATGAATGAATAGACCGTAGCACTGGAATGACACGTGGCTCGCGGCACGTGTCGTCATTCTTCTCCATCTTCCTCGTTTGTCGCAGTGACGCGAACTTGTCGCGAATAAACGCTGCTATCGTTTATTTCGTCTCTTCCCTGCAAAAGGAATTCCTCAGCTTCACTCTCCTGTCTCGGCAGTCTAATTGGTCGAATAAACAATTCCAGCTTGACAAGTCGGTATCTCCGACGTACAGCCACGTGCGACATCTTCCCACCATATTGGACGTCTCTTCCCTTAGTGCCTGAGTATCATTCGCTCAAAATACCAAAGCTCCACGTTCATTGGTCGTACTTTGATGTATATACAATGGCGTGGCCTCAAGGCAAAGCAATGTTGGATGGCATTCTAAAGGGGACATTTGCTCGACATTTGAGAGAGTTGTCCGTCATGTCGTACTGCAGTAAAGGTAATGGAGGGGACCAAGTGACTTTGCTTGGATTTCTGCTTCTGGTTTCTGTATACAAGTACAAGCCAGCCGACTTGACTTAGCCTCCATTGCAGTAGTGAAATCTCTCTTGTAAATATAGTCATGCTATACTGACTATATACTGCATTATATACCACATGGTACCTATATACCGTATAAGTTTCTTCAGCAGCAACTGTCAGTGCGACAGGTGCAGGTCGTCGTATCGTAGTACGTCGTCGCGTTCATGCGTATAACTTTTGTCAATTAGCTTGGCGCCATCTAATAGATTAGATCGCACAGTTTCTTCAACCCTTTAAAGTTCGAGTGGCAATTGACCATTTCCGTTTCACGAAATCTTGAGTCAAGTCGACTTGACTCGACTCGACTGAGAATGGACCACCGGTTAACGTGTATCTGAAGTTCTTGTATTTTCTTAGACGCTTTCACCGGATCCTCGTCTAAGCAGAGTTAGCTAAGCTGCTGGCGCCGGTGCAGGTTCTTGATTTATTAGTCCTGCCCGGTTCGCGGACATGCAACCGACCCATGTGCTTTTTCTAGAGTCCCTTCGTTATCCGTATGTCTGTCCTTGCTAACACCTAATAAATTTTTCTTTTTTCTTCTTTCAATCGACGGGGTCTACTGGGACCTCGTTCAGAGGTCTTCATTGGGATGGGCACGAAAGATCGCCATCCCTGATATATATATATACATATATCCATTGGTAGGACTTTACTCCTGGGTAGCTAAGCAACGGGGACGACGTTGCTAGAGCTCGTAAAACTTTGAAACCGAAAAAAATAGACGTACGAAAGGGACGACGACTCATCTGCTTTTATGAGTCTAGTTTTTAAGAGGACTTTTTTTCTCTTCCTCTCTCTCTCTCTTACGCTCTTACTTCTCTAAGGTATTCGTTTATCGAGTACTTTTTTCTACTTTCTTTGACAGAAGCGTATTGTCTGCTTGATTTCCTTCTTGCCTTGGGATATCAAATCATGTTCTGAAATTTTTTTTCATAATTCCATGTTATTAGATAGCATGTAATGGTGTGTACATTATGCAGATGGTATACATATAGCGTGGTTTTATTTTGTCAAGAGGTATTTCTACGTGTAAGAATATAAGAATAAATATCGAGCGTGAGATTGGTGTGGTGAGTGACAATGAGAAAAGGAACAAGCAGATAACAGTAAGAACATGCACATACCTCTGTCGAAATGCAGGGTACGATGTAGCTTGTATCTTAACAACGTATTCACTGATAAAATAAAAGTATCTACCAGCACCATCGCCCGGATTCTCGTCTAACAGGGATGACGCTATCGGGATCCATATTTTTTTTCGCTAATTTATAATTGGCCCATCGACGATAATAATTTCATACTGTCAATTGTTGTAAAATATCGCTCGTACAAGAAAGGCGATAATAACAGGTATGAGAAGAATTTGTGAACCCCTAAAGATTAATCCCAATCCTTATGATAAAGAGAACATAATATTCCGTGGGCATAAATTTCATCCCTTAAAAATGGTGCCAAGGGGTTACACGCAGCAGCGTCAGACAAGATAGTTGGAAATTTCGTTTCAAAGCCGATAAAAAAGACTGACGCTACTATACGTTATATATTTCAGTGAATGATAAAATCGAATGAAATCGCATCTTATAAAAGGTCCAGGATTCCGGCTTGCCAAACGTCCCGAACACGATTCTTGTATAATCAGTAACGAACCGTAACTACACGTATTCGATACTTCTTTCCTCGCCCACTCGAATCGCCATTTTTAATGAATTTCTATCACCTACCGCAGTCCCGGTAGATCGTATTTTTTTATTCTCGGAGACACACGCTGCTTTATATCGACAATAATAATTATTACGGCGGCTACACTTTGCGAAGGTATACTTTCACGTGGAAAGGAGTGTGTGGGCATCGCGAAACAACATAAAACATCAATTGAAAATCGAGACGATAAAAACAACGCGCCATTATTATTTCCGATGACTGGTATCGCGAGATAAAATGGCGCCGCTGTATGTACAATTTGTAGGAACGGATATACGTTATGTATATTACATATATGAAACGTTGTACGTATGTACGTATAACTACCTACTGGCAACGTCTATTGCTGTCTTATGTAAATATACCTATATAGGTACTTATTGTACAGTCTGCACGTTTACGCTTATATGTACGTAATGCAGATTGTCGGAGGTCGACGGAGTCATTTTTACACTACATTAGTTTTAACGGGTAATTGTCCCGTTACGTTGGAACCTTCCTTTATCTTGCTTCGGGTAATTTTCTTCTCTTTTTCTTTTATCGTCTTTTTTCTTGGATTTAGTAGAATCCCTCGCGAACGACGGAGACTAACCGATGCTTGTCTGACGCCCAGGGACTATCGAGTGATACACGAATATCCTTTTAGTGTTATAACGCGTTACGCCGCATAGAGCCATGCGTGAAAACCAACCGCGTCCCGACGGAACTTCGCAGACGCCATGTATTATCTGTCCACGAACATTTTCGTTGGCGCGCGTGCTGAAATTCTTTTCCTTGACAAGGGACAGAAGTGCTCGTGGCAGAAGTTGGCCCGTTTGTCTTCCCTTGTTCTCTGCTAGTGGGAAACCTGTCAAACAGATATAGTTCAATATCCGCCATTGCTAAAGGAGCCCAAAGTATTTCCGTTGTAATTTAACGATTTACCCATAAAATTTCGCAAACCCACTATATACATGTATATACTTAAATAATATTCGCCACATAACAATTTTTCGAATTTCTTCAAGTCAAAGAATTATTTTATTCGTCATACCTGGTTAAAGGAAACGAAATTTCTTCGGAATATCACAACCATAAAAGCCATCAATTCCATCGTACCAATCGACTAGAACAGAATCACAGTACTCCACCCCATACTGAGTGCACTGAACTGGTTAATACAAGGGGGCACCGACAAGAACCGTAAAGAATGAAAACGATTTCTTTTTATCTATAAAACGTGTCGGACTCTCTTCTCCCTTATCGACGGTAGCCTTAATAATGTCAAAGTTGTGTTAATTTAAGAACCCAGCCTCAACCTATAGACCCTCATACCTAACGTCTTAGAATATCCAACCGGCGCCTCGAGCATTCTTTAATAACCATCGTGTACACACGATCCGTATCGGCGGCGATGACAAAGGTTAGGAAAGCTATATAGGCCTGAAAAGTGGTAACACGTACCAAACCTAAGGAAGCTGTAAAAACGTCCAGAGGAAGACGTTTAGAGGAGCGTGAGATAGTACGAAAGGTTCATCCGCGTCAGGTTCACCTCGGTACGTGTGTAGGACGAGCGATGCAGGATGAGAATAATTACACGTGGCATTACGATACATCGCCGCGATGGAGTAAAAAGGGGAATAATATATGCAGATAGCGAGAGATATAGGCGATAATTATGAGCGTTTAAGAGCGTCCCTCGACGGCGCGAGAGAAGAGCGAATCCCGATGCTCGCGTGGGCCGCCTCAATCTAATAACACGTTTCGCGAACTTGATATATGCGCTTGAGAGGATGAGAGGGCCGCGCGCATGGCTATGTGATTTTTACAGGTGAATTTGATTAACTTTGGATACACCTATATCTATACGTAGTAGGAATGAGGGGTTTGAGCCGAATACTATAATATCCCGTAAAACGTAGCGCAGCTGTACGCTGGCGCCAGGATTGCGTTTCGAGTGAGTCTTGGTAAATCTGCGATGGAATCGAGATTGATTGAAAGAATTTCGTTTGGGACTAGTGCAAGTAAAAGTACGTGTGGTACTTGTATAGCGGTAGGGGTACTGGGTAGTTCCTATACGTTCCTGCAAGAGTACCTGTGTACCTAACCTACCTAGTAGTGCTATTCTAGTATAGCTAGGATATACATCTAGACACGCTAGATGCTCGGATTTTCCCTGGGCTGAATATAGCCATGGTAAAATCTTTCCTTTTTCCTGAAAGGCAGGTAGGTAGATATATATACCATATATAGGTAGCTAGGTAGTCAGCCGACGAGGTAGAGTTGGGAAATTTTCTTGTTCACCTTCTATACATCGAGTAGAATCTAGGTAGGGTGGTACACGTGAGAGAGATAGAGTGAGAGAGACTTTTTATTCGCATTTTACCCAGGGTAACGTCTGGCTCCAGCTTCCGCTTTCCACGAGCCCTCAAGTAGACCACGCGTAGTCAATTTATTCTCCACTACCGGCCAGATTACACGTACATCCCACGCCCTCGACTTCAGAGTGCTCTAGGTGCGCTCGGGTACCTCGCGATAACACCCGCTGAATCTACTCTAAAGAAGAAACAAATGACTGTGTTGTTGCTACCGCATATGTTTCTGCGACGTATACTGAGTCGTGTGGACATAGAATAAGATATAGGGGATGAAACGAAAGTCGATGAGATAATTGATAAACTAATGGACGCGTTACGAAAAATATAATATATAGAATGACTGATGAGCCATTAACAGTACAGATTCATCTCGGAGTCTTGATTGCACTAAGAATCTTGAATCTTGATCGTTAATCACAATAGAGTCACGTAGGTCTTTAGAAAGTTCATCGAGAAGTCTCTTGTAAACAGTTTAATTAATGAGGATTGAAATTCTCGTTTATCCTGAATTTCAACGTAGTTGATTCGAATCCTTAAAGTGTTATGCGCAATTTCGTCGAAGTGAAAAGTTCTTGAGCAGGCATGAAGTGGCGCCGAGAGAGGGGATGAAGTTGAAAACTTAGAGGCAAGGATAGGAAGAAGCACAGAGTTCTTAGCCGCGTGGGCATGTTGATGCTGGCGACGCCTATGCGTAAACAAAGCAGCACTGAGGTTGGGGTTAGTTGGACTTGCGAAGTACAGCGTTGTGCATGGGAAGGGCTTGGTTAACGGGTGATGATAGCGGGTGGCCATCTTGAAATACGTTACGACGTCTGGGCGGCCTGCGGCACAAAGGGATAGACCGATCATGTATATTTCAACATCTAATTTAGACCATGTCTTTATCCGACGCTTATCTCTCAGCCAGTAAAGATATCTGACCGATGCCGTTCCGCTAATGCTCATGATACCACTTCGATTAATTATACTGAGAAGTTCATTGAAACATTCATAATTAATTACTGCAACCTCTTGGAGCCATTTTTATACGTTAACGAAGCATTTTTATAATCCAAGAGAAATTTAAGTTAATACGTAACTCGGACTACTTGAATCGCAGGTGCAGATATATAAAGTGGAACAGACAACCACTCGTTTCCCCTAATAAAAAAAATATGTAAAAAAGGAATATGCAGTGTAATATTCCATGGCTCAACATGGTGATATAGTCGTGATGGTAAATTTGGTATCCTCCGACCGCAATGTCTTCGAAATCGTATAACCGCAATGTTGAATCTTGACACTTAATTTCATTGGCAAGGCGCACCGATTGGTCGGCCATTGCGAAAGTAACGATCGCACACGATCAGTATACTTGGCTTCGCGAGAGTCGGTGCGATATTTCATTTTCTTTCTTTGGTTGGTATTGGCCTGCAGCCTCGTATTGCTCGACGAGGATAAATAAGTCAAAGCAAAAAGGCATCGCGTGCAAGAAGGTAACGAGTAACGATGAGGCAGTTCTTTTGTGCGAAAACAATGCACGCTGAGTGCTGTACGCGGAATACAGATGATATTCCAAGTACTAGGTACTTTGATAATGGGAGTGAATATAGGTAGCATACAGATTTATGAATATTTATTGAAATATATAGATAAGTATAATAATGACTATAATGACGGTGAGGTGGGGTAAAACCGCGAGTCCGCTTGCCGCGTTTGCCAATTAATAACACAAGATCAAATTGCATACAAAAGAGACGAATTAATCGAAATCGACCCAGAAACGTCAAAGGATATCGTACGAATGATGTTAATATTCCGCGAAATAGTAATCGAATAAATCCACCTGTCGATACTGTATATGTATATGATATTAATATCGGCCGCAATGGCAGTTTGAATTTCTAAATAATTGGAGCATAAATCATGAATCATGAATGCAATCAGTCGGCTATGACGTACTCGGGAGTGTATTCATACGAATCGTTTCGAAGTCTGGATTACCTTTCCTGTTTGCTTACTGAAACTTGACATTGTCCATTATCGATAAAGCTTGCTATAACTCCATGTGAGTTAGTATTTCTAATTTGTCAAAAATAAAAGACTTGATCTGCTACGTAATATTTTTATTAACAAAACAATATCTCCTGTTATGATCTGCAAATGATGTACAGTACAAAGTGATCACGTAAGTACATATGACGCTGTAAAATTGTGACAGAACCAATTGGAAACTGTCAAATTTTAATTTCCGTAAATTCGCATACCCATGTACGTGACAAGTGGAATCAAATATCCTGGACATTCTGTCTGTTGAATAATATGGTAAACGTATGAAACGTGATAGGTATTAAAAGGGTTGATATACATACGAAGTAGATAGAGACTCGATATTTCTCATGAATTTTTCATCGAGCAATAAAAAAAATGTCAAAGGTAGATACGAGTTGAGGAATAAAAAATAGTTGATATACATTAAGCCATATCAAAAGTGTGTATTACTGCACGTCACAATGTCGTCCAGGTGTTTAAATCAACGTTTTACAGGAAGAAACGCAGATGTACAGCGGAAGGTAGCAGGATGAGGATATTCGATGTAGAGCACTTGATTGGATAATGTCGAGCGAATTAAACCAATCGCAGGATTAATTCTCTCTGTCTCGTGCTTCTGTAGTGCCTGTGGTCCCTTCGGTACAGAAGCGTTTTCGGCTTGCTCGACAAATTGTTCTGACTAATTGGGGAAAGCACAAAAAACAAGAAGCAAGCCACGATGCTTTCGTGTGGCTGCAGTGATTGCACGAATTGCTGCAGGGCGGAATTTTGCGTCGTAGTTGACGAGTCTAAAGGCACGACGCCCAGCGTCATGGAAGCTTTTGGCTTTGAGCGAAGTCCATAAATCCCCGGGCAATTGCGCTGTCTAAACTTTTCTGTGGCTTTAATAGAGTTCTGATTTATCCGAATGAAAAGCGTCGGGAAAAGTCGCGACCGTCTCGATGCCGGATACGCCTGCGGGAGTGTCGTGAAATCGTCAACGTGGAAACGAAGAAAAGTGTCGCCATCTGTCTGCGTCATTATGTACTTTCAATCGGACGATTCAGTTTGCACAAAAGTACGTTATGCCGTCACTGACTACACTGTTGAGGAAGAAGCTTTTATAAATTTGAACAGAGAGAGGCAGGGATATTCCATAGAATGCATACAACAAGGTAAAATATTATTTCTAACCTAAAAGAGAATTTAAAAAGATGTCGATTTCTTGGATTGACTACAGTTTAAACGGAACTTGACGAGCTTCCGAAAGCACTTGCATCTTCTCATTGAACTGATACATTCGTCGCTGCCTGACTGGAATTCCGATGGCGTCTTTGTGTGACGTCATTTGTTAACCTTCTTCCTCGCGCGCTACGTAACCTGCTTTTTTCAAGGCCTTTGCGTCACCCCTTTTCCATAGATCTCTGACATCCCTTTCCGCTCTTCCAAGTCCCGGAGTCAGAATAAACGAGCACAAGTTCGATTTAACTGTCACATTTGAATTCACAAAACCCCGCGGCGGAGGACGTGTGTTTGATTGTCGCAAGCGTGCCGAAGGTACATATGTATACCTGGTTATATACACGAGTGTATATAACTGCGTATATATCTACGCACCGAGGTCGCTTTTTAACATTTAAATTGCATTGTTTTGTCGCTGGCCGTGCCACTCGACTTCCTGTAACTCGGATGACTGACATAACTCATGGATGTCGTTCCAGTTAGGTACGACGATCCTCTCTAGATTTCAAAAAAAAAAGAAGATAAAATAAAACACTTGAATATAGTCTGACAAAGAGAATTCTTCACGATATTGATAAGCCAATTCTATGCAGTTCCTGCATTTTTTTTATTTGTTTCTCCGAAGAGGTTGAACCTCCTTTGACCTCGCGATACATTTTGATTGATCGATACCGGATTCGTTATCTTGTTCGATCAGACTGCCGTAGAGTTCTTTTTAACGGCCTCCCAGGTATTATCCGGCGATAACAAGGGCCATCCATATTCATAAATCGAAGCACAGGCAAATTACACACTCGGTCAGCTGGCCGGAAGTTCTCTCTCTCTCTCTATATATATATATATATACACACACGTACACAACTTATTTGCTTATGCGGATCTATTTCAAACCTCGCGGTAGCGTCATGCTTCCGTTATCTAAGTCTACGGTCTAGAAATCTATTGACGCCCTTATGTGACTTCGGTATTCAGTCGGCTATAAGCTACAGTCATAGATACAGTAATAGATACAGTTTAGCTGACAGCTGTTTTGCACGCAGGTTCTCATTTATTATTGAGATAAATTTCTAGCTGGTGAATTTTCGAGTCTATAAGTGACTTATGGGAAAAGTAGGATAGTAGGTGTCTGTTGTACCAACCTACGTTGACTAGACGACTGGCGTAGCCAATAATGGCGAGTATTCGATTTAAACGGTGACAAGCGCGTTATGTATTTTTATCTTTGTAATGCCCGCGCCAAGTCCCGTGGAAAAGTTTATACCCGCGAGGCTATAAAGTGCGGCGGGTGCCGGGCGTGCATAATATTCTTTACGGGCGTGGAAAATAAATTCGCGATTTTGTACGTAATATGACAGACCTGTCAGCTACGTGTGTGCCTATACATTGCACTGGTGGAGGGTACACGCAAAATAATCTGTACATGCAGAATAACATACGACCTCATGAAGCTAGCAATGTCCCATGTAATATAACGTACTACTCGCACTGACTGGCATCGCTGTTAGTAAGTACCTACCAACGTATTTGCACGCAATTTTTACTTTATACTATGTACAAAAGTATTGGACGCAATTTTTCGCGATGGGTACTAATCCTTAACAAAGTATCCGCAGTACTCTATTTCCTTGTAATCCACTTTTTTATGTAAACAGCTCGAATTGAATATCCCCTAATTTCAAGTTTACTTATATGAAAATCAAAATGGCCGCGTGCAAATATAAAAATCTTTTAATTCCCAAACGGAAACGTAAAGACGTAAAGCAGTAAAAAATTTCAACTAGTTTCGCTTGAACCTATCACTAAAGAACATATTCATACGTGAACCAGAGTAAAGTCGAGCAATGGCACCAGTTCTTGATCGATATCGTTGATAGGTACGAAACTAACCAGTCACACCTAGTCGAAGCGTGTATTCAATGATCGGACGTATTGCGTAACCGGTATATAGTATCAACACGGAAAGGCAATTTATAATAAATTCCACGATGGCGTCAAGTCGACCCAAGAATTTTTCTTCTCAAAGGATAAAAATCCGGGAGAAAAATTTAAAGGCGGTCAACATAGAAAGAAATAGAGAATTACTATATATATATACACACAAGCTCTCTTGCACTTATATTTATATAAACGCACGTGATATCCGCTCGAGCACAACGGTGCACAACGTGTTTCTGTCTAGTACCATGCAGTCACCGTATAACTGCATCCCCTGACAATCCAGGGGTGCCAACACCGCAAGGGCACTCGATCACTCAATTAGGCCGCGGTGTTGGTAGGCGTGGTTCTCTGACACACTCATACGTATATATCACTCTCGAACAGCGAGGTACCTAACCGATAGAGAGCTCTAAATAGTGTGCAGATGTACCATTCTGAATCACCAACAGCCGATGGCTCACACCGTGAATTTACTTTGGCGTTTGTTTAATTATGTTATATTGGAAGATCGTTAAAGTTTTACTGGTATCGTGGATACCGGATAGAGTGTTCTATAGATAACGTACAATTAGTGTAAAATACCTCGTAGCCATACGCAAGTGGGATGAAGATACGACGAAGATGGAGAGAAAAAATTTGTGATACACTGTAATATTCAAATGATAAGGGTGGATTTTACTTTGGAAAATTTTATGAAAGAAACTTGTTCCGTGGTTATTAATCTTTTTCATTGAAAAGAAGCGCCGACGTCATTTATTAATGTTTTATACTTCAGACATTGGCGCTCAGACAAACAATGCTTCTTGTTTATTTTCACGCCATTTATTCCAGGAAGAAATGGTCTCCGCGTCGACTTCCATTTTCTTCATCCCTCGTTTTCTACCCTTGCGGGGTCTTCTTCTTCGCCTCCCTCGGTTCTACGGACGAAATGCTAATTAATGCAATTCTAAAATATGCTAATTTACTCCTTCGCTACATTTAATGTCTCGAGATTTCGCGACGGTTCTCTGTCTTATGGCGGATTTACATATTTTGCGTGGCATCGAAATAACGTGGATTCGTAACACAATGGCGGCGAGATAGACGGCTGTCGAGACGTCATCCAGCAAGTTGATAAAATGGAACAAGATGGTCGTTTGTTGCGGATGGGACTTTACGTACTCTTGTTATGTATACTATACAAACGTTTCATTTAAATCCATAGTAATATATGTATTTATAATACATATTTATTATAATATCAAACTATCCTCGCGCACATTTCTAGTTGTTATACTGTAATTTATATATAAATGTTCTCATCGCGAAACTCGTAAGGAAGAGTTTGATATCGTAAAGCTCAAGCCCGTCGACATTAAATTTCACGATAAAGGCGTTGGTCATTCAGATAGGTGAGTGCGAATCCATTCGCGCAGAACGTATCTGGATATATATTAAAATCTATGGTGCCATTGGAAATAGATTTTTATGGGATAGATAGTAGCTAATTCGAAAGCGTTAAAATATATACACATAATATATGTATTAGAATAATCTTGAATTTGTAGAAGGTCTTGTGCAGAAGCCTCGATTTCTTAGGTTATGCACATCTTAATACGTTTCTCTGTATATCTATATATATTATGCCAGGATTATACTGCATATGCATACATGCATGCGTGAACGCATGCATATGTATCTATACACGTTCGGATTGAGACTTCGCGATTAAAATCCGTTCCATGTTCGATCCCCCGTGGCATTGCGAACGAGATTACGTTCGAAAACGAGCAACAGAAGCAACGCTGTCGATTCGACAACTGCATCGTTTTCCATACGCGCTTTTCGATTGAAACCATGACGTATACCTGTAGCACTGTTACGTTTCTGCTCTTCAATAATCTTCCCAATGAAACGTAACGAGGCGAAATCGTGATCTGACCGAGCAGTTATACGAACGTAAAAGGGAACATGAAATTCGTGGGATATCAAACACATATTGCAGAAAAGTTGGAAGAGAAAATTGGAAACCATCTAAATTCTAGGTTTTTTCTGCGATTACAGTGTATCATGGATTGATATTTTCTTACAATTTGATATAATACTCGGTTACTGATTATATTAGATTTTTGCATAGGTGAAATTGTAGATTTTACAAAAAAATGTTGGAACGTTCAAAAGAACAGTCTGGGAAAATTTATATACGAGAGAATGCATAACATTGGTATATCAATGACCTTATGTATAATACGGGTATATCAGTATCAGAGTTATATACGTCATACGAGTCTTCTTATCACGTTGTAATTTTATGAATGCGTCTTGTTTGTTTATAATCCATTGAGAGGAGGAAATTTCGATATGCCGAGGCGATCTCGTCGGGAAGATTGCATCGAAAGGAACGGACAGGCCAGACTGCATTTCTGCAACGTTAAACACGTATCGTGATACGAGCATATATGCCAGAGAGTATAGATATATACATACGTCCATGTATACGAGGACGAGAGGTGTGCGATAAACTGACTTTGTGTCGTTGCATTTCGGTAATTGATACATCAAAGGAGCAGCCGCCTGTGTTTTCATCAATAGTATCGCTGTACAAATAAAGTGTATTTAATTAATGAGCGTCTGATAATTTCTGCGAAACCTTCCCGTGGCGTTATCAAACATTGTATGCACTAACGAAGAGAATTCCACGAAAGTACAAAAGAAAATAAAGTGCAACAAGACAAAGGACAATGTATAATAATAATAACCACGAATTCTAAAGGTTGGTACAAGTTTTACTTGCTTCCGGGTGAAGTTTCACCATTTCCACCATTATTGATTTTCTTTTCAGACAGAAAGGTAATAAGATTGTATTATGAATAAAAGACATAACAATCGAAAGGCATGCCAGTCTGTAGACTGGTGCCACGGATTTCCTAAAGAACGCTCGAATACTTCCTGCCTAACGCAAGAAAACCCTTGGCTGCTCGTGAGCTGTTCCTACTGTGCTGTTTTGTGATGTGCTGTGCTGTGCTGTACTGTGGCTATGGTGAGATCGCCAAGCAATTCCTAGGTCACGCGATATACATTCGCCGGAAATATAATAGAAATTCACCCGCACCGTGCTAGTTATTCGAACGGCATCCGAGCCCTTGCCCTGAGCGCTCGACTCACCCTCCCATCTACCACATCGATTGCAGCTTGATGTGTTTCTAGCACGCGACAGACTAGAACCGAGGTGGAAGTAGCTTCGAAGAATAATTTAACCATTGATTGACGCAACTGTTAAACGATTTTGAATGATTCAATAGTAGCTGTAGCTTTCTTTTATATTTATTCCCTATCGTTTGCTTACATGAATCTTTGTATCTCTTGGATAACTAGTAAGTAGTGTACATTCTATACGTAACTAGAGTGTAATATGTTGGATAAAAATCGTACGTTGATTTTATTGATTGGACAAAGCAGTTATCATTGGCATAGATTAATTACGCAATACTGTATGCTATCTACATAACATACTGTTTTGTAACACCAGTTAATCACCAGCACAAGAATCTTTTATTATTGAGAATACAAAGTAGTGGTTTAGTATTGGAGTATACAGGTGACAGTGCTGGGTAATTGATGATGATAAAATAATTCATCAAGGTTGACATTTAGTTGAAAAATATTATTCTACTTAGCCGTCACTACTTAATGATCCTAAGTATGTGGTATTGAGGCGAAGCTTAATCTCTTACTAAATTCCGACTAAAACATAAAAATCTAAAAGAATTTCATTTGGAAACAGAAGCAAAACCCTCAAATGGGAAATAGAAACTGATAGAAAATCCTCTGCAAAAGGTGTATACAGCTATTTTCAAAGTGAAGTAAAATATTAGATACGATACGCAAAACCCGAGCATATAAATGTCTGTGCGCGGTATGAACGTACCTCCAGTAAGCCAGAGATCAAAACGTAAAAAGGTTGAATCGGTCCTGTAGCGAGGAACTGCGCTCGATTCTGTGCTCTTTTCACATAGGGGAGGAGGTTGCGTTTTCGACGAGGTCGGCCATGAAATTGAATCGCGCATAAAAACCGAACGAGAGTAGCCCTCCTTCGCTGTTTTAGAAGCATTTTTATGCCGACCAATTGGAACAAAAGGGCGCCAGCGAATTTACCCACAGGCAGTCGATAGCCATCCAAGCACTGCGGCTGGGGTAGCTGTACATACCTAACCTAACCTGTACGCTATACCTAACCCTCTAGCTACCTCAGCTACGATTCTATCTATATATAGTAAAATCTACCCAGCATATACAATTATATATATATATATATATATATATATATATATATACATATATCATCCAATAGACTCCAGCTCAGGATACAGAAGCTCGTCCGTTGAAATTCCGATTGGCAAAATGGCGACTGTAGTATCCTAATCTATTCTGATGGCGCCATACTGCCTTTCTGGATGGACTTCTTAAATGACGGAGGTTAAGCTGGATAAAGTTGGAATAGTGCAATTCGACTACGGTTCCTTGAAAATGACCAGTCAATGGGCCGGTACAGTCGCAGATAGCTATATATGCAGGTATATATGCATCGTAAACGTACATTTGGAGTATACTATATAGACATACCAATGTACACGCTGTGTATGCAATGTACGTAAACACGTAAGTAAACATCCGCGCATGTAGACACGTGTACCCGATTCTGCGCGGTTCCAGGAACATGATGGGAATTTAAGCATCAAGTTAATTCCTCGTTTGGAATTTACGGTCAGCATAGAAGAGTCGACGCGAGATTTGACTGCCTGATTGTGCACTCGGTAACTTAATGAGGCTTTCGTTTCAGATCGATTGAATTCGGCGCTGCTCGGGTAAATTCGGGATTCCCTCGTATTTGCATGTGAGTTATTTGCCCTTCGCCAATTTATTATACTTAGTTTTTATTTAATTCGCGAACGATCCATCGCGAATGCTTATCCAAGTCAAGGAATAAATAGATTTGAAAAATTCTGTAAGTCTAGTCTTTTGAGGGTGGAAAACCCTCTCTGGTCGGTCTAGCAAAGTTTTCTTATTGGCGGTAGGGCAATCACATAAATCAGAAAATAAACACCAGCATGGGACAATTTAGCTGGCCCCTTGCGAGTGCAGTCTAGCGCTATATAAAAGCTTCTCCCTTGGTTGCCCTATGGGCGGCTTTCACCCCCTATCGGTAATACTGGCGTCTTAATTAACGGCTACCCTCACTGGTACTGTATCGCTATATCATAAAGAAAAGAATTGTACGTAATACGTATCCAGAAGTTGTTCTTCATTGGGTATATGAAAAAATTTTGAATCATCCCTCAAATCGAATAATTATAATTCTCAAATTTGATTGACTCCCATCGATTTTCATCGGTTTGATAAACAATTCACGTCAAGGCTTTTGTTACAGATTTAACCAGGATGTCATGTTACTTTGGACAGAGTATGTAGTTGATCGTTACGTAATCCATGAGCCAATAAAGCTTGACTTAATTTTATAGTCACTAAAGTTTACTGTACTCACGATACGTCATTACATCTGTGACTACTGGTAATAGCCATTTTGTCATATTAAATGTATTTTCGAATTATGAGTGTTCAAACTGTCCAGTCTGTCTCTCGTGTCTCATATGTGAGAACGATGAAATGCTCAATATTTAGTGTCACTGCATGGTCATTCGATGGCTCTAACGTGATGCAGTGTACGTGCATTAATCCTCTAATGCAACACGGTTCGGCCATTAGTAGTGCATTTCTACTGTCCCGTGGGACCAAGGGGGTACAACTCATTGTAGCTGCACCAGGACCCTACATTGTCCTACAGGCTTCTTGGTTGGTAATTTTTACAAAATGCCTTTTCGGTCGACTAATGGCCGTCCCGCGTATACTAGCTACAGTGTATACGAGAAACCGGAGCCAGGGTGCATTCGATCGTACCTGATACTGATTTATGCGCGCAGCTCGTTACGTTCTTCTGGTCTAATTGGCACGGAATCGTAATGCCAATTGTGAGACCCGTGACGCATATAGTCGGTATAACTGCAGTAGATACGTCATAGAAACTAGACCATATTGCCATGACACAATTTGTGTATGAAAATTATTTTCGAGGGGCCAGCTCCTTATGGTACGTAACAAAAAAGAGTCCCCTATATTTTATATTTTTATTGTGGGTTAGCTAGGTAAAATTCGAATGTCGCTTATACGTGGAATCCAGTGGGTTTTACTAATAACTTTATTTGTAAAGGGATCCATTAAAAAAAAAATTGAAAAAGATAATGGTACACGAGATACCCGGAGTCACGAGTCGAGGCAATTAAGTGACATCACACTTCACCAAAAAGCCCGCGGCGTGATGCTACGTTTCGGCAGAGTGTCCCACATGTGTTGAGAATGAGAGAGGAAAGAAGAGACGAAGGAAGAGGGAGGATAGAAAAAAAAGAGAAACAAGGAACATAAAAACGTAAAGGCACGAGTAATTCGTATTAATGGTTTTCGGACAGCAGGCGGCCAATTGCCGTAATTGTAGGTTATTATCGAAGAGAGACCCCTTATTTTCATGCTTATGTTGACACTAAGGCCCGTACCCATTGGAGGTTTTGTATCGGTCGGCGAAATAGTTCATCCATTTATGAACCTAAAGGAACTTCAATATTTTTTAATATTATTTATGAATGAATAATACAAATTTGAACATTGGTTTCGTATTTCCTGCAGAGGAAATATTTTTTTTCCGACTCTGAGTGCACGCGTATACTTTGCGCTCCTGTGCTTATCTTGGCCAAACCCAAGAGAACAAGTTAGCCGGTAGACATGGGCGGATTAATTTTATCTTTCTTATTTTCTTGGCAAGCCTATAGAGTCGCGAAAGAGAAGTCGAGGACCACCCATGCATCATGGGTCAGGCATCATTGGCACTGCAACGAACTGGCTGTGCAGTCAGGAGTTGGTTCTTTCTTACTCTTTTTTTTTAATCTTTCTACCTCCTTGAAAATAAAAGACGCAGAAAGGAGCAAGGAGCTCCTCTTTCGTTTCTTCGTGTCCTTCCACCATCCTTCTCTTAGTGATGCACTATTTCTCTTCCTTTTCACGCTTTTTTTTAACGCTGCCCAAGCAACTCGCTAAGGTTTTTCGCGTCTTCTCAACTTTCCACTCTCAGCAATCTTACCACTTACGTCCTTTCAGTTGGCATTTCACTCCTTTCTCTTCTTTCTTTACTTTCTATCTATACTGGTAACCCTCGCGCATCCCTTTGTCTTCCCGTTATCCTTATACGCGGATGAATTACTCCTTGTTTCTCTTACTTAGCTAATGGCCATCCACATTTCTTTTTCCTTCCCCTTCACCTATATCTCTTCTCTCTGGTTTCCTTCTTAATGTTACTAGCAACGTACTATAGTACACAATGCTACATATAGATATAGAGTAAATGGCTAACTCGAACCGCTTGCGTTTCCAAGGTTTTCCCACGTTCTTGTTCGTTTGCCTTGGAACTTGTGAAAATCGAAGAAAAAGCGCGGAAGCATCAAAAGAAAAGCGTGTCTATTTGTTTTCCGCTTTAGGACAAATGACCGAACGTCCTTCGAAGGGAACAGACTTTCTTCCTTGTATGTACATATACCTTAGGAAAAAAAAGATCTAATTCTTTAATTTCGTAACGATCGTTTTTCCGGCAATTTTTTCATCCACTTTTTCTCGTCCTTCTTCCTGTATTTCTTCCTTTGTGTTACGTCACCCCTGCTTGAACACTCTTAGCCTTTGTTGGGGTCACCCGTTCGCGAGAACAGCATTTAGCTTGACTGATGTACATGCGTTGCCGTATGCGTTTTTACTACAGATCCAGATCGCCACTCTAGATGGATAGTTTTTCTTCTTCTTTTCATGGGCTTTTACTTTCGACGTAAAAAAAAGTTACAGCTGCCTTTTGTGTTGTCCCTCCTGAAAAAGCCTAACTCTTACGTCAGGTCCCTGACTAATTAGCTAACAAGCAATTTCACGCACTATCATGTCAACAATGATCCAAAATTTGTCGCACATGAAATCTCCCATAAATTCTCTCCATATCGAAATCTGTCCTAATCGTAACGTATCGTGATAACCATACAAATGTGATGTGCACAGATTCAAGGAATCTGGTATGATGCAAATATATTATTTATTAAGAATTATTATTTCAATTAATAATTTGCATGCATTGTAGATACTAGAAACCGTCTTTGTGGAAAGTTTGCCTTTCTTTTTTTTCCCATCGTGCGAAAAGAAGAGCAACGTGCCCATCCATTCGATAAGCGTGAAAATGCGATTAATTCGAAGATAGGAGACTTGGGATCCCCTTTTTCGTGATGTTAAGGGAACTCTTCCTTCCCCACGCATTACCAATAAAACGTCTAGCCTATACCAGCACCAGGAGTACAGACAGTAACGTCAACCCCACAGAGCCTATAGACAGGTTCGAGCGATCGAATTTGCGGTGAAATCGCGTATGCGATTCACGGGATCAAGGGGAGACGTTCGAAAGGCATATTGGCGTGGCGTGATGTGGACTTGTATGGTACAAGTCGATAAGTCTAATGCATCCCTGAAAAATGTAGGGCGTGACGGGTGTGACTCACGAGGGTAGATTCGTGAGATAGTGAATAGACACACTATAAGCTATAGTTATATGACTAGTAAAAACGCACTACGAGTTTCTAGGAAAAAAAGTCAAGCTAAAATATCTTTAAATATTATAACGTATGAAGATAAAAATAAAGAAAAATCCGAAAGTATACTTATTTGGTAAAATAAAAAAAAAGCAAAACGGACTGTACCGAATATAACAGTTTGGCGATTTTTCTAGAAAGGTTCATTGAACCCAATACATTATGAGCAGTGTAGAACCTGATGCGTAGCTTTCTGGCTTTCTTTGAATATTTGTCAGTTCGTGATGTATTGGAGGCGTCGAACTTCCCTTCCTGCAATCAGAAGATACCGGGCGTCGGCGTCGCGCTCTGAAAGTTCGCCAGTCACCTTTTCTCTCTGGTGGCCGGGAGGGCATAAGTTCCCTCCGGGTAGAAGTTTGACAGTGACGGAAGGAAACGCTTCCCCGTTAGCGGTGTAGAAACTTTTTCCCAGGTCGCTCTACGAGATTCGACTTCCTTCCAGAATTCACGTCCCTGCCCGTTAGATAGGTACTACGTGCAGCAACGTATATATAGAGTGGCTTTTTAAAATGGATGGAAGTTTCACTACTCGTCGTACCCATCGAAGAAATATACATCCTATTCTTTATACTGTCTGCTAAAGAAAAAAAGTATTCTAAACTGGTTTAACCATAAAGATTATTATATAACTATAAAGATTATTTTTCATAAATAAATTCAAACGATCTACGAGGAGTTATATAAGTAAATCGCTGAAGCAATCAGATGTTTATAGTAATCATAAGATTTTGCATTTTGCGCCTTGTCTCAGCCTCCTTCATTTCCTCGCCATTTGCCGTAGGACGTTCGAGCAGACGCATAGTCTGCATGAATTTTTCGCCCAGGAGCGTGCATATCATTATGTGAATACAGCGCAATGGATGGAACGGTAAGCGCAACGCTCCAGATAATGACGTGTGCCCCACGGGCAGCGGCTTGCAAAAGTAAGAAGAATTCTTGGCAGCGCGTCTTAACATCTAGATTTTTCTTCCTCCCCTTAAGCTTAAGGCTATGCCATTATAATTAGAACAACAATAATAATTCACACCGTGCAAGACTCGAGCCTCTTCTTATTGTAACGTTGTAGAGCATAAAAAAAAGGACAGTCTTAAAATGCCATTTTAAGTGACTTGCGGTCGTATTAAGAAATATATTTATTAATTCTATACTGCAATTAGTAATTCTCTCATAACCTAAATTCAAATCAGACAATACAGTAACCAGTCGGCATAGCTAATACCTACTATACCTCTCTGGCACTGTAACAGGAATCCTATCGGAGCTGCAAGCGTTAATAGGTCGAAGACAGACGCTCTTCGTTAGTGGCAAGTAGAAGAAGCATGGCGGGAGCGTCGGGACGCTTAAATGACTGCTTTTTGGTTGGGTGTTTCGCGAAGCGGTGACTCGTCGGCTGGTAGTTAGTAACCGGCACTGTCAGGCCTGACAATGCGTCTATTTCGAGAAGTATTTCAGCAGCAGCATAGCACAGTTGCATAGTCCCATGCACCTCTGTACATGCATACAGATGCATATATGCACTCTGGAGTATGTCTCTAGCTGCGTTAAATGGCTATTCCGGGCAGAAGCTTCGCGAAATACGTGGGCGCGTATCGTCGTAAACATATTCGCTGGCTGTTGGGGCCAATAAACGTCCCAATAATGACTGAACGCCGTTCTTCTTGTCTCTAAATATTTACCGAGGAACTGCACCGCCTAGTTGATGGAGCTATAAAAAGATGAAAGAGAACGCAACTCCACCTACCATCCTGTCCTCCTTCCTCTTAGAGACATCGAGAGGTTATACCCTAAGCTCCAGACGTTCTAACTCTCTAACGGGATGACAGCTGCCGAGTAATTTTTCTGGATGAATTTCGATATAGAAGGACCCATCCCCACTATTAAAGAAACATTCTAATACAAATCCCCGATTATTATAACCAACGAGAACACGAATCATCGCATTATTTAAAACGTTCGAAATTCTCCGCAACATCCGTTATACGTTCTAATCATCCTAATTGATTCTTCTAAACACCCTTACCCTAACGCAGTGTATAATAACAAACTGCTGTCATTCATTTCCCATAGAGCATAATCTTCACTTCGAGTTCAATGACTTTACGCAGTTGTATTGCTATATACGTTAAGGAAGGGGTCGCGAGGATCTTGGTAGCAGGACTCACGTAGCAGCAGGACGTGCTTTGGACAATTATTAATGCGTCGCAGAAGAGAGCGCCAATAACGCGGGTCGTCTAGGATTACTCAAAGAAAGAAAGCGGGGTGGCTTGGATATAGGCGTGACGTTTGAAGGAAAGGTCGCCAGAGATCAGAGCGAGTGGTAGTCTGTTAGTCAGCTACCATGGTAGGCACAGCATCCTTCCTCATGGAAAAAGATGCGGGATCGCTATGGGCTGCGTGTTGGCTGTCACAGCAGCGGTTTCCGTCGACCATTCCACACGGCTGCCGTCGAGATGATCGATGTGCCTCATCTCTCGCTACATACCATTTCTCTCATCCCCTTCTGTATGCTATACCTATATCTACCTTACAGTATACGTAACGCCTACTCGCCAAAGAGAAAGAGAGAGAGAATTGGAGATAGAAAGAGAGGGTGAGCCATATATGAACCATGAGCCATGAGCCACGATCCAAGAACAGGCATTATTGACTGGCTAACCTCAATTTTATTCGGGCGAGGCTTTTTCGTCGATATCTCGCACCAGGAGCCAGGAAAGGCTGTCGCGCTTAACCCCGTTTGCGCAAATGGATTAACCTCGACTGAGATTCTTCTCTCTTTTATATATCGTTGGGAACCATCGCTCGTTCGAGAATTGCCGTTAGAGCCGTTAGAGAGGTTATGGTCGATTTTATGGAGCTATTACCTCTCTTCGGTTACTTCTATACCTTTTGCTTTTCTTCTTCCCTTTTTCCTATTTGCGATTTAGGAGAGTGGGCTTTTGCGGAACTTACGCTTTCCTTCGTGGGCAAAACGTTTTATTTACATTTTATCACCCTCACTGACGAGAGACTGTCCACTTGATTCTCTTTCGATTGTTGTTATCGGTGTCGACTCTGGGAAATTATCTCATGACGATGCAAGAGTCTCTATTTGAACTGTACTTAACGAGATTTATCGTTCTGTATTTATGTACAGTATAGTGTGTAATGTATCTACTTTAAAAGGTTCGCATGGGTATGTGTACAGTATAGGAATGGCAAAACTCGTGGAAACTCGCATAAAATGAAGCTTTTCAAATCACTCGCCTTCCCTGGGATTACCACTAAATTTAGATAAATCGAGCGTATAGCATTTTCGACCGCATTTCAAGCCTGATATTCCGCAACGGGGATCGTCGGCGTTCTGCGCATGCGCATTAAGGTTTCATCGACGTTAAAAGCTTTTTTGCGTTATACCCACCCTCTTAGTTTTCAACTGATGCTAGTTATCATGCACTGACTTTAGTAAATTTCAATCTAATTCCGTTTATGAATGTCAATCTGACTGTCATAATGACTGGCATCTTCGTTGCATCTAGTAATTGCGATTATTCGCGAAAAGAGCATCGCGAACACTCATGTGAACTAGACATAGATGCTTTAGCATAGATGCCTATGGTATCTACTAACTACGTATCGTTTCACTATATATTTTTTTCTTAAGATTTACATTTTTTTATTTGTCTCTGTATATGTACTTGTCTTGTCTATAATTTTACACATGATATACTAGACACAGACACAATACTAATTTTCATCAACTAGAGTAGAATGGAATCGGCAAAGGGGTCAAGTAGTAACAGATAATGACTACTTCAAATCGGCATAGTGGTAAGTTCTTAGTGTAGTCAGGCATAGATAAAAAGAGGCCCAGTGGGAAAACAAGCTAGTGAAAAATGTTCACGTGCGTAGAAGTGACAGCTTATAATCGCGGCGTGGTACCATCCATTTGCTTCACAATGGCCTGACTAAACGGGACCAACGAGATTATAATTGCTTGGTATACGAAAGGTCGTTAGGCTGTCCGGCTGGCGAAATGAAACGAGACCTATATGCTTTTTTTTTCTTTCTCACATAAGTTCACTCACTCTCTCACTTGAATTTCCCTTCTCTTACAATTTTGACATGTTGCAATTCAATTACTTTTGATTCACCGTGAACTATCGAGATTTCGAGGATTTTCATGGATTTTTTTAAATAACTAAACGTGCTTTGGTACGTATTGGCATCTGAATAGAATGCATACCGAATGCACAGGAATTCTGGAGTAGCTACCTGTGAGCTTCTGTAGCTACAGTGAGGTTAAAAAGAAGGGTCGAAAGTCGAAAAATCAGAAAAAGCAACTTTTCCGCCTGTTTACATTATCTACCGAGATATCCTCATTCATATCCTATAGGCTACTTGGCATTCCAGTCTGGTTTCGCGCGTGTTCTTCTCACTCTTCCTTCTCTACTGTTCTTTCGACTCATTCTTTTTCTTCGTTTTCTCTTTTTTTACCCCGAACTGGTCCTCTTCTTTTCACGCCGGGGAATTCGCTAATAATTCGCGATGCTCCCGAGAATCCCGCTTATCGCTTTGCACAGGGAGCGTAAGTGCGCCACATGTGTGCACGATAAATTATATAGAATGGTGCGTAAGGGCGGAGTGGAGCAACGAGGAGCTCGTTGCTAAAATTCCGACAGTTAAAACGACCGAAATTCTCGACTGTTACTGTAAAGAAGTCTCAAAGTATGCAGAACAGAGAAACAGAATGCGAAAACAACAGACTAGGCTGATCCGGTTCCAAAAGTCTGCTCTGATCTGGGCGTGACTACTGGTAGCCAACAAGTCTGGCTGATTCATCCTTAACCATTATTGGACTCGATTTTACATCGATTAATTAGTATACATAAGAAGATAATCTTAATGAAAATTTAATAAGTTTCATATACAATTATCCAAACACTTCCTGTCATAATATATTCAAATTTTTTCAGCAGCATATTTTGTACATTTTTTTTCAACCAAAAAAATATATACTTGATGTGCCAGTTTTTTGTGTCTCCTTCCTCTACCTTTTTCAACTCCGATATCCTCCAATTTGCCTCGCCTATTAAGCGTTAGCTAGCGTCGGCACGTACGTTTCGAACAAATGAACGTCGCTGGTCGTGTTGGCCGCATCTTAATGAGACGCCTGTCATAACGAACCAACCCAATCAATTATGTGCTGGCTGCTACGCCATGCCGTGCACGCTGCTACACGATCTGCATTGCGAATAACGAACTGCGAATGCCGGTAGTTTAGCTTTCTCTCCCTAACTCCGATCGCGCCATTTTCCCACCCCCTGTACCTGCACTCACCCCTTTGGCCACGGAACTCGCGTGCATTACTGCCTACATGTATTAAAGCAATTATCCCAATCACACGACCGCCCATTTATCGGCTTAAGCCAATTGACATGGACGATAGATTTTGGTCGTTCCAATAATATCATCGTTATTCCTCCTACGTTGCTATCGGTAACTGCGCGTCACTTCCTGTCAGGAATAGGAACGGCCATTAGGAAAACTTCGGCTTCGTTCACTGGAAGAGTGCATTTTTCTCCAAGATGTTTTTCCCTCGTTCGCCCTTCTTTCCGGCCCTTCCAAAGAATCGTTTTTCTATATCTTTTCGTAATCGCGCCAGGAACTGATATTCGGCGCAATGCACTTTGTGGCTGGTGCACAACGGGAGCTTTCGTCGACAACCGAATTATGAGCTAAACGACGAGCACGAAAAGACGAGACCGGTGAAGGCAGAGGAAATCTTGAAATTCTCAAGGAATTAATGTAGCTGCTACCGCATAGAGTGGATGACCCTCTTTGATGATCTTGTTCACGCCATTGAGTACGTCATCGCTTGAAAACTCAGAGTAGGATATTTTTTTATTACTATTATCATCTCCCTGAGAGAATCTCATATGGTCCCTATGAAAATCTCCCCGTACTTCGTACTTTAAACGAATTTGTAAACTCATTAATTATTCTGTGGTATCATTACAGAAATAACGAGTGAAAAGCTTCGAGAGTTTCTATGTACGCGACCTTACGACTAATCTAAGGAAAGTCTCGTTTCTTCCCGGTGACACAGTAATTACTGTCAGCACGTTCCGACTGTAAGACCACGCGAAATATTCACTCAGAGCAATGCGAATTCTCTTGTTGACAGCAAAGATCACGTATGTAAGATTAAGCTTAATTCTCTCGAGCACTTCCAGATTACTCAAAGTGAGTTTCGGGCCAGAAATAACATGTCTTAAGCTCATAGGCCGTATACAGCAAGACACCCAAAAAATCCCTACGCGTTTTCTTATCGAGAAAAGAAACTTTTCTTCTTTTCAGACACGTCGGGATATTTTCCAAAGGATTACCCATTTCCCACCAATCCCGTCATTGTTTCTGTCCACCTTCCTTTTCCTCGGCTTCCCATATATAACAACCCAACTATATATACCATATAGCCGGGAATTGCTCGACGTGTGCAAGCCCCTTGAAATTGTCCAAAGCATCGACGAGAGTGCAGTCGAATAGAGTAGAGTAGAAAGAGTAGTGAAGGCCAGAGTAAAGCCAGAGCAGAGCCGTAACACAGCCAATAGAGAAAAACCCGATCGGATCCCGTCGGGACGCGAACGGGTTTATTTTTGGTTGTCCAGCGGTGGTGAGGGAAAAATCAGTGCGCTTCAGGCTCTCGGGTAATAACGCGCTAGAGTCTGTCTATATAGCATACCAATATAGCACGTGAATATAGTTCCGCTATATACAGTAAAAGAGCGAGAGATATATGCAGTAAATTTGGTTTGGCGTCGGGACGCTGGGACTCGTGGTCCATGACGTGTTTCTGGTTGAACGGTCCGATGCGTCCCTGTTTGCCGGCTATTTACGCCATGTGCTTGCATTGCGTCTATACCCATCAGCATCCTGCACTCTTGCACCTGTATTGCCCTCTCTCTTTCTACCTGCAACCAGGCATGCATCAGTTATCCGTCATACATGCGTCAGCTGCACTCTGATATTTCTTAGCTAATTCAGCAACTAGGATGAGGTACAATTATTGTCGCGAATAAAAATTCTTAAACGATATCTATATACCTATATAGGGATGTTGGGACGAGTTCTTGACCTCTTCAAAGATTCATTCGATTCCAATTTATACGCTTTGTGCCGCGAGGAGAACGGTAAGGGGATGGCTTATGGTATATGGTAGCTAATCGAGTAAAAGTTCGGGCCCATTGTCAAGAAGAACGCTCGTGGCGAATCGAGTCGATCGCACGTGAAGTATGTCGCTTCGTTAATAGGGTAATCGTCGCATGAGAGAAAATTGAATTTGACGGGATTTATATCGATACGTGTTGTACAGGTAGTACATACCTATGTTGCTGCATGCTATCCTCGTGTATCCTTATCGGTATCTACCTGGCGCTGTCCTGGATCGTGACGAGTGTTTACCTTAGCGGATGCAACGCAACACGCGCCTACCTTTCGATATTCTTGGCTGCTATGTTATTTGCTTATGTGGGTACTATATAGGTATCTACGTAAAGGTATGCACGTAGGAAGGTAGGTAAGCATAGGTGCAGGTAAGTACGTAGGTAAGCATATATGAATATTATGTTGGCATGAATGCGGCTAAAGTGCAGTTAAATGAAAATTCTTGTATACAGCGAGAATTCTTTGGTTATAAACACTGGCGAATTTATGTAGATAAAATATTTATAATTTGTTGTTTATTTTAATTTTGATTCATTTTTTTTTTAAGAATTTTAGGGATTTTAGTAGCTGCGTAGTATCGAGTAGTACTGTATTGCATTAATTTCAGAGTTCCGCGGTTAGGTAGTTTTAATCTCGTTTAACTCGGTTCCTATCGATATCGATTGTGTGCGCACGTACGTGGCTATATTTAATGAAGCGCAAAATTGCCAAATTAGTTAAAATCCACATTGCCTCTGTATTCGATAGGGAGATTTACTATGCGATGGTATCTGCGCGTGTGCCTATCACGTATTCAACGGACGAATAACTTCGTTTTGGTTAATTACGACCGCCTGTTATTTTACTGAATTGCGTCTGAATTCTGTATTTCGTATATTTACCGAAACCCTAATTAAAATTACATATTACATAACACGGTGAAGTCTACTATTTTTCCGTTTATCATAAAAAAAAATAAGTCCCATTTAATCCAAATCAACGCGCCTGTCACCTAATCAAAAGAAGAAACGAAAAATTTTCATAAATTATGAAGAAATGATTTTTGTCGTCTACGCGACTCTTTTTCTCGTACATAAAATTTTTTTTTGAAATATCCATAAATTCGTATCTACTTAATGATATTAAATCTCTAAAAAAATCCTATTTTTATAAGGCATCCTCATCCTTCTGATAAAGCCGACAATCTTAGTTTCGGATTAAGCACGGGATCGCTATAAAATAAACTCTTCACATATGTCGCCACGTGTTACGTAGACGCGTGAGTGACTAATGCGTAACTGTATATGCGTGCGCGCTTACATGCACACGTACTTGGGTGTATATATATATCTATATTCAAACCTTTCAATGTTTCATGCACGAAGATTCTTCAAGTAAAGATACCTACATGTGATACTTACATAGTCAATCCCGTTAAATACTTCACAGTTACGTGTTTCATACGTGTGACGAAAGCTACGTGTCTAATCGCTTAACGATGGGAAAACGAGCCTTCGGCTTAGATCTTCTCGGAACGAATCTCTCACGCACTATTTTTATCTTATATACTTTGGCATTCACGGGTACGGACTATATACTAAAGTATACGTGTGTGTCTATATATATATATATATAAATACGAAGCTATACGTAGTGTCTATCAAGACTGCGTCGCGACGCTTAATTAATTTGCCAGTAAGCCTACAGAGAGGCCAGCCAGGATTTACCTTTTAAATCACCATGCCCCAGCTTTATTTTGATTTCGGTGAACTTCACGTATAATACTAAATATACAGTTTTTATATTTCATTCTCTGAGTATGTACTAATTATATGTACTTATAAACTTTTAAAAATTATTTTTCTTAAACAGGAAGAATATATTATCGCTTTTCTTGGTTCTTTTGTTTTCATAAACTTTTCCCCAAGTTCCTTCGGTTCTTTCACTGAATTTACCCTGTTCCGCTTGGCTTTGCATTAACTCTCAGCGATAACTCTAGACAAGTTAAGATCGGAAATCGCACCGTTGCTGGAGTGAGAGATCAGTATGCGTCGCGACGATGAATTCGAGTGCTCGCGGCTTATCGGGTTGGCTAATGAAGCTGAGAGAGTTTATGTAGAAGTGCGCCGTGCGCTGAATTGACAGTAGAGCGAAGAGAAGAATTATGGTTGATTGTGCGTAACGAGGAAAGAGAGGGTGTGATGTCAATTGGCATGCGATTAGAGAAGTTGCATTGATTAAGAAATAAAATAATTACTATATATTACGTACAATAATATTATTGGAGAGTGCCAAAAAAAGTATATATAATAATTCATATAAATAGTTTAGTGGGTTTCAACCACAGTCAGGTGGATAAAAACTTAAAAAAAAATATATAAAAATTTGAAAAATGCATTTCCCATGCAGCCGCCTACTTGGCGGTCGATTTGAGTACCAGTAATGATATATAGAAGTGGTAGTGGTAGTCTCATCTCTTCTACTTCATTAATCATTAGAAAGTCACGCGCGCGCCTCTGCTTAGCCGAAATATAATGAGCTCATTTGAATCGATATCTGATCCGGCTAATGCCGTTTGTCACTATCGCGGATCAGTGCAGCGTCAGGAGCTGCCAATTAAAATTGTATGTCATTATTTATCGAGGTTATTGCCGCGATCAGATCTTTTTTTTCTTTAGCGAGGGTGAAAATCCACCACTACTTCGTACCACGGGGACTCGTTATACCGGGAGTCTTTTTTAAAATTGGGATAAGGATACCATCGTTTAGCAGACAATTTTACGTGACCGATATTAATTTATAGGGTGATCCAGTTGGAAATCGCTTGATGAATAAATTACAGTGTACAGGGATGGACGTACTTGTTTTGCGTGAAGATCAGTGATGAGAGTGTGAAAATAATATTTTGAAGGTCACTGGTACATACCTGTAACAGAAAAACGTGGCTCGTTAGTCAAGTGAATTAACGAGCGAGATAATTAGTGTATCTAGATTATCAAATAATAATGTATTTACATATGTGTAATTACGGATACGGTAATATAAGTCATGAAATTAAATCATTAAAATCCACTCGGTAAAAATGACGCGATTGCATCTGGGCGCTTGCAATTAGCGCCAGAAACAATTAATATCCGGGGCTCGCGAGACTAAATGAGCCTTATTAATTGCAATACGCGCGGTAGGTAAATTTGCGATATATGGATACAAATGAGATCGATGAGATTGGAAATTTCAGCGAATCAGAGTCGAGGATGTAATCGATCCACAGTGTAGTATAGTCTGACACAGTATAGTAGGTGTGAATAATATCGATAATTAAGTACAGACCACAAAGTAATTAGTCGGTACTACAAACGCATATTCGAATATCAAAGAGAATCTTTATGCGTATAAAAGCACTAGAGATATTTGCAAAAAGTGGATTCTCGAGAAGTGTGACGAGAGATGCAGCGTTGCATTCAGCAGAACCGATGGAAATAAAGATTCTTTATCCGAGCCAGCTTCACGGTGCTAACTCAGATCTCGACGATTTCTACGAATAGATCGTACGAGAAGTTGTGTGCGTTGAGAAATAAGCAGAATTAAAGAAAAAAATTATATTAAAGAGAAAGTCAAGAAAAAAAAATAAAAGGATTCCTCAACGAGGCAAAAAACGCATACAGCAACCCCTAATCGCTTGAATTAATTCCCGCGTCGACGACGCGCATAGAGCAAGGATCCTCCTTCGGTCGCTTCTCATGGAAATAATCGCGGCCTCGAGCGTCAACTTTTATCTTCTTTGTCCAAGGGTAATTCGACGATAAATCCAATTGTGCACGCCTGAGCTCGATACTCGAAACTGATTCGTTGATGCGATTCAGCGAGCAGTTAACATATCTCGCTACGTCCTCTGGCAGAATGACTCGTTTGTAATGGGTAACGAGGAGGATCCAGTCCTCCCCCCAATCCCCCACCCCTACGCTGTCTCAGTAAGCCTCACCCCATTTCTTCAGTAGTCTTTCTCATTCTTAGCCCTCCTTCCCCTTCTTCATCCTTTTGCTCCTCAGCTGTTGAGTCTCGCACTTGAGTCTCGACCGACCGCCAACGCGTTGTGAACGCGCTTTATCTTCTCTTGGAGTTTCAGCAAAAAGTACGGGATGGCGCATAAGATAAGATGCTCGGACATGCAATCCGTGCATAAAACGCCCTCTGAACGAAACTGAGCCGGTCTCAAGTCGGGCCTTAATTATCTGCGTGTCGGTGAGAGATTGATAATGGCTCGTGCGCCTGACTCCGCGCCAGATCAGATATCCTCCACCTAGGTTACTTTAACATACCGAAAATCGTAAAGGAAATTTACATCGCGCTATAAACTTTCTAACGGTCATAAAATGTCGTTTGCTTCTTGAACGAATTTGCTTCTTGAACGAATTTGCTTCTTACGTTGTCTTATCGCTCTATTTCTAGTTCTTTCTGTACGTTTAGGTTATGTCTAGAAAATTGCTATTCTAACGTTAATTCTTGAACAGGCTAATTCTTAGGTATGTCAGTATATAAGGTGCCAATTATACACAATGTATCTATATACCCTTAGTCTAATCTCTATCAGGCTGTCTGTAGTCCATCAAACTGTTCTAACCTCAATGACTATTATGTCAAATCACTGTACGCAATGTACTGCAAATACTCTTTCTTTATTTAATTTCTATTTCTTTGCATCTTTGTAGATATAAATGGATACTGTACAGATACTGCAGAGGAAACAGTTTTTTAGATAGACAAACTGCACTGCCTTGACTAAAGTGTAGTACAAACAGTAGCGGACGACGTATTCCACATACAGAAAAGGTTAGGTACCATTCTTCCTTCTGATACAACCCACGAACATATCATCTCATAGTTTACATTAAACTAATTTGCACATTCTAATCAGTACAGTCAATTCTATGACAAGATCCTATATATAATTCCCCAGCACTGATAACTGATAACATTAAAGGATATCAGAAATCATTAAAGGTATCGAAAGATTAGACCAATGAACGTCAGTCGATTTGTGGGGGAATTTATGCGATTTTGAAAAAGTTTTCGCACTAAGATATCGTATCTACTATTTTAATTTAAAACTCACTCAATGTTGATTTGCTGTAGGGATGATGGTCCAGCTCATTGCTAGTACTAGCGAATGGCTCTATGTACACAAAGAGAGAAAGAGAAGGATACATAACATACCTGCACGGGATGTACACACTCAGCGGCCACAGTCTAGACTGAATGGAGCTGTTGTTCCGAGAGGAGAGAGTCAGATTCGTGTCAATACCCCAGGTGATGTACATACGTGATTCCGGATTGTGTCTGTGCGTCTGCATATATTTCTATGTACGCGTTGCATACTTTAAAGCCGATTTCTATCTAGCTTTACGATCCATGGCAAACCTTTATTAACGTATAAAATGGTTTGAGGACGTTTCACTATCTGACACTCTTAGCTACCAGTACGTCGTGGGTGATGTCTATCCATACTAGGTAAATGATTTTCTCTAGAGGAATGGATATCGATATCTCTTTGATATCGAAATACATAGATCAACAGGAAGTGTATTTAGTTATGAAGGATGTCGGCATAGAGAGATATTCTTAGAGTCGGGAGTTTCTGTTTATACAAGCTTGAAGGGATGGTAAAGCTCGTGAATCGCCTTCAGGAGTTTCGCCAATCCTTTGGAACTTCGGAACTAGTCCTTAATTAAGGAATGAGTACTGGTCAGGATCAGACCCTTCCTGTAATTTACTAAATCTAAATTACGGACTGTATTTAGCTGTACGATAAATTGTGACCATTTTTTTTTAATTTGTCTAACTAGGCCATGAAATCTTGTTAACCTTTGACACCCTGACGTATAGCAGTACTCATTAATGCATCAATAAAATAGATCTAGGTATTTTTCGAATGTTTAATTGCTTCCTATATTGCCCTATTATTTTTACCTTGACACACTAGTTCATCTATATCAAAATAAACATGAGATCAATCGATCCTGAAATTGGGACCAATGATTGTGCATGTTAAACCCTATACAGACTGAGGCACAAAGAGAATCTCTAATGTATGTTTATTTAGATAAATCAGGACACGATATCCATTTTACCAATCACCTGTTCTCAGTGTGACAAAATCCTTGATTCTTTGTACACTTTAATCCATCAGTTTCCATTAAACAAAAAAAATCGACCACACATTTAGACCTTTCGAGTCAACGAGGTAATACGTTATCTCTCACTCCTCTTTCTCTATCCAAACTCTATCCGCCCATCTGACTATCCAGAAGATTGAATGTATTTTCGTACGTGTCTACCAATCTGTCAGCATCTCTTGAATGGCGTCCCTTTCAATGGAGTTTCTCGACTCGAGTGTTTGAAAGTCGAGAGATGCGTGGGCACTCGCACAGTGCGACGCATCACGCCTTCGACGCTTTCGACGCCGTGCGACGCCTTCGTCGGGCGACAAAGAGTGGAAGCCCGAGTATGCGTGAACGTCAGCCTTGCATGTAACATGACGTACGAGACATTAACCGAAATTCACGTGAGGTTAAAGTGGAAGAGGTTCTTTCTTTGTTAGACGTCGCGGCGACCTTGTTGACGAGGTTCAACCTACTGCTTGACGCTTCTATAGGTTGGCTGTCTTTTAGCGTGGAGATTGTATATACCTACGGTGGAAGCACGAAGATCCTATCGGCAAGGAGAGTGACTGGCTGGATTATCGATCCTGACCGGCACGAGAGGAGTATGACCGCGTGACGTCATGGCAAATCGCCTTAGGCGAAGCGCAGCCAAGTAACGGCTTTGGCTTTGAAACAACGGGCCCTACAATAATAGATCCCTGGTAGTTCTACTCCTGTTAAGTGTTCCTAAGCTTCGAGGATATCGAAGCTCCACCTCTTGGCACGAAGAGATTTTAGCAAATTTAATCCGCCGATGATGATAGTCAGTCAGCCATTCATGAGCCTGCGAGGAAGCTGATGAAGGGATGAAAAATTCAATTGGGAAAATAAATTCATGAGTCGAGGATTGCTAATAAGTTTTGTATGTTCGGGAATGAAGGGGATGATTTGCCTGTGTCTGCTTTTTGGGGACGATGAATTCATTAGCCGGGAAAAAAGTGAAGAAACATCATATCGGATGAGCCTGGATTATATAAGGGACGGTATTGAAAAAAAGGGTGACATTTCAATAGTCTTTCTTTTGCGATGCTTTATTTTGAACTGTTTGAAAAATTTTCTAAATTCTCTTTTACTTATCACAATTATCTCTTACCACGATATTTTCCTGATTTTTTTGACAACGTTATCGTCCAAGCCCGTTATTGTTCGCACGAGCAAAATAGCAGATCGTTTAATCTGTCATGCAAATAGACTAATGAGCTTGTTAAGGTGGATTATTGGCTCGCCCCGTGCTCGTAAAGTTCACCCAGGCACACCATTCGTGTCTGCAGAAGTGCATTTTATTTGCCAAGTAATCCTCGGGTGTGAGCTTATGTGAGGAAGCTTGATATTCGTGATTTCCCGTAACAATAAAAAAAAAAACTTCCAGCAACCATCTAGTCCGATTCATTCAATAGTATCTGACATAGAAAATTCCCCCTAAAAAAATCCAATCTTAACGCACCCCAATAAATACAAATCCGTATCTCCCTATAAAACGTAAGAACATTTTCCAAGAAATTCCTTAACAAGAATCCACATGCACAAGATCCACTCGAAATTGGAGCTGGGTTACGTGGGTGTAGCTAAAACTCGTATCCATAACATTACACACCCTCGCGGGCTATACTATACTGTACCGTATTACACTATACACTACACCACTAGTACAATATAGGACACACCCGAGTAGAACATCAGCATATCGGCATAACGATGCTCGTACGTTCTCACTGCGACATCTCGAATGAATCAACCCTATCTCTTTTAGTCTCGCGGCATATGCACGAGGTCCCTCGTCCTGGCAGCGCCATATACTTCTTCTGGCTTATAATGCAGCCTTACCCTAGAGGAGGGGAACATCCTGGCTAACGCATCGTCATCACCATAAACGTGTATACCATATATATTTATGTATAAAGGTATACCAGTGCTGTGAATATACTATATACATGTACGTCTATATGTAAATCATATCGCGTCTTGCACTATCCTTCGTATTCTTAATTTTCTGTTCTCACCTCGAACCACCCTGGTGGCTGGTAACGTGGCTTATCTAAGACACGATCTTCGTGGTAGCGCCTCGTGTTGGCAATCTGTTATAATGCACTATGCAACTGGAGTCATTAGATGAGAGGAGGCAAGGAATAGTCATCGGGAGGATAATCAATTATCTTTGTAACAATTCTTCCTAAGTACAGAATTTTATAGATAAAAGGAAATTTTTGTACTAAAGAGATAATATTTATATATAATAATACTTCGTTATAAAGAGATATCGATATAATATTTATTACTGGAATAGTTTAATGTGAATATTGTACTGGGCTTTATTGATAAAGACTATCCTCATTTGGTTAATATTTTTTTGACAATAATAAGTAATATTCCACAAATGATATCTTAGCGTCTATACTGTAGATAATGATTACGCGACTTAATTGGTATTGTATGTACATTACTTGAATGGGGTAAACTATTATGTTTCTTTCAAGAAATAACACAAAACAACGTTAGGTATTGATATAGGTATATTATCTTTTTGATATCGTAAGGGACGCTATATAATTACGTTAGGTAAGATATTGTGACAAATCGAATATCGTTATCGATAGCATTCGATACTCGTCCAATTATTAATACAAAGAGGGATACGCCAGTAAGGGAGGTTATAATAAAGGGATGACAATCTTCAGAACGGAAATACGTCAAGGCATATACAGGACGAGGAAAGATTTTCCAAGACAGGAAATTCAATTACGTTATTGCATTGACGTTGAACGTACGACAGTTTGTCGCATTGTACTTCCGAGAGTATCGTCATTGAATCGCGTACAAGCTGCACGACGTGTCCATTGAATTCGAACTTCCGGTGTAGGGCGCCGTGGTCCGTGACAAATTTACGTCCTAACGATGGTAGGATAGGGGCTTGGCGAAATACCTGGTGGTGAAAAGATACTCGACGCCATGTTTAAATCTAAACGAATCTTCTTCAGGACTATGGTACAGTTAGTTGCGCAATTCTATGAAAAGCTATACAGAAACCGAAGTAGGTGAGTCCACATGGAATTAAGGTGGAGTTGACTGTACGGTGAATTTTAAAGCTTGCTGCTTCCTTTGAGACGCCAGTGTGAAAGACGCCGATGCTCGATACGTCCCAACGGCCTTACCGATAGATAGACGGATAGATAGACGTAGACTCAAACAGTGCTCTTCTATTTAGCAGGGTCAGTTCCTAGTTGTAGGTATACTAGCGACTTTGCCAGAAGATATCTAGAAAAGTGGGAACCAAGAAAGGTGCTCTAGAAGGTACTCTAGCCGTGTCGTTATTTCACCGCCGCAAGGCTATAGCCTCTATCTCATCTTCCTCGAGAAGAGAATAAGAGGAGGGAAGTGTATCCTCTCTCGCGGCGTGCCTCTTGCGCTGTATATCCTTCTTTTGAACACCACGCTATCTCCATCGTGCTCCCGCGGCCTTTCTAATGCGGCCAGTGGTGGGCAATTGGATATCAGTTTCTTACGTTTACATACACAAACCATTTATATTTCTTTATACAGGTATACAGGAATGTCGATGATCTTTGTTCCTGGAATTTTAATTTTCCTTATACGACTCAAGTTTTTCTTTAGAAAAATATTCCTGCACTTATACATATAGATGATATTTGAATTTACCATCGAGGCTCCATTTCGAAGTAATTTGCTTTAACCTAAAAAGATACTTTTGATCGAGTTTCTAGATTGCCAAGTTGATACGTATCGTTCCAAGAGAGTGTGAATGCTCTCGGCTCTTTTTGTCCGTGCAAATGCGAGGGCAGTGAGCGCAGGACTTTTTTTTACTACCGAGTCCCTTGAAAACAAGTGGCATACAAATTGTAACGTATAGGGACGAGGTGGGGAGGGCACATCGTACGATCGTGGCAATTGAGCCGTAGCCTCGTTGCGGATCGTATATACTATATAGTTGCCGCAAAAAAAGGACGCCCTTGGACGGGTTTCTTGCGGCAGGCCTTCAATTATAATTTTACGTGATCTCGTTCCATGAGAACCCCTCGCGCTAAGGCAGTGGAGAAAAGTCAGTAGGACTCCTCCCCGGACATAGCCATAGGATAAGGCCGAGCCCGTGCGGCACAAAGACGGCAGATATTTTTAACAAGACGGCAAGGAGAGTATAAACGCGACTTTCAGAACCGCCGGGAGTGACGTTACTTCGTGGCGACTCTTGGAACTTGTCTTGCTCCACCATCTTAAGCTTCATCTTCCTATAGTCTCCTACTACTGTTCCTTATACCTTTGTATATACCGATTCCTCCTCTATCTAGTTTTTCTATCCCTCTTGTAACGTACTTCCTCTACGTTCTTGGCTTTCTTTTTTCTTTAGTTAACTCTTCTCCTTCTTGTACTTTGCTCATGCTTCGTTGAGGCTTCATGGTGCCTTTGGTGACAGAGGGCTCTTCGTGCGCTGCTGTGAATTATGGGGTTCGCACAGGTCAGGTTGGGGTACCGGTTACCACGGAATGAATACGCATTCAGACTCTCTCGATGCAGCTAGATTTCTATCTGGCTGCTTTGAATCACTTCGGCGAAATGCAGAATGACATGGGAGAGTCCTGGTCGCGAGATAAGTGGACCGCAGTCCATGATCCTTGGCTAATGTCTTTGAAGTGCTGAAGTTAAAAAAGAGCTCTCAAGTATACTTTTAATAGAATTCTTCGAAACCAAGGTGTATACCTTATTTACTTGCTTAGGGGATTACTAGTGATAATTTTTGGGGATTGCGATATTTGTAATTTTCACAGAATTAAGAGCTTGTCGGATGTACCCGAGGTTACGATTATTCGTTAGTGGCTGGAAAAGATTCGGGAATATTATTATCTCACGAGTTACCTTTAGCTGTTATCTCTCAATTCGCATTCCGACAACAGGTTTTGGCTTATCTTAATTCACGAGCAAAAAGGCGATCGAGTATGCGTCCCGACACTGAAAATAGTCCCACTCGATGGCCGACGATGTCGGCGCCAACACTCTGTTGAAGTATAAAAAAAGGAAATAAAAGGTCCCAAGCCAAACAATCCTACAAGCGCGTTAACATCAATTCCTCGGCAGCTTACGAATAAGAGAAAAGAAGGTAAAAAAGGGCCGCGGGGTGGGGGTATAGGAAGAGTGCGGCTATCTATTTCCACTCTATTTTCTAAGAGGACAGAATAGCAGACGCCCATTGTCAAACGACGAAGAGGATACACGGTGAAAATACTTAGAGAGAGAGAGAGAGAGAGAGAAGGATATAGAGTGCCAACTGGAAATAGAACACGGGCTGTCGCCTCTTAATTTCATCCCGTGAGTTTTAACGTCGCTCTGGGATTTCATTTTCTTTCGGCATAATTCTGTCGACACACGGGCCGCAATGCCTTGTATCGACTGTGAAGACGACCCTCTTATATTTTCCTCGGTCTACGACCTACTCTTACACCGTGGCAACGTGTAAGCCTTCTTCAAGTTGTAGTTCGAGGGTGGTCCTCCATGAGGTGGGTCGCTCTCGAACCCCAGACAGAGTTTAGAGGAGAACAAGAGGCTTAGAAAGTTATGAGTTTTAGACGTCGCTAAACTCTTACGTAATAATCCTCTCGCAATTATATTTAATGGGCCTTATCATTACGTAGGTCAAATTAAAATGGCTAACAATGAGACAACACGTCGTATACAACGTAAAGCGTATTGTTATTGTTACTGATCACATATAGAGAGTTTAAAATAGAAATATTAATTAAAATGAATTTAATGTACATATTGTGTAAAATAATTAGTTAATTTAAAAAAATTAAACTTACCTAACAAAGCGATGAGGACCCGGTTATTTGTGCGATAGAATTCTTTACCAAGTATAATGGCGTCGCCACGAAAATAGGTCGACTTTTACGGAGACGCGCATACATTGTCGTTTGCTATCGTTCTCTAAGCGCATATAGTGGACTACAAAGAGGAGGTTTCAGTGTTATATGAAGAGTAAAAAAATGTCTAGCTCTTGCTGAGAAAGTTTATTGTTATAAGCCGCTCATTTGAGCTCCGCTGCGGAATGGGAGAAGCGCGAAGCTAACTGCTAGTTTGTTTATTTCTGCTCGAAATAGACGCTTTGTAAGCGATGCATGAGCGGCTAGTGCATCGCACTTAGCATGCATGCTGTATACCAATTACCGAGATACTAATTCAAACGAGTGTTTAAACAAGTTTGACAGTTATAAATTATTAAACGTGCATGGCGTGCGCTGTGAGAAGGCATCGATACAGCTCGTTCCAGGTACATACGTCGACACTTTGTGATCCTTCGTATATCGCGTGTTGGAAACTACGATTGCTGTGCGTTTTCTGTATTCCGATCGCACTTGAATTGCTTTGTCGGTGGCAAACATTTTACATCCAACTTCAATGACTTATATATTTATGTGTACATATATACGTGAAGGAATATATCCACAATTTTATTTTCAAGCGTCACTTTTTGCATGGATAATTCTGATTAATGTACACTTCCTTTTCACTCGACGCGTCGTCAATGACATGGGATCTGCACCCAGGGGACATGGGACGTTTTTTAATACTTTAATTTTTTTTCATCTTTACACTGTCTATATGGCCTACTCTTTTTAATCCTTCTTTTATTCGCTTATATTTGCACGGATGGGCATCTGTGTTATTTTGCGGGATCTGTCCTCGGACATAAATGTTAGGACTTTAACTGCTGGCGATATATGCGTGTGTGTTCGTACGGTTGGGTACGAGGAAATATGGAGTCCGGATGGTTGCTATCTTTATAAAGAATAAAGGAGCTTGATTATGTGAGGAAAAGATAATTATTTGTTTTATAAGGCATATTTATACTTGAATTGATCTTACTGGTATTGAAACATATATCTTTTATTGAAAATCTTTATAGGGAGACAAAACGTAATTTTTTTTAAAAACGGACATTATATTCAAAGTAAAAATATTGTACGAACAATATGTTGTATTTCTAAATATAATGATGTTTCAATTTTCAAATTTTGCCACCAGGCTCGTTCTTCGTCTATACAGGTTGTTCTCTATCTAACCAATTTTTATATCCTTCACTATGGCTATATTCTTATTCCTTTTCTCGCGTATCGTTTCCCAAGCGAAACATACTTTTTCTCTATTTTCTCAGTATCGCGTTTCTTTTTTATTTTTGTTCCGGCTCGCCTTATTCTCTCCGGATTACAAGGCCTTAATTATCCGCGTCCCGGTGTCGAATTTCGCGTTAACGTCAGAGAAGATTCCCGTCCGTTCGCCCATGGCGCCGTAGCAGCCCTTCTCAGAAATTTCACGGCCGCGACCGGGCTTGGGCCGCATGAGTTTACACAGGGCAAAGAGGCGTGAAAATATATTTTGACATTAAAGAATGTAGCACCGACTTGTTGTCGCGACGAACGCCTACCCACTTTTAATTCTCGTGGCCGTCATGTCGCGCGCGTCGTTAAAAGATTAGCACGACTTTTACTTAAATACACTAAAGGAACCTCGGTGAAGTAAGTAAAGCAAGCATTCACCCATTGCTCAGCAGGAAGCAACCGCACTATTTAAATGGTCTTAAAAGATTTCCCATAAAAATGCTTGTTGCTCGTCGGTTAAGAATTAAACCTGAATATATTGTAGGCGTACCGGTTACTCCGATACGAGTATGTACTTACACACAAATATTCTAATACGAATGCCTGTAAATATAGGATTTAGGAAAGGTGATAGATGGGCAGTCTTGAACCGGCATTGTAAGCGAACAGAAATATAACGTGGGCGCGAGAAGTATGCCCAAAATACTAATTAAAAAGTGGTGTTGTTTATACTTTCCTTTCTTTCCCTAAAATTTATCCTGACCAAGCAATGAGAATCGATTCTCTCAAAAAAAATATATATATACACACACACATATGCATATATAAATATACAGTACGAAAAGCCATGACGTCATTTCTACCATAATAGGAAGAAGCTAACTCTACTTCTCATCATTGTTGATGCTCCTGTTGTACTGGTTCTCAAACACACAGCATTTTCACTTCGAAATTCCTGATGGTGAAACACGGCGAGCTTCATGAACGAAGAATGTGGAAGACGCTTTCATTAAGGGCGATTTTAACGGCAGACGTGTCGGCACAATCGACGCTCGACTCAAGAAAGAGAAAAGGGGTGGTGGATGCACCCCCGAACGCTCGCAAACAGAACAGTCAGTATGCAGAAGGTTGGTACTCTTGTCCTCGGTTGATCTTCTATCTCCCACACACTCACCCAGTCACTCTCTCGACGAGACCTAACCATCTCCCTTCAGTTGCCGCGGCAACATTTCCTCGCGAAAAGGTAGTTTGAAAACGGCACCCTTGGGGTGGTTTGGGGACGAGCAATGGCGAACGAGGGCCACTTGTATTCAAATGTCCCACAGCCCTTTCCTCTTGCCAAGCAGAACCAGCGTGCGTGAATGCGTGCTTACGTACGGCTCGACACCGTAGCACATCCAGCATCACCACCATCATCACCACCAGCACTATCGTAGGACACCATCATCCAAGAGCCCGACGTAGGGGTTGCGCAGAAAGGTAGTATACCGGGTGGTTGTAGCAACAGCATAGAATGGCGCAAGTTTTACGATTATGTCCTCTCTCTTCCCCTGCCCTACCTGAATGTAATTAAACTCAGAAATATTTAACGGGGCCTGGGAGTGCTAACGCATACGTACTCACGTATACGTATCTACGTAACATACGAGAGGTTGTGCCGGTGCGCTGCAAGCGGCTCGCATGGAATCTGTACCCGACGCGATGCGTGTACGAGGCTTGCAAGTAATTCCGAAAGCACTGTCGGCGGATTGCTTTAATCGTGGATTTCCACGTGTTACCATGAGTTTCATGAGGAGATGCCGTGATAAGGGTTTTCTTGACTATAATACCACAAGGGAGCAGTATAAGGGCTTTTGAGATACCGGGAAAACTAACAGCCTCTTTCACGCGTGCTGTGCATTCCAACTGACTGGGAAAATCTGTTTACGTCTATATAAGAGAATTGTGGACTCTTAATTATATGTAGAGTGACGTAAGACTAACTTATTATACTTGAATTATATGTCCCGCGTGTATCCACTCTCTTGATACGTGATGGGTGATCTTATATTCTTATGCCATGGTAACGAGCTGCATCCCGATGGGACAGAATTTAATTGCTAAATTTCATAAGGTTCTGGTACTAACGAACCTATTCCTAGCATGAAGATCCAGGTACAGATAGTCTTTTGGATATTAATTGTTCCGTAACGCAGACGACACTCGACTCTGGCTCTTATACTGTTTGTTAGATATATGTGGTAGCATTAAAATTTCAAACGACTATAATGCTCATCGTCGCGAGATCACAATAAAACATCGGCAGCTAGACGCAACGAGATAGAATCGCTTAGAAGGCATACCAAGAGATGGTTACCATAGTGGTACCACTGGTGTTATGGGTTCGGGTACCTAGCAGCCGTGGTCCCCTCGCCGTCGGGGTCTAATAGAATATCGGAGATAGGAAAATTCAGATATACCGGCGTATTATTCATGGCTGTGTTCACGAATATGTAAATCCAAGCTCGACCTGGTGGTGTATATGCTCAAGCGATAGCGTTATTGTTAGGAATAGGCGCGCCTTTGGATATCATTTACAGGTACTCTGTGATATTAACAATGGAGTACATGCAATTCCGATTATCTAACCTATCCAAATATTTGAAGGATTATGTACCTTGGTACGTCCTTGGATTATCCGATATCCTCAGGGTTCGATATTTGACACGCATAACTAAGTAGAAGGCTATTTAACATAGAGTGGTATATTTATTTGGTGAGGTGTATATATGTGTATATATATATTGCTTTACTGTAAGATTTCGATTCCTACACGTAGACGGACACGTAATTTAATGTTTTCGATTTTTCCTAGGAAAAGCGTACGTACCCTTAGTACGTTTCTATACCCACTGGTAGGTATTTTCATCCCTTTTATATAGGTATGTGAGGGATATCTTGGGTCGAGCTAGAGAGTCTCGTGGCTGAGTCTTTGATACATTGATATACCTATCTGTTATGCTTTTTGCTTCGGGAGGGTTGCGAGGGTGGAGGAAAATGCGTGCGAGAGGGTGCATTTACATAGAGGGGCTGAATGCCGAGGACTGTTGGGGATTCACGAGGACTCCTCGGAGAGAAGAGCGAACCGCTCTTTTGGGAAGGGGATGAGACCTGCTAGCTTATGAATATTGTATCAGTCTAATCCTCCCAGATTGTGGATAAGTCAGCCGTGCGTCCACAGGAATGGAACCCAGACTGCTTCATTTGTGAAAGGGTTTTAAGAGAGAGGGTTCTTAACCGATGGGGTGATATTTTCCAGGACACCTAGATGCTACCAGGTACGTACTATTTTACGGTGAAATCAGTGGAAATCTCCGTGTCTCATTGCTTGACAGCTATCAGCAACGGTAGCAACTCGTATACCAAACTGACTAGGTTAAGTCGGAAATGTAACTTCGGAAAACTTTGAAACTCATCGGATGTAACTTGTTGCCAGTGTAAAATTTATGAGGATGGTAAGTCTCACAGTAGAAGTCCTCTCAGTGCTGATAGTTTAAAAGTTCATTTTCACTTCATTGGTAACCATCTACATAGTTTCTAGGGATATCTAGGGAATATTCAACAAAATTGTTTATTTTTTTTCTCCATATCTTACTTGTCTAATGCGTATTACAGAAACGTGGGTAGTGATGCTACACAGGTAGTTACTAGAGAATTGCGCAAAATTTACTAGCTAGTTTCTTATAGCTAAAGGATGTTGCGTCTCTTCAGGTTCTCAGTAACGAGCTCAGGGCAGATACATTGCGTGGGTGTTGCTTTACCGTATATCGAGCTGTGAGCAATGTCATCAGATGTTATTTTGCTTCTAGGATTATTGAAACTGTTCGGGGTGCAGATTGGCGTGAACTACAAGATACATCACGACAGGGCATTAGCGTGGGAGTCAGTTTTGCTTCAGGCTCCAGTTCGAGTTGCTTCGGCAATTATTGTCAGATTGCTTGTAATTGCGAGCTCTCGAGACAAGTAGAGAGGAATAAGAGTGAGAGAGTGAGAGAGAGAATATGCGAGAGACGATAGGGTAAGAGATGAAGAGGAATAGAGGAAGCGTAAAGGGTGAGGGAGGGTATAGGTCGTTATTAGCCACTACTAGCCAGACAATAATACTGTGTAGGAAGTGGGTACTCCGGGATAATAGAGAGAGCGCCATTTTTTTTTTCCAAGAAAATCTTCACCCTCGAATGCGCCACGACATGAATCCGAATCGAGTCGTAAAAGTCGCTCAGACGAGAAGACATACCAGGATTCTTGGAACCTTAGTTTATACAGCTAATTAATCGTCTTGTCTCATGCTTGAGATATCTACAGTAATAACTTTGTTATTGATAAGAGTTTTCCGATAGTGTCGCTTAAAGTGCGGGAGAGGTCGAATAGGTATTCTATGTAGAAAATTGACACTGTTATACTTTATAGTCTTGCCATATTGCCAGCTTCTTATATGGGATAAACTATGGAATAGACCATGCGGGATAAACAGGATCTGAGACGCTGAAGAATTTTATAACGTTACAAAACCATTCTACAAAGTCTTATATGCATTATATACGGTAAACACCCCCAGATAACCGCACTTTGTACAGGAGTTTAGTTCGCATGGAGAACCTAGTTTGGGATGTATAAGAGTCTAGGAGTCCTTCGGGATAATAGGAGGACAGAAAAGGGACGAGTAAAAGGATAGGCGGAGTACAAAGCCTCGGAGCTTCCAAGGGCTTCCGAGGATTAATAAACCAGTGATGCCCAACTCACTTGATTCGATCCGTTGAATAATAGTCTCATAGGCAATAGCATACACCTAGTCAGCCAGTCAGCCACCCAGCCAGCCAACCAGCTAGCAGGTGATATATCGCAGCCAAAATTGCATTCCTCTGGCATTTCGAAGAGGGTGGTGTTACACCTTCCCAGTTTATCCTATACGATCCTAAAATGCCTAACCAAACACGTTTGTAGGATAATCGTAAAACAAATTAGCTTCTCCCGCCATTTCTAGCAAAATTAATGGAGCAGTGAATAGATGCACTTCGATTCTCTATGTTTTCATAACAATCGAAACCATATATATTGACTTGTTATAAACAGGGGTTCGTATCGAATGGGTTTTAGGACTGTGGAGGTAGCATAAATAAGCGCGCGAATACAGCCTGGCTCCAGACGGTCTAGCCTTGTCTTCATTGGGCTCTATAGTAATTAACCGTGGCAGCTAACAAAGCAGTATTTAACGGCATTTAGCCGCACTCGGAGCTGCCAGAGCACCGATAAGGTTAGCAACAATGCCCGAAATCCCTTATTGTTCTAGTCAATGGGAACCGGCTTAATTATGACAAAAATCACTGACAATTGTTTAAGGGAAGCCATTTGATTATTCTCGCGTGCGGATTAGCCCTTATGCGTAGGGGAATCAAAGGGCGTTGGCGTTATTATCATTCTAATCAGACGGCATTTGCTATTCGGTCTTTACCTCATACCTTCGTATGTACCTGACCTTGGCACGTGTGGCTAGGCGAACAAAGACCTTTTACAATCTTTGAATTGTACATATAATTTAACGTTGTCGTTCGCATGATTGCTTAGTTAAATTTTACGTCAAGTTACTCCAGCCAATTTGTTTACATCTACTAGACGTAACAGCGAGTGACGTATGCACGTACGATATATGTATACATGAGTGGTTACGCCTCGGGTTCCATGTTAGCCGATTATGTATATCAGGAAGTTAGATTTTGTTTTATGTCCTCGTAAAAGTGCCTTCCGCTTTTTTTTTCGAATAACGTTATCCCCATGGTGTCCCTTTTATTCCAGGAAGAACGTAGAACAGCGACTACTGTACTGTACCCCTGCAAACACTTTATGACGTGTGTTTTCATAAATGCAAAATGCCAGACGCCTGTTAACCAGCGAGACATAAAACTCCGTAGCTTATACGTCGAATATGTTTCGAACTGTTCGGTTTGGATACGTCATGAACAAGCACTGTGAAAGTTACGTCCTACGGTCAAAACTGTAGAGGAAAAATTTGCGAGAAATTATTCAATTATTAATCGACTAATACATCATACAATTTTCCTGTATAAGTCTTATCATACTGTCGAACGTTAATATTGTTTCCATTATATGATATATATATTGCAAAAAAATATTTAAATACTTCTATAAGTCATTTATGCGTGTATATAAATGTGCAAAAAATATGTGGCAATTACGTGTAAGAGAATGAAAATATTCGCAATAAACAATGGCTATGAATATCTTATGCAAGGTGCGGGGGTATATACCTAAGGGATGCAAAAACTCGTCGAGTACCATAACTAACCCCGAAACAGGGAGGGTAGATTAGGGGAGTGATTTAAGGTCTGGAAAGTGTGCGAACCACAATTTCGCGAATACGAGACAAGGTAATACAGTAGGACGGAATAAGGCAGGAGTCAGAGAAGATAATGGCAATAGAGGATACAGCGTTAGTAACAGGAGCGATACAGGGGCAGCAGTAGTAACGGTAGTAGTAGGTACGGCAGATGAGAACGAAAGAAACAAGAGGAGTTAGAAAGGTTGCATGCGACATGTAACGCAGCACAGAGGAAGAGTTCAGCCGAGTGGACAACTGCATCCAGGAGCGGCTAACGTAGATAAATTGAAGCCATTATGACCCTCGCTACCTGGATGCATTATGTACACAAACGACCTCACGATCGAGTAGCTTTTCATTTCTTTTGCCGGAAGCTTTCCTCGCGATTTACATTCATGGTCGAGACAGCTTTTCTTCTCGGTATTTTCTTAGACTGATAGATACACATAGGTCGCATATTGCGGATGATAGTTACATTAATGTACCTAGATGCATTATGGGTCGTTCTAAAGAAACTACATTTGTATACATAAACGTCGGATATCGCTTACCTCATTTTGTCTTTGTCATGGCATCTGGTTTTGTGGGATATTATATTACAGTGCCTTTCATAGTTTTTCAGTATACAGTGCTTTTCATAGAGGAACAAACCAACGCACTACCGTAGTACGATTTTAGGGTTTTTACTTGAGATAAAAAAAGGCGCGAATTTCAAAACCCAAGTGCGTCCTGAATGTATAAACCGTAGGGAACTATTTGCTACTGGTATTATAGTACTCCTTGGTTGGCAACCCTGAAAACTACTTTCTATCTTTTCGTTAAACCCCTCAGCGTCCTCACCCTCGTAGCCACGTAGTGGTAGGTAGGTACTATGCTTCTTCTCTCTGGAGGATCATCGTTCACGTTCCTCTCGCCCTCTAGGCACCAGCAGCCTATAGCATCACGGTGAGGGAACCTTTATGACTTATGAGGGAAAAGGGGAGCTGCCTTAGCCGTTGCTCCCTTTTCTCCTGGTCCATCCCCGTTTTGCAAGAGGGTAAGAATGCATACGGGAGATAGGAGAGCTGAAGCGCTGGATTATACCCGGGGAACTTTGTTAGCCTAATTTATCGAGGAATTTAGTTTGGAAATTATTAATGTGTTTCACGGTATTCGCGTTCTGCGCGAGTGAGAGAAAACACCTTTCGCGCTATTCGCCATCTTATGTCTTGCCTAGGCCGATCATCCCCTACGATAGCTTCGCTTGTCTCGCTGTAGAGTGCTAATTTATCGGCAAACTAGATAATTTTGCTGGCAAATTACAGGAGCGCCTCTTATACGGGAAGGTAGTGAGATAATCGGGGATATTAGCTACGTGGATGTATACCTACTTAAGATGCTGAAGATTTTGATGGATGATTTTATGTTATTTACAGCTCTACGTTAATAAGTGTTATTACCCCTATTTTAATAAGGTTGAATAATGCAAAGTGATCAGTGAACATTTTGCAACATGATTATATATATGTATATGTCATTATCTAGATATGCCAATCACTTTTGACTCAAAATTTAATCTAACTCTTTGGAGATTCTCAACCCCTTTCAGATACTCGAGATCGTCGCTTTATAGTGGCACGAGATGAACTAGGAGTAACTGGGAGGGGGGAGGGGGGGGGGGGGAGTTTTCAAACGAATTGAGAATCGGAATGCTTTAAACTCAGTAAGGGAAGTCCTGTTCTCGCGTCGTTGTTACCAGGGTAGATACACGATATCAGCATGCATGGCGGGAGAGGGCATATCACGAAGCGCAGGATTAAAAGCTACAACCCCCTTCTATACTAACCCTGCCACGGCGAGTACTCTGCTTCCTCACTAATCAATACACGCACGGGGAGCAGGAGGTTCGGCAGGCCGGCAAGGGCTGCGTTACAGGGGGTGTGAGACCGAGAGGATGAGCTAACGGAATGAGAGAGAGTAAAAAAAGGACAGATACTGGAATGATGAGGAAGAGAAAGATAGGGAAAGATGACGAAATCCAGGAAGAGTATAAGGGTGTACCAGGAGGTGTTATCTTACCGTGACTCCATCGAAGGGAGGCTCGTGCTTAGGGGATGCTTGTCGGCGCGTGCAGGGCTAATTGCGGAATTTTGTTGGGAATTTTTATAAGGGACCGGCTGTTCCAAACGGGTCCCTTCCTCGAGGAAGATAATATATACACCCTGACCCACGGGTAACACCATTGGCTAACGACAACAGACCATATTATTGAGGGGTTAAAGGTAAGGAAGTACCTCGGAGGGAAGGGGGGAGTCATAGGCGATGAGCGTAATAACCAAAGGTACCCTTCATGTTTTTTTCCTACCCTATATTTACGTACGTATATATCAATTCTATCCTGTTGCCATCATTCAAACCAAAGGTCTATTCACACGGCGATTAATCGGTATGCCTACGCCGCCGGGAGGTATGTCTGCGCTCACTTTTAAAGCCGTTAAACGAGACAGACGGACAAGTCCTCATAGTTATAGGGGTTTGATCTCGCAATAGTTGCTGTAGGCTGCTCGGCTTTCAAAGGGAAATCCAGACAGCTCGCGCACAGCTAGAGACACGGGGTTGACGGGGATTCGACGGTGACGAGGATGAGGATGAGGACGAGGAAGTGGAAGAGGAGATGACGAAGAGCAAGCAGGATTGAGGAAGATGAGGTGGAGCGGCGGGTTTCGGGTGGTACTCGAAAGTACTCCAGCTCGTGCTGGCATGCGGCCTGGTGTCGCTTTCAAGCGGATTTTTCATAGCGCGGATTGAGTCAGCCACTCGGCTTTGTCAATCACTGGCAGATTGAATTAATTTTTTTAATCTCCCGAGCGAACTGCACGTAGGTAGCTATATATGTATACTGTACACGCGGGTCTACAATAATCTATATATATATATATATATATATATTCACGTACCAGTCAATATATCACTATATATTATATATACACACAAATAGGACGCGAAGGAAAAGCACGATTTGTCGACATTCAATATATGTCTTATTCTATGGAATATATATTGTCGAACCTCATCAGGACTTTGACTACTTCTATATTGTTTATTAATTAGATATCATCAGATGATACTCGCAGATATAAAATGCATCCTATCCCAGGAATATTGGGTAACACCTTTTTCTACTATTGTTATCTCAATATAGTATGCACACGTTATAGGATTTAGATACGTTTCTAAAAGAACTTATCAGCTTAGAGTTCACTGGGTTATACAGTACTCGTGTCGATGTCCAATTTACCAAAAGTAGGAAGCTGTACGGAATACGTAATGCGAGCATCCAGTAAGGACCTCTTTAACCTCTTGTATCTGGATATATATGCGATACATGTCACGTTGGTAGTACGTAGTGCCGTCTCACAAGCTCGCAGTAGGTAGTAGCCTACGTGACTGCATATTCTTGGACACTACGCGCGGCGTTCTGGGAGGGTCAAAGGCTGGTCGTGTATTGTGAACTGGTAATAAGCCAAGCATAAGCCTTTTCTCTATACTATCTATAGATGTATATACCTGCATACGTAACCTGGGTATACTAGGTACCCATGGCTTGGAGAAGAGCCACAGAGACCCCCTGGGCACCGATATCTCGTCCTTTTACTACTTCGTACCCTCTTCTTCCTGACTGCGCAACCTTCCTATCTACAGACCTATTCAACCTATTGTGACCACCTACGTACAGAGCCTAGCGAAAATTACGTCTTTGAACAACCTTTGCCAATTTGAAGAACCGTATCTTGTTCGTGGATAAAAGAGCAAGATTTTCATCTTGATGAAAAATCCAAGAACCAATTTTGTTTTTATATTAATGTATAGGGTATTAGGAAATATTGAAAGTTATGGGGTTATGTATATGGAGTACGGGTACCATGGATTGTTTAGGTATATAGGTAAATGCTTTTTTTATACTTTGGGTATGTGAGGTTAAATTTTTATGTTTGACTGTACGATCCATGTGGGATCACAATGGCCCTATGTACTGTGTGAAAAGATCATGCTTAGAACTGTGAGCCATGCGTAGTGGTTTGGTTTGTCAAAAGGATTGCGTCATCGATGATAAATCGTTTGACTCTTTAGTGGCGGTTGGCACGTATCATTTTTCAAAGGAACGAGTGAGCCCCTAATCGAGAAATTCCTTCGTACTGATAGAAACAAATGTTCAGAATTACTTGGCGTACATACTGAATGAACATAGCATAGCTCGCTGGTCAATGGTATATACCACAAGGGATTAGCAAATGCTATTATTATTATTGTTACAAGGACTTGGTTCCTAGGCATTTCAGATTCTTAATACTTTCCTTATATTTGTACCGAATTGACACTACGACCCACTGGCGTGACTACGGGTACATACGTGCGCGGAATGCCGATCACGTAAAAGATTCGATCTCAAAATCGATCACTGAGGATAAATCGGAAAGAGGAGGCAAGAATGAGGAATAAAAATAAAGGAGAAGTAATAAAGAAAGGAAGTACGAGGATAAATGGAAAATAAAAGAAAAACAAGAAATCGAAATGCTCAAGAGAAGATTTAGTGTGTGCAACCTACGTGTGTATTATTATACCTGACGAAATACAACGACCGCCAAAGAATGACTCTGATGACTTGGCCGCACACCCACGCACACCTTTTTGTCGTTGAATTCTTTAGAACTCTACCGTCGAGGCCATTTTCATGCTCGCCTCCGCTCGATATTAGACGCCGATTGAAAATGGATCCTCTTGTACTTTTTCTTCTTGGTCGCGACACTCAGTGTCGCATAAAGAGAAAGACGGTATCTGGATATACCTTTTGTCGGTCCGATGAAGATCATTTTGGAGCCATATTCGCTGCTATGTGCGCATACAATAGACTATTCAAATTATCAATACACGATCGATGCTATTTAAATTTTCATATCGATCTGACCGCGTCGAGATTACGGAGGTGAATGACTCTTACTTTAAAGTACGATCATTTTATATGGTGTCATCAGAGTAATCCAGTGTCTTCGATGTATCTTATGTTGGGGCGATGAGTTTCATTTTCATGTTAGCGATACCTATATACATATATAGCATAATATCGTTACAAAGGGGATCGAATCTGTGATGCTGCCATACATTATGCTTCTGGATTAGGTAAGTACTTAATAAGGTATTTATGTACTGAACCTGATACGTCACATTGTATATTGACACATGTGTATACGGAATAACCTACGAGTCAGGAATAATGAAGTTAACGTCCATACAAGACTGAAATACTGGAACGTCAATCTGACTGAGGGTTTACATCAATAGCATAAAATTGTTCAACTCTATTTACATATGAAATGTTATGGTTTTGTAAGTCACGCTATATATATATATATTTATAGTATATTGGAGATTTACGAAATCGACAAGCAATCAGATGGATTGTCTGTAAAGTTTACTATTGGATATAGGGAAAGAATAGCCCAGTGTCACACTGCAGTTACAATTGTGTGCAACGATCAACAATGGCGACAATAACCTGGAGGTGTGGAGGTATTGTTTATCGCATATTGCCGGCCGTAAATGTAACACGGGAAAACGTTTCTAAGGGTATGAAATTTCTGTCCGGCGTTGACTATATCGTGATTTCCTTGGCGTCTCGTAAACTCGGACGACCCACATGAAATGAGCTCAGCTCGGACCGACTTTCTTTCAGCTATTTCAAACTGCGAGAAATTTTTCCTTTGGGAATACGTTGGGACATTTTAATACGTAGCCATTTTTAATCGAGTAATCGATGGAGTTTTTCATAGAGGAAATTTGATTCTACGTATTGAATAATATTTATAAAGATAGCTAGTATCAAAATTCGATACGGAAGTTAAAATCCCGTAAAGAGAATGTAAAAGTATAATAATAATAATAATAATAACCGATTGTCATTATTTTATGTTTTACTAAAAACTTAAAAATACATAAGCTCGAGGGTAGAATGTTTGTCACGAAGTCTTTTGGCATTAAAGAAATGACGAGGATGAACCGAGAAAAAGTTCAAGCGCGAATAAAGCACGGGATACAGTCAAGGGTGGGATGGTGAGAATATATAAAAAAAAAGTTTCCCCCATCTCGGTAATTTTTGCGAGACGTCGTTCGCGCACAGTATTATATCGGTGACAAGCCATTAATCCAGAGTTTTAATCAAAAATCTCGGACGTGAAAATATACGGAGTCATCAACCCTTTAAATTCGACCCCATTTTCCCGAAAAATGCGCGACGTATTTCAAACGGGTAATCACAGAGGGCGCGGAGAAGGGTCTAATATTTTAATATCCTGCGGTGTCATGTCCACGCCAAGCCGAATGGGATATTATCGTGTGACGGGCTGTAAGGGCAGCAACCATATACTACACTATACATATAGGGTGACGAAGAAAGGACGAAAAGGGATGAGAATTGGTCGAGTTCCATCCCTTAGGTATGCTCTGCGTTGTCTTCGCGTTATCACGCACGACTGACCCCTTATAAGGTTTTCTCCCGTTTTCAGGAAAAATCACATGCTCGATTTATATATTCTTCGCAAGTCCCAGCTGAGTCACGCGCAGCAACGGGACGCGCCGTCGAATGATTAAAACTGAGCTTGCACAGGCGTCGCGACGCTCTCGGGAACGTTATAACGTCATCGCGTCATTTATCCCTGACGCATTTTCATTCGTAAAAGCCATAAGGGACTTTAAAACCGCCCTTGATACTTTTTGATTTTGCTAATGACTTCAGGATCCTTCCAGAGTATTGACGTCATACCGGATGGATGGGAAGTATTAAACTTGCGGTTCTACGTGTCACGTGTTGCTATACGTACATCTACGTGTTGTGTGAATGCACCTTTATGGAGAGACGCAAGACTCTAGCTGTAACGGAAAAGAGTGATATTCTCTTGGGTACGTTATAATTTTGCACGGCGGAAGCAGATGAGTGACGTCACGTAGTAATCGGAAGTGAGTGCAATGGAAGTAAGCCCACAGCCGGTGACATTATAGAAACAAACAGCGGGACGAGAAACTAAAAGGGCTGTGACAAACCCTCGCATTCCTAACAAACCTGTTATTTTAGGAATGGCGCGCTAATGGAACGAGCGCAATGCTTAAACGTTATTGTGACTCTCTCGTGTTTTTCTCTTTGTTATTTTCCAGGATTCGTCGCCTTCTTCACTCATCCTGTTCGGATCTTGCGTTAGAACTCGGAGAAAAAAAGTTATAAAAAAACGTAGAAATGCAAATCGCAAGCTTTCTCTCTTTAAGTAATATACGTATGTGTACTCACCAGGGATATGAAAATCCTTGGTGCAACGTGGCGAAAATTTTGTCTTACCTGAAAGCAAAAAAGAGTGCGTCAAGTTACTTTTCATTTAATTTACCTTATTTTGGGTATATAGTAATATAGGATGATGGTATACGTTCAAACTGGTGATAGTGAGAATGTATTAATAAGGGACTCAGTTTCTCTTTAACTGAATCTTAATATTATACTTCGTGTAAGTAAGTACGTCAGACATGCTTCTGACAAAATAGAATTTAGTTTAATCCTACAGGTTATATCGGTCGTGAAATTATAACGTTATCCTGTCGAAGGGAAGGTCTTTATTATTAAGGTAAAAATAATAGGCCTGCGTGAGGATATCAAAGCCATGGATTTGGATGCAATGTCTCTTAAATATAATTTACGGTAACGAGGAGGATTAAGAGAATGGAGGTTGCGCGCGACACGTTAACTTAAATCGCTTAGCATGAAATCCACCGCAGAGTCATTTGTTCGAGGCGTATTAAGATTTTTAGCACCGGATTCAGCTTCTTGATCTTTCTTTTCCTTTGTTACTTTTTTTTCTTTCTCGCTTCTTTCACGTTCCTGCCAGTTAGCTAGAATATACTCAAAGTGGAATGTTGTGTATTTTTATTTTCTCTTAAGACGAGTAATAGATATATCTACTTCTTTTAACTTTCTTTTATCTCTTTCTTTCTTTTTTCTTTTAAGCTTCACGTGAATCTTTAATGCAAATTTACCGTACACTTTTGGGCGACACGCGCGACTCTTGAAACATTAAAATTTCGTGACTCCCGTCACGCTCTTCGGACATTGAGAAATGCATATATGCTATTCAAGAGAACCGCTTGACGCAATGTTTTTTAGTTTAGTCTTTTGATCTCTTGATTTTTTATTTTCTCTTCTTTAGACGTGCAGATCAGTAGGTTTCGTTTCTACGAAAGTAAGACTCGCCACGTCGCTATTTTACGAGTTCTCGAGCGCCTTCGTATGAGCGTATTATGTGCTTTGCATAAACTTGAATGGGCCATTTTGCGACTACGTATATTCCAAACGACCGATCGGTTTAGAAAGGAACGTGAAACTTTGGTTGTTTGCATTCGCGGCAAACGGAAACTTTTGTCGATCGCCGGCTCGGTCATATAGACAAACTTTTTCGGCTCACTGCGTGCTGTTTGCCATGCACTCGAAATTTGACTTCTGGCCAAAAATATATACACCGTTCACACTGTAAGGGATATACGTGTGTGTATATATATATATATGGTGAACATGAAGGAATGTATATTATGTACACAGCTGACCAAAATCACGGTCAAATCTCGGCAATCTCTGTACAACAACAACAACAAAAATCTAGCTTGGAACTACTTCTTTGCCTGACAATGCTTCTAATACGGATTAAAAGGATCCCATTACAAGATTGATTTTGTAGATAGGTACGTCTCGTTTGCATAAAAATGTGGCGTTTTAAGAGGCGACTAAATAAAGGTGCCTTCACATAGAATACGTCGCATGGTCTGAACATCCATAGCACCTACCTTGAAATTAAGATGCAAGGTCTGGACTATCGTTGTATATTCGTTTTAAAAAGTTTTTCATACTTTACATTTGGAGGATTCAAAAACAGACTGTATACGTCGATTTTTAACAGAACATCAAGCGGATAAAATCACCACAATGCTTAAGTGCGAGAACGCGAACAGATGTACCAACTTAGTATTTATGTACAGTAAGGTTATATTGATGATTTCACACTGACATTATAGAGAAGTCTTTGTTGTCATTCACACAGAGTCTATTATTCGAAAGATTTTATTTGAAAACCGCAAACAGAGTGTGGAATATGCGGGAAAGCGAACAGATGTATGTAAAGTTCTAATCGAACCATCGGATTGATTTTGAAATACACGTTGAGTCATGCATTTATTGTTTATTAAATCCCAATAGTAAAGTTATAAAAAAGTGTATTTATATATACTTACAGTACAATAGCAATAGTCGATATAGTAAAAAAATATTTAAACAAATAAAATAAAACGAAAAGAATTTCCCAGAATTGCGTATACAATCATTCTAAGAATCCCTGTATTCTCCGTGGATCCTTTCTAAGAGACAGCTTCTATGACTGGTCACAAAGGTATATATGCAAATGGCGTTAAAGTCGTTGTCGCGGCTACATCTGGCGATGTCGTTGACGAAAATACTGCGCGTTGAGATCCGGAGATCTCCATTACCGAAATTCCCGAGCGCACAAAACGGATAATTAGTGTCTTCACTCAGGCCAGCCGTCCCTTCTTTGCCACCGTCATCCCATCCTCCGTCCTCTAACCTCATCTCGTCATCTACCGTCTTCCAGTTCTCATCCTCCGTATTTTTCCTTCTCTTCCGCCTCCTCATCTTCGTCGTTCTCGTTCACTCCTCTCCCGTTACCGCCGGCGAAGTTGCTATCGTCTTCTTATTCCGTGAGTTTATTTCGGTGTAGCGTGCTCGGCTTAACGCTGCTGGGCACGGTACAAAGCCCCATTCATACTCAGCCATAACCACGGTAAGAAACGCAGGAGATGGAATAAGAAAAAAAGGAAGTATAAGCGGGGTAAAATAAAAGTGGGAGCTGCAGGGACAGATGTGAGCAGCCACGGCTGTCACTCACGCGTCAAAGGATCATCTCGCGCGCGGAGCGGAAGGAAAAATCGACGGCAACAAGAAAGAGAGAAATAAATAAAAGAAGAAAAAAAAGATGGATTCGTGCTTGGTATAAAAATACGAACGTTTCGACGTCCCCCCAAAAGCTCTCGACCGGGATTAAATAGAGGATATCGTTCCGTGAAATTGATAAGTTCTAGTTTGAAAAAGAACAAGCCGAGCCAATCAGCGCCCCGTGCGGCAAGAACTAGCAACGGATGTGACGCTCACCAAATTTATGTTTCCTACACGGAATAAACTTGCACTTTATTTTGTACATTTTTTTTTTCACTAATTGAATTACTTCCATTCATAAGGATATTTGCAAACATGTTTACCTACTGATGCATATTGTATTGACAGTGTGCATGAAAATTTCAACGCGTCAATGGCGTCTGACATACACCAATCCGAACTTTACTCATTCGGTGAGGCGTATTGGTAATTACGTTGTTCTACTGTCAACATGTGCCAATATGTGTGCCATATGCAAGTAATCTATGGTACAGAGTACATATGTGATATACGCTTCTGATGATCATATATTGCAACTTAGTGTTAAAATTTGTAATAAATCAAACGAATAGAAATTATAATAGGTATCAATTTACATATTATTTTCTAATTTACAATCGTCTATCTCGCAACAGATTTATGCATCGGTTGATTAGTGCGATTTGGAATTTTACATGGGATTAATGTCTTCCCTGCAGCTGGATGAAACAACGCGTGTCTCGCAAACTCGAAAACCCGTGGCAGTGTTGAATTTTCATTAGAGCGGCCATTAATGGCTTGAATTACAGGGCCCGGCATCTACCACCGGTAGGTAGTAGGTATATACATCTACATGGCTGCTACACGGGCTCCGATTCTCATCTGCGCCGATAAATCACGGAAACGAAGCGCAGGCTAAATTGCTCGTAGGTGGATATTAGAGGCAAAAATGTTCTAAAAACGAGATATATGAAAAAAAATACATATACAACCTTAGGAGATAGTTATAGGTTGCTACGTATAAAATATTATAGCAGAGGGAAAAAGTCCCCAAGCAGGCAATATACGTAACGTATTGATATCATGCTTTAATAATCTCTTGATTTTCTGATCGATTAGGTTTAACCATTGGGCTTGGGACGTTCCGTAAAGGGTGCAAAAATATAAAATGTAGTACGGCAACGGTTTAATATAGGGCGCCATATTTCAGGCTGGGGTACCTACGCGAAGGGTTCGTGATATTTTAGTCCTACGTTTATATACGAAGGCCCTTCATAAGAGAGGAGAATGTCTTTTGTCTTGCGGCAGGAGAAGTTGAGGTGTCCCAGAGTGCCAGAGAGTGCTTCTGGATCCAATAAGAAGGAAACATACATCAGAAGGGTGTCCCGTCTGTTATGACGTCATCATAAATTGTCGAGATTTTTCAATTTCACCATAGAACGATGTAACCTCTCGCCGCGGACAGTGTTTTAAACGGATTTTGAGAAATGGCCGTATCGATCACTAACGCGGTGCGAGGAGGGTTCCGATTTCGACGTAACGTCACGTTTCCTTTAAGAAAAATCGTTTCCGCTCTGAGATGTCATCCGAATATTTGAAATATATTGATCGCCGCCATTCTTCAGTTTTCGTATCTATATTTGCATCAATTTACAGTAGAAAGCTCCTTATATCGAATTACTATGAAAAAGTGTATATATATATAGATATTTTACCAGACCGTCCACGTATACCTGACTTTCGTTAGTTCTACGAGCCAATCAGTATCAATTCCTATATATACTATCAATATAAGAGCTTGATCGATTCTCTAGTGATATTTCTATGGTCACGTGTCAATTAGTCCAAACGAGAAATAAACATGGGTTTCTCATCGTGGTCTGAGCCACGTGTCTAAGTCGTGTCGAGCAAATAAAAATCTAAATTAATCCCTTTCGATCCTCCCTTATTCTTCTGTTCGTCCACCATCCCTTGACTTGGACTCCTTCATCGCTCTGAGCGTCCTTGTGTCGATGGTCGCAAATCAAAGTTCCTGGTGGCGGAACTACCCCTATTCCAAAAGGCGAGAGAGGCGAACGAAGCTACGGCACATGTGCCATAAAAATCCTAGGGTTATTCTAATAGAAACTGCCGACAATAGGGTCGCGCTGGGGCAGAATTGGTACGGGTGGGTACTGGCTATAGAGAGAAATGGGAGAGTCAGCCGAAAAGGGCTAGGAGGTAGGGAAAGGGAGTGTAAAAAAATGAAGGAAAAGGGGGTGGGGTGGTCTCGGATGTATGATGCTAGCGCGACAGATGTAGGCACCACGTGCTCTATGATTCGTACAGGGTGTAAGCATAGGTACAATATGCAGGAAAGAGCGTGGAAAATGCAAAATGGTCTAATTGAGTCGGTGGGCGGGTTAAAGGTATACTTATATATGTTTCATTCAGCGACATGACCGAGTATTAATTTCGCTTCAGTACACAGCTGTACGTATTAGAAAAAATATTCTGAAAATATAAATCAGGAAAAAAGTATAATTACGAGAAATATTTGTCACTGTAACACCGAAATGAATGATTCGTCGTAAAAAAAAATGGTGTATGAATTTATTTAATAGGATTTACGTGATTTCCTAAAAAGTGTATTAAACCACGAAACAGACTGGGTATGAGCCCATATATAGACTATAGACACGTCTCCCTTAACGAAGATTAAACAGCAACGGCATTATACCCATTACTACTTATTTACTCTAATTTATCTTCATTTACATCAGCTATCTGTCTCCTCGTGGTACCTACTGAGCTCCTCCTTCTCATATCCTATATGCCGACCTAGAGAGACGTAATTATGCAGTTAAAGTATACTTTACTACTTCCAGTTCTACTTCACCCGTAATTCGCAATTACTTACATTTAATTCCGGGGACCCTACTTTTCTAAGCTACAACCTACAGTCCACCGTCTCTATCAAGAAGTACCACCGATCGACTTTACAACCTCTTTTTTTTCACCTTATATTATACGTATACCTTCATCATTAGCGCACGCCGGGACAGATCTCGAGTGTTGCTGTTGAACTGTTGGCAAATTGCCTCGTAAAAAAGTATAGTCCAAGCGCGTTAAGAACTTACAGGGTGTTTGGGTAGCTAACTGCCATTTTTAGCGAGTAGTCGCTTTAAAAGGGTAAAGGACTTTCATGTATACTGCAGGTCGTTACCGTGAAGGTTTAGTACTCGCGTTTACGCGATTAAGGATAGTTTCCTGAATCAGCACGAATTTCTACATCATTTTAAATTCGTTCGCGTGATCGTATAAAATTGGCAGAAACGAAGGGCTGTACGATGGGATTTGACAAATCAAAATCCTAAATTCAAATATCGCACTTGAGAAATAATCACGCCCTTGTAACACCACGTTTTCGAGGGCTCAGTTTGTTACGTAAGAGCCTCGGGGGTTAGGCATTCTGAAAACCCTCACCCCAGCTGTGTGGGTCACCCTGCATCCCTTCGACCCCTGCCAAATTATTCTAATGACCTACGAGGGTGAATTCCGTCTCGGAGAGACGTTAAATACCGAACAATGCTCTCGTCAATACATTTTCAATTTCCAGTGTATCCACTCCAATATGAATCGCGCATGCGCATTGATAATGCGCGCGAAATTTGAATACTCGTATATCTTTTCCATCTCTTTTCTAATTACCGTGCTATGTTACCATCTTATACCATGCTTTACTTTACTCCAACTTATTTCGTCTGTTTAACTTCATTCTCTATGCTCTATTTTACATCACCAGTTCCCGCTTACGAGTGATGCTGGATCCGCACAGGATTACGCCGTAATGCGATCTCCTTCGACGATACGCCGGGATAGTTTGTCAGCGCGAGTCCGACAGCCTGGCAGAATTAGTTGCACTATCAAGTTTCACAAACTGTATCATTAACCATTAAAAACATGCTCGACTGCCTTGGGATCGATCACGCTTCGTTGACGTTATCTTGACGTGGACAAATTCCCTATGGGCTCTTCGCAAAATTCTCTAGATCGACGAGTCACGCCAGAGAAGGTAGACTTAGGTAGGTAACTACTTTTCTATATTTACCTACCAATTTGTACCAGTCCTACACACGTTATACTGACCTACATCAATGGGGCATCTGTCTAATTGAATTTCTCGAAATTCCCAAACACACAGTTCTTCCCGGAAAAGAACCCTGACTGCAACTGTAAGTCCAAAGGCTTTCTCGATGGTCAGATATAACCACCCGCGGTTACTAATAATTACAGTACTTATCTCTCAGTCATAGCATAAAGGATCGTAAAGGAGGGCAGTCGCTGCGAGCACTTAATTACACCGCTAATTGTTTCTTGACGACGTAATTGGGCTTACGTACAACGAAAAAGAGTTCAATGAAAAAAAAAGTTACGTTACGTATATCGACAATATTCCCGATGCACGTTAATTAGCATGCGTTAGACGTTAGAGGTAATTACCATGCGGTATTAATAAGCATTGTATGGCTGCTTACAGAAAGTAATAATAATAAGAGGTCACTGCGAGGTCACGGGAGATTTTTCTTGTTAGCAGCAGTGGTACCACCTTCTCCTGTGTCTTTCAGCTTATTTCAAGATTCTATACGTACAGGAGGACAATATGACGTATACCATTGTGAAAGGGCACCTTTTATGAATTGTTCTATATGCTAGAGACCAGGTGAGTGGTATTATATTCTCATAGGGCCTAATCTGTAATCAGTAATACCGACCGTGTCACGCTATACATAATCTGCTCCTCCACTAAATAGATCTTTAAAGGGTCTTAAAGATAGGTACACCAACGTGACGGTCAAGCTGGCATAGATCAGGTCCATTCATCCGAAATGATCTAGACTGTATTGTCTCGGGATATGATTCCTATCGGTATAACATAACCACCAATTATGCCTTGCGTTGTATTGCTTAAAGATGCTGACGCCTATGGTTGAAATAAGTTATTTACCAACGATTAAATAATTATCAGGTACTAGTAATGGCTGTGTCTACTTTATGAAATATGGAATAATCTTGTCTTTTGAATCAAAATAGATTTACTGGAATACTACATCTACCTATATATATATGTAGTATGTATGCATTCTAGGAGTATGCATGTTCTGGCACGTTAGGTGCTGCGCTGATGACGAAATGATGAAGAGACTGTACTACTACGGTAGGGGTATTGATTTTCCAAGGGTATTATTAAAAAGAGATTTGGTTCAAGCCCACAGTCCTCATCCCTATAATACGTCAGCGACTATAGAACAAGTATTGTCTTTCGCAGACACGTTTCAGGAATAATAACGACTCCGTGTAATTTTATCGTTGCGAAATTTTCGAATTTCCCGTCGAATTCTGTGAGCCTACATTATACACCTTAAATGGATATTTTGTATTAAAAGTTTATGACAGAAAAAAGAATTTGAGAAAAAGAGATAAGACCGCTCCTATGGAACAATTCAAAGAGAACAAAGCTAACTGGCTTATGGTTAATGTACAATTTTCTCAGTACGCAAGGAAAAGTTAGGAAGATTTTTTTAATTGAATTATTTTTTGTTTTCTTCAGCAAGCTGAGATAATTTAACGAGATTCTCGGCATGGAACAAAGGGGTGTCTGGGTAACTTTCAGGGAGTGAATGATTTCCCACAAGAGAATGGTATTCTTCCTTACGTCGCGTATTAGAAATTTATCACTTTGCTGGGGCCGTGACCCTTACGGACTCCTTATGGCGTCGGACTCTGATATCTCGATAAAGTATTGCTCGGGTATCGATTATCGCGTGCGATTTCTCGCTACCGTCGATATAGGTATACACGTATATATCCAACCGTAGCGTCGAGACACAGCGGGTACCTACTTTGACTAACGCCGACAAAATAACGTGTTAGATCCAAGCGAAGGATTCCAAAGCGTGCACCTTTAATCGCGAGCTTCGATTTTAGATATGGAGTCGTACTATGGATTAGTCATCCTTCAGTGTTAACCAGTATAATCATTCAATTTGATGACTCGCATTATTTCCAGTACATACAGTATCTTCTTCTTTTATATAGGTATATGGACCAATCCGAAGCCTTCTAGACCTTTGGGGACATTATTATACCTATATATGTATGTATATATAATTGAAAAAATGAACTTTAAAATTCACTCAGATCAATCATCCAGTAGTCAATACTCAAAAATTGGATAATTTTAAGACGAAAAATGGCGTATAGGTAACATTTGCGGGAATTCCTCGAAATAATATTCTGCGCTTAGTCGAGTGCAACACATTGTCTTTTGTCTATTGAAAAATGGCCGAACCAGGTTTCCGTTCAAGGGTATAGGTAGCAGAGTCAGGAAGACAAGTAAGCCAGTAAGTGAGCAAACAAGCTGGCGAAGTAACCAAGTGCGAGCAAGTAAGAAAGCAAGCAGGTCTCCTGAGCTACTGGTATCGGTCATCTTTGCGCCATATTTCATGCCCTATCTACACACTCGACTACGCCTATATTGTGCTGGAGTTCTACCTAGCCGAAGCTTGCACTAGGTAAGACTAAGGTAGGCATTGTATCGTCTCATCCAGATGACTCCCCGATCCTGCAGGAATGCGACCGCGCGCAATATCCCTAAGTAGAATCTCAAAAATGATTCCTGTGCCTCTGGTGAGCATTTGCTTTTATTTCTTGTAGGACGTCTTACAATGGATCATAAAGGTCTCGAAGGTACAGTGCCGCGCAAAAATTATATTTAAAGTTTCACCAGTCGTTTTTTCGTATTTGATCAAAGGTTTTTAGAAAAAATGACTATTCCTCCATCTCTTCGTATCTCGTTTCGTGTCTTTCGACACAAACTTCTACACTGCCATATGCTCTCAGAGCCTCATAAAGCAATGGGAATTTATGCTTATGTAAAAATACACGGCACGTTTCGAGTATCAAAAACACCTGACAGCGGCAAGTTTAATTTTACAAGACAGCCGAGAGCGCAGAAGAAGTTTCATGTAAATCAAAGAGCGACTAAAAATAGCGCAGGTAATACCAGGAAGCGTAAAGTAGGATACGATTAAATCCAGGCCTGTAATAATTTTATGAGATTTGATAAGGAACTACGGTCTATATAGATATACATATAACGTACTTACTGACATACCTATCCTATTACGTGCCGGGGTAAGGGGAAGTTGGTTGTCATCGCGCACGATGTTGCGCGTTGCTCATAAATCGAGGTCTCTCATTTAAATTCCCAAGATACTGGCCAAGAGGAGCGAAGAAAAATAGATATAAAAAAGATGCTACCATATCATAGCGTGAGGACAAAATGAAGGAAGGGATGATATATAACGAGCAATTTAGATACTTTTAGCTAAGCACGCAGGGGGTCCCAATTCAAAGAGAATCCTAAAAGGGAACCATCCCGTTTCAGTCGTGGGACACGTTGCAGATTCGGCCTTGCGAAAAGGCTCGGTTTATAAAACCGACACTGGCATATAATTCACATCGCATTACCATTAAACTTGCCGTTTTATATGCCGGCAAGTCAGGCTGGGTCGAAGGTTGAGCCCTGTAAATCGCGGCGGTTTCCTTTGCCACGCGAAATAATTGGCTGCCGGGTCGGCTCCTTCGCGAGAACTGGAAGAATCGCTGGGTCAACGCGTTTTCCTCCCTTGTTCTCCGCACGTATTTTTCTCATCCTCCACACTTCCTCGTTTATCCACGTCGCATCCGTAATCGGAGTGAAGCTACAAGGGTAACGAGATGCCTTTTTAAAATAAGCCATGCATATATGGATAAAAGTGGGGATACTCCCTATCCATGAAATAAAGGTCAATCTTATTTATATAATTTGATATAAATGTCAGAGGTGCCTCATTACTCTTGATTCTAATCAAATTTCTAGATCATTGCCCAACTTGAGTATGTGACTTTTACTTCCGGTCTGTCAAGCACACACGTCTCAGTGTCCTATCGGTTACTAAATAGGTGTCTCCGGAGGAAAGAAGCTTTAATCATCAAGAAGAAGGACCGTCTCGGGATGCCGTAAAAGGCCTCGCGGCAGCCAGTTAAGAAGACATCAATTATCATAGCATCTCTATTAAGTGGTGGGCTCTCTAGATGCGTAGATAAAGACTTTTGGTTAGGTGGACCTTAAGCTCGAGGTCCACTGCGTACCACAAAAGAGGACGCGCGTCTTTATCTACGCGGCTAATGAAGGAAGCCCACGTAGTGATTCCCGTGGATGGGCACGATATACCCATGGATGGACACGATGGACACGATGGCTCCATCCAGCAAAAGGTTAAAGCCATTACCTGGAAGGACGTGCTTTGTCCAAAGAAAATGACAGTTAACTCACGATCGATTTAAACGGGACGTGAGACAGTCGACGCTATCGTCATTCATCTTTGTGCCGAGGCGTAATGCATAGTTAATATGCATTTAAAACCCATGCATTGTAGCATTTAGATTGCGTCTCGACGTTTCGATTATTTCTCATTGCATTATACAGACACTACGTGGTAAAATATTTTTATGTATAATATTATAGCTATACGATATTTTTATTTCAATACCATCGACATTATAGACCGTGTTAATTAATGATATATTAATTAGTATAATTATCGCAGATTTTTTTTTATACGATAAATTTATTTCAATCCAGTGATCCTTCCAGGAAGACATCAAAACGATTCTCTCGTATCGTCATCTCGACCGTATAGCAGCGACGTAGTTTCAGGCTGCAGGCAATATTCAATTTAGTAAATTACGGCGTCCCAGACGATCCCGTATTAAAACGGTGCTCACCTCTCGGCGCTGGATTGCAGTTTATAAGGAAGATATAAGGGAAACGTGTAGTAGGAGCCGCTTGCCACGCGAGATGCCTAGATGCGAGGAGGCCAAAGTGCTCCTATCAAAAGGGATACCTGCTCGACTATATCACGCAAATTGAGCCTCATATTTTTCCCGTAAAACGCAAATCTCTCTGAAGCCACGAGATATTGTATTTTTCAATATGGGTTCAGGAGCCTCATCCACGTCTAGATTACCCGGTACGCCTCATACAGCCGAAGACGACCACTTCTCTTTTACTACGTCTTGGCGTCACGACGTCGCTATAGGCTCTCTATAACACGACTCCTTCGCTTTGAACTCCTTCGTAACAGTGGTTCCTTAACGCCTTACTGACGAATGACGTAATATAATATTAGCGCCAAATGAAAATAGCAAAATTATTCTAGATACGAAAAAATTATTGTTTATTGTATACAAAAATTAAGTTAAAATTTAACAACTGATAAAAACATAATTTCGTGGAATAAAACTGATCAGCTTTCAAGATATTATATATACCTAACCTTGTGTACTTGTATTAAATGGAAGTAATCAATTTCATTACCCTTGTCGTTAAGCCGTTAATAACACTTTCACAGAGGATGATAATAATACTACTTTTAAGGATCTTCTTTATAAGACACTCGGGTCTAGCTATCAGATTTTAGTTTAGTTGTATATATATATACACACACATATATGTATATTATAATGTATATGGTTTACTTGCGAATATATCCATGAGTTATAAATCATTTGCGAGCACCTCTGGGCTCTCCTTGTTCTCGGAAGCCTATTAAATTAACTTAGCGATACCCTCGAGGCGGAGAGTATAGCAATGAGATTCATTGGGTCCTCAAAGTTTCGAGACGATCCCGGTTACGTCTACTATGTATATGCCCAGTGAAATTTAGTCTCGCGCGAGAACCGATGGCTAGCGTGTAAATTTTCTTGCACGAGCGAAGAATTCCGATCAGCAGGAGGTAAAGGAAACTATCGGGACGTAAAAAGGATATTCGCATTATTCATGTACTCTTTTTATTCTTTTCATTTTTGAGCTAGCTGTAGCTCGCCGTACGCGCTACTCGCGTGAACGCTCGAGATCTCTCTCTCCTTCTTGAATCGAAGCGGAAGAGCAGAAACAAGCTGTAATTTCTGGTCGATGGCGGCTATGAGAATCTATTGGCTTCCGATAAAAAGCGACCAGCAACGACGAGGCGTTACGATCGTGTTGGCTGAAAGTAAAGAGCTCTGTTCAGTGGAGGTGTTATTTCCGTGAAATACCCTTTCATCCTCTCTCTCTCTCTCTCTCTCTCTCTCTCTCTGTCTGTTGCTTCTCGCGAGGATCTATGGTCCCTATAAATTTCCCCTCCTTACCTACTTCGCCCCTCTGTATTTAGCAGTCCTCATTCGTACGCGATTACTTTTTCTCGGTACGGGCGACTGCCTCTTGACACGATGCCAAGGGAAAAAAAAATGTCAAAGATTTATGAACAATTTTTGCGATACAAAGATTTCTTTTTTTTCGTTTCATTTTTCACTTCTTCAATTGAATCCCTCCGTGACTTTGTCTTAATACTTTTTTTAGACCAGCTACAACTCGATACTCGCACAGTTTCCCACGCGCTTTCCCGCGAAGACTGTCGCCTGTTTAAAACAAAATTATTGCGTTACGCCTTAAGGTTATTTTAGTCAAGTCAGATCGTAGTCACTGTTACCATCCCATTTTTTAAGATATACTTTAAGGATGAACGTGATGATAACTTCATAGTAATAGCTTGTAATGAGTCGTCCATAATGATCCTTTTATAATTAGATACGAATGATTAGTATTCGCTTGACGCGCGTACCTATAGCAGCAGTAGTCTCCTAATTTTCCGCACCCCCAAGCGCGTAATCTTAATTAGCTCTTTCCTTTCGGCGGTGCTTCCTTGACCACATTTTGGTCCTGTTCGCCCTTCAGCATCCCCTTGTAACTCATTAGTTGATGGACCCCTACTGTAGCAGAAGCGGGTTATCTCGCCTCAACGTAGAAGCACGGAACAGAGGCGGCCTCTCTGCACTACGTTATTAGCTAATGGAGGTAAAATCCGCTCCGCGCGATGGATTCTCCTGCGAACAGGCTGGTTTTCAACGAAATTGTGAAAATTATGAGCCGCGAACGACCATGCTTCGTTTCCGGGATCTATCTCCCTCGTCCGTTATGTAATACAGGTCTGGGTCACAGAATATTGAATTAAGACTTTCTGCGAATATTCAATCAATTATCAACCGTGATGGTACAGGTAAATTGGTACAATGAGCTTTTCGATTGTTTATATTTGTTTTGAGATTAAAATTGAAATTAAAGCTTGTTAGGCAGTGCCATGCACTTTGATTGCCAAAGAAGTGTATAAACACGCGAAAGACTCATGAACGTAGTGTTGTAATGACTGTTTGACGTGACCACGTGATTAATGGGTAAATAATAAGAAAATATCCTCGTTTAAACATGCGGTAAGCTATTGTTTAAGGAAAATGCCAGAAAATTTCGTTTCCTTTAAATATCCATATGTTCAATGATTATACTCAAGAAATGAAAAGATCGATAATTCTAAGACATGAAATACAAAGAGAATATATTGATTTTTCATGAGTTCTTCAATAGTGACATGCACATAGTATATGCCAATACTATCTGTACGTAACGATCTCTATTAAATTAATTGATCGATCAATACTATTGATCGAAAATGATTATCGCCGGTCAATCGCTGCGGGTACTGGAAACTCATCTACGAACCGATGTTACATTTGCATTAAAATATAGGCCTGTCGGTAGTTAAATATGACCTATCCTAACAAAAGTGCAAAATCATCGAACCCGACATGCACTCCTCACGAACGGAACATCATTGTTAGTAGATACGAAACCTAATAAAGATGCCCAGTCACTTCCACGTATCGATAATCACACATCATTAATATAATCATTCGACTGGCGCCGATTACACGGGTAGATCTCGTTTCATTGGAATGTCTTTTATGTTACTTCGATTTCCACTAACGTGTCTTTTTTAAATTCGACTTCATTTTACATCTGAGATAACGGAATCGAGATATCCAATATGGTAATGACACAACAAGCCAAATGTCCACTGATCTTAATTACGTTTTACAACTGGGTCCTATATCCCTTTACGTATACGTCAGACTATAGTCTGAGTGTACACGTGGTCGCGACGCTCATCGTGCGAGCATTAAGGTTTCTGACCTTCAAGGCAAAGATGCTGCCGAATCCGCTCATGTTACCCAGAATGCTTTAGTCTTGCTATCTTGTATTACCAAGCTACGGCGTCTATATACACGTACCCCATGTTATATAATTCAAGAATTATATCTTGTACGTGTCTTACAGGACATACGATATTCTACGTCGTCCACCTAGTTCAGACTGTCAGCACTCTAGGACTTAGAGGTGAAACTTGGAGAAGTTGCGTAAGGCGTCCATTTTGTTTTTTCTCAAAATGATTTTACTCGAGTCGTAAAGGAAATTTATATTTTACTCTTATTTCTGTTTGTAAAAGTTCGAAATCCGAGTGCGATCGATTTTACGTGAAATTTTATGCGAAGTAGGATTCTAGTAGCGAAGGAGGGGAGGGTGGTGGCGTCGGCGTCGCGAAGACCTTGTCGTTTCGGAAAAATCGGATAAAATAAAGGTAGGTAGCCCTCGTTAGATCTCGCGGGAGGTCCCGTTTCGAAACAATGGCTTGGCGCCCGGTATACATATATCTGACTCAGGTGAGCCTGAACAACTTTTTTTCGTTCGGGACAATAGCCAGCTACTCTACATACGTCCCCATTAAAACAGTAAGCTACGCATTATAATGTACCTCGAGCCTAAAGGGAGGCATGGTTTTATAAGAGAAAGGGTCCGTTTTCTATGCCGCGGTCTTTTATACGTGGCTTCGCCACCTTCTTCAAGAAGACACCGGCAAGTTTTCGTTCTGCCATCCCTTTTTGGAATAATGGGACCTATGGGAGTCATCGATAAATTACTGTTTGGCATGGTCTGGAATCTTTAACGCAATTCACGTAAATTCGTTAAAAACAATTCTAGTCTTCATTCAACTGACGTGACAGAGATAAAGTTAAATTAATAGGACACTATTTGGAATTTTGATTTATAGAATCCAACGGACCCAGTAATTATAATACTATAGGAATGTTCTTTATTGAGGAGTTCAATGGGTTAGGATCAAGAGACTTGTTCAAGTTTAACAATTTAATGCTACCAAAGTCGGCTACCATCTATAGGTATACATACCGTATTCCTTCTAACGGCGAATCGACTGATCGTGGATTCTCGTTGCCTCCACAGTGAATTTCTACACTATACAGTCGACACTCGTTTGCTTCGGTACGATCGTAAAATGTAAAATAAGTACAGGTACTGAGAGTTAGCTTCGAACTTCAATTATTTTTCGACCCATCCCTTATTTCGACGAGGAAACGACGCGTGTCATCGTTCTCGTTACTGGATCTCGTTGCGAGGAGCCATTTTGTTACTGGAGAAGATTAAATGTATATTTATATTAATGCTATCAGGCGTCTATCTACTCCTAGAGGATTGTAAGTGAACGTGAAAATTTCCTCGTTGTATTCGACACTGCCAGTATCCATTACAATTATCGATTATGCATTTTGAAACGAGCAGGACTTACTGTTTGTTAGTCGCAACTGAGTTCTCTACTGTCACGTATAAATCAGAATTATTCGTGGTCACCATGTATATGGTGCTTTGTACGCGATTTCGCAATATAGCGGTCACGGCGATTGGCATACATTTAACGCACGATATTGCGAAAAATAAATTGACTGGGTAAACTTGCTTATTTGCAGAAGGTTAATTTGGTAATATGTATAGTACAACATTTTTTGCTTTATTGGCTGAGACTTACTGATTTCGTATAATCTATATATATTTTCAAGCCAATTTTCGTTCATTCAATCATAAATCTAAATATTTTTAAGATTCTGAATATAAACTGATGAATATATACTGCAATTATCTTCAATTAGAATATATGGTATTGCTACAGGATATGTGAACTATAATTGTGCAATGTGGAGAATTATATCTAGAATAGTAAATAGAACTAATAGCTGATGGATTTGGAGAGATTAGACGTAAAATAATGGAAGCGAATTAAATGATGCGGAGTAATTTATTAGCGATTATACTACACATACGTATGATACAATTTGTAGCATAATATACGTGAACTGTTGGATAATTTAAATTCGTTATCATTTGATTTTAACGATGAAAAAATCAACCAATGGCGCCATTGAAACTCTGGTGGAAAATTTTTGCAACTAAAGCGAAAGTTGAATTTAATAATTCAAAAGATCCTCTTATGCGAATCCTTAGTTCTTCCAATGGGAGGACTTTCGCTGAGCTAACGAACTTTGTTCCCGCGCGACGGATTAATTAATCATCGAGCGAAAGTCATTTATGTAATTATAACCGTCGAGCAAACTTGTGTCGCTGATCACGGTCCAATCGTGTCGCGGAAGCAATTACCAAAGAGATGCAAAGAAGTCACGATTTCGATCTTGCTTTCATATTAAGATCCCTTTTCATTTATGGTGAACCAATTACTGAAATATCTGCGTATATAACGCCACAGTCAGCCATCTTTATTTTTATTCTGTATCTACCTATCTCCTATACTAAATCTTCTATGCTTCTGTCAGTCGGTCGCGTGGGCAATCTCTACACTGAACAAAGCAACTGTACTACCATAGCAACGTAGTGCCATACGTAAGACAAAGAAGCCCACACATATTATGAGGTGGACAATCATAAATCTTACCCGAGTAGAAATTATTTAGTATGCAGTGGATCCGCAGTTGATCACTCAGAAGAGGTATAGATAGAAGTATAGCCAATGAGACTATCCCATACTATACCATACCCCTACAGGGGTATACTTCCAAAATGCATCACCAAAATCTAACACAGGTATAGCTTATACTTATGCTGTATTTCTGGTATATACACAGTATAGCAAAAGCATAGCTTTCAGCATGGCCGCTTACATAAATGTTTATGGCGAGTAGAAAAGAAAGAGAAAAGAAAGAGAAAAGAAAAAGTCACTTACCACAGGATCTTTGTCTTCTTCTCAATTTTACTTGCGAATACTCTATTGATCCAGTCCATCCTTTGACACTCGCGATACGTTCACGCATTTTTTACGTATTTTTGCATTACGTATATTTTCGGATATGGACTAATTATTTACTTATTATGACTAGGTCAACACGCGGATTTTCGCGCGCGATAAAGAATGACTGCGGTGCAGTTATTTAAATAGAGTGATTTACTGTGTTACGCCTTTTTGGAAGTGGAGGTGAAGGGTATAGGAGGAGATAGTGTGAAATGGGCTGAAGGCCCGAGGCAAAAAGCCTCAAGAAACAGATAATGATGATGATACAGATAGTGAACGTTTGTTACAAACATTACAGTCAACATAAGACAAATGCAAAGGGCCGGGTTAAGCAGTCTACGGTGCGAAATTTACGCAATCGAAGTCCAACCCCCACGTACAGGATGGTTCCATCTAACAGATACAGAAGTAACAGTGGACTACCGTGACGCAAGGGTGAGAGGGCCGCGAGGGGGATTCCGACCTGCGACAGGCACTGAGAGACAAGAGTACAGACTTTGAAAAACAACAAGAATTATGTGAACAGGTCTGGACCAAGCAGTTACGCTTCCGTCGCAAACTCAGAATACCGGAAGAGGAGCCAGACTAATAAAAAATCGCGATCATCCCTAGTCGAGTCGACCGCAATGAAAGACCGCGACAGTAGCAACCGACCGAAGTCGGGAGATCCTCTAAAGATCATAAATTACGCTTACAACCTTCATCATCCTCCACAACAAGTCGAAACTCGAAGCAGGTTAGACGTAAGGAACCACGTTCGTCGCCGATAGCGAACCTCGTTAACCGTCGATCCCCGCGCAAAGTGTTTCCAATAGAGGGTGGTTAGTAGTTAGCAGGTGACTGCAAGTGCACCCATATGCGAAGTGGAGTAGCACAAGCAAACGTCGACGGACGTGACTGCTCCCCTAAAGAACGCAGTAAGGGATGCTAACGCCAACCCAAAACTCCCTACCGCTCAAACCGTCTTGGCTATTTACTACAGAATTGACAGTGATATTAAAGTGATATCACGAAGAAGGTATAGCCCAGCGGAAAAAATGGGGAAAATAGGTAACACAAAGAGAGAAAGAGAGAGAAGAAGTAGATGAACAAGTGAATATACCTTGAAATAGAGATGAGAAGAAGATGAAAAAGTGATGAATGAATCACAAGAGAGAGAGAGAGAGAGACACAGCGCGTGATACAGTGAGAGGGGAGAGGAAGGAAGAACGGAAGGATGTGACGTCCAAGCGCTCAATGTAGGAGATCGGCTCTCGGAAGACTGAAGTCCACGCCGATATATTCTCCCGCATACCAGTTAGTACCCCCTCCCACTCGAGTACTTATTGGCAAGTGTTGCCCCCTGCGACCAATTTTTCAATTATAATTTGTACAGTGAGCATTATCGATGCCCTGGAAAGGGATGCAGGCCGATCGGTGCTTGACAACGTTCCTTACTTTAGGTCATAGTTGACGCTCCCTGTACGATTCCGAAGTCTTCTTTAGCGTAGGTATAGTTTCCTTGTCTACTGCGTCTGTCATTTGTCTGACAATACAAATATGATACTGGGGAACGTGTCTTACGTCATTTGCACACCTTCCGATATGTCATAGTATAGATTATACCTGTACTAGATTTTGGTCACGCATTTTCGAAGTTTGCCCGTAGTATGGGATAGTCTCATTGGCTATACTTCTAAGTGACCAATTGCAGATCCATTGCATACTAAATAATTCTTACTTGGGTTACGTTCGAAGGTCAATTTTTATTTATCGATTAGGAAGTTCAGCACAAATAACGTAGTAGCGAGCGTAAAAATATCAGCTGTTATAACAACTCGCTTGACAATTAACGTAGGAACGTGATTCGTGCTGGCATTTCGTGATTCGTGCACCGAGCAAAGCATAGGATAAGATAGCGTACGTGTGTCGCGGAATTATGCCGGCTGATAAGTCAGGCAATTGTAAACAAGCTGGTACCGGTTATCGTATCATAATTAATGCTAATTATCCTCAGGAGGTTTTACGTGAAAATTATGCAACTACGTGATAAAGGAGGACCCTCCCGTAAACCACTCTAATATACGTTATCTAATGCTAACGGGTGAAATCATTTGTTCCGCTGTTATAACGTTTCTTTTACGTTGCTCATTTCCTCTTTCGTGTAATTACGTTATTACCGATTATGGCCAATTGTGCGATTGATATTAGCTCGTAAACTTCTAGAGACCTATTGATTCTCCTACTGATTACAACTATCGGAGAAACCCGCTCTCCTACCCTTGCGGTACTTTTATAGACCTTTAATTGCCACTTTTATGACTTTACCAAGCAGAGTATTTCGTTTATATTTTTTTAAATTTACTTTTCTTTCCCGTACAATCACGCTTCTCTTTATATGTTTTCAACATTGGTATGCCGATGCCACGTGACTCGACTAATTATTTCGACAGAGGTATTTGGTTTACGATCTCGGTATAACTTTTCGTTAAATTTTTCTTTTTTACCTATTTTGAATAAATTCTCTAACACGATCCTTGGATAGGTGACTGATACCACGTAAATACCCCTATAGCAAAAGGCTTTAACAAGAGATTGGCGTCTTATCTATAGTTCAGAAAAGTTTGAGCTTCTAGGATGAAGTCTTATGTCAGTATATATATATGTATATATTCATGTGAACTTACCTGCAACGGTGAGAGTAGCGTTCCTGCTGTTGACACTTCCGGCGACATTCTTGGCAACACACCAGTACACACCACCGTCCTGTTCCTTCTTGCCGTGCATCACCCTCAGGAAGAATAAGGATCCCGTAGGAAGTAAAACCCTGTGCGACTTTGCATCCCCGGGCGATGTCTGAACGGGTTCGCCATCCTTGTACCACTCTATACTTGGATCAGGCTTACCCTCAGCTTTACAGTTGAGAGTCACTGGCTCATTTTTCGCGACGATTATGTCCGACGGGTGCTCCGTTATGCGTGGAGATCTGTATTGTGCTGAAACAAAAGGGATGACACTTGGTTAGACGTGCATTGTTAGCGATACTCGACGCCATAGAAAAAAAATACTTAGTCGCCACGCAGCTTCGAATGAAGATGACGACGGGCATCGTTATAAATGAATTTACTTCTAGACGGTATAGATATAGTTATATATCGACAAACAAAAAATCCACGCATTGTATAATGGCTGTTTCAATCGAACGACTGAGCGACACGATTACCTCGATTCTCAAAGATCTCCCTTCTTTCGGCTAGATCCATTTCCTATTACGGAATCAGTATCCATTGGCATATTCGTTCCGGAATACGTGTACAGTCGAACAGTCAGCCGTTTAATGTTACGTTAATGGGACGAGGCAGCTTGCAAGGGACACGTTATGCAATTCAGAATCAATAAGCGTTATGCTCCAAGTCGTTTTACAATGATGCGTTGTGCCGCTTCGTAGACGGAATCTTAATGTAGGATTGTCGGGTTCACGGGGGAGAGGATAGAACTTTCTAAGATGACTATACGTATATAGGTATACTGTATCTACGCTACATAGTTAGATAGAGAGGGTGGGAGACATGGGCACGTATGTAGGTAATCGTAGGATGGGATTTCGAATCTGACGTTTGGGTAGGTTGGTAGAATTGGCGTTTCTGGGAATTTTCAGCTTTTCCATAAGGAGGGTAGAAAAAAAATAAGGGATGAAGCGAATGGCGTATGGCATATACCTCGGATAGTGATTCCTAGGAAATTTTTTTTCGAATGAACCAAGTTACTAGCTCATTCTAAAGCATTCATGTTTCACGGCTTCTAACGTCCATCGTTCATGCAATGTGCGGAACGTTTCACGCTCGACCCTAACTGTCTAGTCTAATCAAAACTTCCTAGACACGAAATGAAACATTCATTTGAAAACCGTGATCGCGCCAATTATGAAACATTTATTGCCGTACTACTTGGGTGTATACGTAGACTTGGATGTAATCCTACTATATTATACAGACACGAGACGCTTGTTCCGCGTTGCGGAATCGTGCGGTCACAGATTCATACAGTCTTGTATGATGCTTGAACATGTCGATGAAGAAAGAACAAAGGAAAGTATCCAACAGGATGGTCAACGTACGACTAATGAAACTTTGATAGAAGGTATAAGCCAGTATATGCATAGGGTTGTGGATATTGTAGAAGGAAATGTTGCAATTATCACAATGCAACCCCCCCCCCCCCCCCTTTAAAGTCTAAGAATGTTTTTAATAACCGTTTGGAATATTTACTCAAATATTTATCCCTTTACTTTGGATGCAATAATACCGTCCTGCGAGTACGATTCACTTTCTACGAGACGAGATAGAGTACTCTACTGGGGGATGTGCTGGGTGAAGGAGTGGGCGAGAGCGAAGCCGAGGGGTGGTTTTGAACTGGGAAATATGGAGAAAGGAGAATACGCACTTTAACAGGCGGCTGAAACGGAGTTATTCATCGTTCGCCTCGCGCACAGCAGAGTCTGTTTTTGCGCTTGTCTTTTTCATTTGGCGCACGAAAAATATGGTGGTTCGGGCTCCAAGTGAAACGCATACAGCGGATATATTAAAAAATATACGGCTATGGCAAATACCTGCACTCGGCAGTTTCGTGGGCCGGGGCCGAGGAAAGCCGCTACATATGTTGAATCAAAAGGACTTTGTAATCATATTTTATTCAGGGATATGCATAAAACATAGGCGCGCGTTCGTTCGTTCGCGTCCACTTTTATTTAAAAGGGTGGAGGCATATTTTATCATCCGGTGCTGATTCTGCTGCTGCTACTGCTGTGTTGCTGCTTCTGCTGTCTACCGTTGCAACCATACCACGGCATTACTTTTCTACTGAACATTACGTAGGCGCCATGCGGGTTCATTTGTTGTTGTACTTCTTCTTCTTCTAGCTGTTCTTCCCCTTTTTTCTTTTCTTTTATTTCTACTACTTGCACATATGCAAATTACTTAGGGCGCGTATATGAAAAATGCATTCTTACCACTAGCGTTCTTTAGATCTAATGCCGCGGTCTTGCCTTTCAAATGTTTGTTGACTTAGAAACATCAATGGTTGCATTAATTCTTTAAGAGTCAATCGGTAGATTAAAAAGCTATTGTATTCTCGAATTCATCGTGTAATACGGTGACTGTACTTTATTATCTAAACTGGGTCAATTAATATTTCATCGAGCCGCATTACGCTATCAACGCATGTAACATGCGGTCAACTACAGGTTCAATGATATGTCAGAGTTCGTATTGATTTTTCATTAATTAAAGTCGTGAACATTCTATCTTGGTAAGGGTCGTCTTTAACGGAGTTTCTTACTTTAATCAACGAACGCGTCTATGATTTGTTGATATACGATTCATAAATCTGGGTGATGATAGATAATCGTGGTCGATAGATATATTATCTAAAGATATACAGGAGTAACAGGGGTCAAAATATTTTCTATGCATCAGTGAAATATTTTAGAGAAATTTTATATTGCTCTGGTTAAATGTACAATAATATTTTGTTTTCATAGAATTTATTTTTAAATTTGATTTTTTTACAAAATCGAGAAACACGAAGTGTTCTGATAACGCCCTTCACCATAGAGAATCGGTCGGCAGATAATTTCCGGTAAAATAATTTGTCGCCGATGAGATGACGCGAACTCTTCCGTGCCACCTTGTTTATTTTTTTTCCTTTTATTCCTACGGCGTTTGTGCCATCTCGTACCTATACATCGATTGTAATTTCACACGCGAGCGCAGGTTCTGCATTCACTTGCGGAGCCCCGGGCACTCATTAAAATCCTGGAAATGAAAACGATAAATCGAACAAAAACCGTTCGGTCGGGAGCTAAAATCGTGTCAATTATATACGCGTTCTAAAACCGGGGAATTTCAAAACAGGACGAAAAAGGAAAAGACAGAAAAAACAATTCGCGTGACGCACGGATAGAAGTGTACGAGTAGAAAATAAACCAGTGTATCGAACGTATTGAATGCAGTCAGCAATATTGACGTTAAAGAACGAGAGCAACGCGATACGATAGGGGGTAGAAAAATTACTTGAAAATTTATTCCCATTTGAAATATGTCATTGAGTGATGAGAGATGATGTGCGATTTTGAATGCTACACTCAAATTAATAACATTTATTTAAATATCTAATAAATTAAAAATATACAAAATTTCATAAATGATGGTCAAGTATAATATAAGGGATACTTTAATATAAGGACAGGGGGTATATAGTAAATTTCCATGGCGCCGGTATTAAACAGCTTCTAAGATTAGTCTAGTGTAAGATTACCCGCATTCCAGTGCAACCTGTCTTTCAAATTAAGGCAAAAGGGTTAATTAATGTAATGAGACAAGGGTGTCGGACGAACATTGGGTCGGCTTCTGTGAGAAACGCTGAAACGCGTTTCTGAGGATCATAAAGGTTTGATCCGGGTGCTACACAGGCTAACACACATAGTAAACATAAGCCATCCAGGAATTCTACGGGGTCCTGTGAAACTTAAGGGATTTGTGAAAATTCACAAAATATTCATTTTCACATTAAAACGGAATTATCGAATAAAAAATTTCGAATTTCTCATTTTACGTAATCCACTCCCATATTATTATTACTATATATATCCACCCTTACAATTATATATATAAATAAATATATAATATACCTATATACTACCTTATATTTATACTTCGTATATCACCCGCTCGAGTAACGTATAGTCCCTCATCTGTTTTCCTAGAACAGAACGATACGTCTTCTGTTCTGAGAGATAAATAATTACTCGATTGGCTAGATAACACCTGGTCGTTCAAGCCGGCCAAGCAGAAATGAGAAAAAGCACAGTAAGTTCGAGTAACGAGCTGTAGTGTTCACAGGATGTGTGAAGCTCCAGACTCACGGAATCATTAGGAGGCAACAAATTGTGCCCTCGGAGAGGAACGCAGCCTCAGCTCGTGATAAAGACATTAGCGAAATGCAACATGGACGCTGCGGAAAGATATCGTGCGTGCGGAACGCAATGACGTGCCGAAAAGGGGCGTTGATGTGAAAATAATTAGTCGACCGAGCGAACAAAAGCGCTCAATTCTTTTCGCTCTCACGCTTTGAGGATAACTCGTTGAATATATATCATACATATGACCGCCACATATGTATCTACATACTCAGCTATATATATATATATATAGGTACGTACGTAGATATCAACCGTATAAAATTTTTATAGGGGAAATCGAAGTAAAAAGGAGGAAACTGGTCTTATTCTGTAGGAAGGGAATTTTTCATTGAATAAAAAGAAAAAAATTGAGTTTTCCCTTCTTTTATCTGTATACTGATAAAGATCTGTATGCGCATGCGCTTTGTAACTATTTGTTGGTATATTACATATACGGCGAGTCCTTCAAGTAACCCCGGCAAGCGGATTGGAGTTTCCTCGATACGGAATTTTATGGTTCCTCACTTTCGGTCCTGGCCAGGATGCTGAAACGACGCTGCATTATCTCCCTGGAGAACGTAGGGCGTTCCTATTCGCGACTGATTGAAAAATACAAGAGTGCCTCCAGCATCCTGCACAATTTACGGGAACCACCGGGAGAGGAAAGACACATGGTTATCTACAGTACATATTCTTATATATATACACACTTAGATAGGTATGTACGTAAGTCTCCCTCTTTTCTTAGGAGATACGTGTGTTCGACGAAGAGTCGAGTTTCCAATAAATTTGAGAAAATTCGGAACTCCCTTTTCATGTCCGCGAAACGTCCCCAGTAGCATTTCTTTATTGCAACCCAAAGAAAATGTCAGAAGATGTATAAATAAAACGTTTGTTGTGTTTATTGCGAACGGGATAAAATGAATCGAAGAAACATGAAAGTTACGCAAATGTTTTGTATATGATACAAATTTGTGGATTTTTTCAACGACTGTACTGTATCTGTAAAAATATTTTAAAAATTACAATAACTGATCGGCAATTGTTCAAAGATTATATATATATATATTGATCTGTAGTAGCAATCAAGAACATGGTCGAACAGTGAACAGTAGTACCATTACCCAGCAGCATAGTCGATTCTCTGCAAAACTTATTACAGTGTTTTTGTTACTATTTTTTTCTACTAGTCAACGTATAATTTCGCGAAACAAGTTCACGGAATTTACGTTTCGCGTACGAGCGTGTCTCTCTGCCATATCCATTGGTTGCAACTAGTTCCAGTTAGACGATGCCAGCCAAAGTCGTATAAGCCGAGCTATGCCAACTATCTTGCCACCGCCATCAGGATATTGAAATATTTGTGGAATTCATAAAGTTGTTCAATACTGCATATCCCGCAGTCGATGTCATCGTGAAAGCATTTGCGAAATGCTGCACGACATAATTTTGTTTCTTGTTGATTGAGAAAAATACAAATTTTATTACAGTGTATTATTTTTAAGTCATTTCTTCTTTACTGCTTCAAATAGTAAGTATGGCTATACGGACCTTTTAAAACGAAATTTTATTAAACTCACCGTGTTACACGATACGAGACACGTCTCATTACACAGTGACTTTATAGATTCGACTGTAATTTAGACAACATATTTCCGGCCAATAAACCGAACGATATAAAAGTCCTTAGGGACGCTACGAAGACGCCGACGTCGACGACGATCAACGTAAAACGTTGGAGAGTAAGAGAGAATGCCGTAATCAAGAAATAAGAGACTTTATATTCGCATCTCCGTTAGCGATTGCGTTTTACGTTTCCGCTTGGCGAGACTGTCGCAGTAGTAAAAACCCACGAAATTGTTGGAACTCACGTGGAGTCAATTGACTTGAATTTTCTTTTAAGATAAGTCGTAAAAAAAATTCTTGGATACCAGACTGTCGCATTTCCGATATCACGATATAAAGACGAAAATATAACCAAAAAAATTCTATTCTAATGTTAATTCTTCTTAGTCGTGAAAACATCTTCATGTTTCGTTATTTCAGTTTGAACGTTAGTACTATTTGAATTGCATACTATACGGTATATATCTGTTATGAATTATATAATGGAATTTAAAGCGGATGGCGCCGCGACAATCATAAAACATATAACGGGCTACATTTTGCCCATTGAAACTCAATCAGATATAGTACATCCCGCGAATGTTGGTATTTATATGTATAGGGTGTCTATATGGTACATATGTAACGGAGCGACCAATTATCCTCGTAAACGATGTATTCCAGACGAAGTATATAAAGCGTCTCTGGGTTTTCGTACTGATAAAATGTACGGACGAAAATGGCCGGATGAAAAAAGAAATTCCGATGGCAGTGGACAGGTTTCGCGAGCTGTCACTGCTTCTTCGCTACGTTCCATGTTTTACGGGTTACGTCGTGCGTTCTGCGTCTTACGTCAACCGGCTGTCCAAGATAATTGAACTTGTTACCTGTGTCGAATAAATCAAACCCTTGACCAGGATCCTGATTTGGGCTTGGATCCTTGTAAGGTTGTACGGATCTGCTTTGCTAACGAAATCAGAATTCGAAGACATTCATATGAATTAATTCGCATGGAATATAATTGTCTATAGTAATTGCTTATGATTACGTTATAGATATGAATATTTCATACCGTGCCTTAAGAAATAAAAAAAATACTTTAAGACCTTTAATTTTTATCTTTAATATCTTGCTCTATAATTTTTTCTATGGTATCGTAAACTTGTGAGTATGTTATTAGTGGTTGAAGCTCTATTAATCTTATTTATTTTTTTTGTTTCTACCAATTTTTCAAGGTAAGGAAAAGAAATACGACGGCCACGCAACGCATTAAATCCTGCTAAGAAAGGAGGACGCGCAATTCCTCAGGAATTATTTACATCACGAAGAGACCTTTGCACCTTTTTCCAAATGGCGAACCATTCTCAACGATCTTTTAGGACTGCGTGACAGGACCCCCCGGGTTCAAGTTAACGTTGGAATCGTGTTACGGGGGCGGCCGTTAGCAAGTCGTTATTGTACTCCCTTGAAAGGTACTCTTCTTGTCGGATTACGGACCACAACTCAATCTGCACTGGGTGAAGAGTGACCAAAGAGTAATAAAAACAAAATGGAAAGAGTTTAAGTACCCTACCAGTTAATATAAAGTTTTTGCTTTTGCATCTACATACTAACCGATTGATGGTCGAACCGAACTTAAATACCCAAGTAAATCTTTGTAACCATCTCCATAATATCGATACCACCCTGACTTCAAAAGCGATAATATAAACATAGAGAATCGTTTGAAAATCGATTCCAGTAGGTAAAACCAGTTTTCATCGTTCGATATGATAGAAGAGAGACTCTTCAAGATTATTTAAAAGATAAACAATTTTTCCAGGGATACTAGCTTTACGAAGGAATCACTAGGGTAATTTTATATGCAGCTAAATTTTTTTTTTCAATATCAAAATTCAAAGTGGAACTTGAAGTGGTGCAGAGTACAACTGCCGAAGGGAATATCGTTTTACGTCACTGCCCACGTTAGGTAAGGATTTACTGCACTGGAAATCGTCGTTTCGATCTGGTCTGTTCATAAAATATTTCCAAGAGCGACAGGACTCGTATGCGTAATAAAATTCGGACATGGATCGACCACCTTGACGTGGCGCGGCTTGGTCGCGTCGAAAAATCGTGTCGCGATTTAAGGGCGCTACTTCATCGTCGCCCACATAAGGTTTAGTCAGGGCTTGCCACTAGCTGGGTAGGTAGAAGGTACAGGTAGGTCGGTACCTGCCTGGCTGGCTACCTACCTTCTTTCTTAATCCTTGGGTGCTTCCTTCTGCGTTCTATACTTTTCGCCAAGAGAATATAAGGAGGTTGGTAACTGCCTACTTTCTTTTTGCTGAATTTTCGAGTGGGTGGTATGGCGTGTGAATTTCCATTGGATTATTTACTATCGTCGGAAAAAAATAACCACGTCGCTTTTACTTTAGGTATATATCCGAAGTCAAATTTGAATATTGCGCGACGTGCTAGTCGTATTTTGTAATATCATGGCAAATTCTGTCAGAACGGACAGGCTTCTTTTTTTATACAATGGCCCATTGAGATTGTCCAGAGTTTGCCAAAATGTACTTAAAAAATTATCGATAGTCACCTCCTGTATTAATATATCCTGTTCGCATAAATGGACTTTGATTTTACGAGCCGTCGTTTTTCATGAATACGTAGAGTCGAATTAAGGTGGGAAATTTGAAAGTCGTTATTCCCTTCTCTTAATTCACATACACAGCCCGTACATCGAGGTGTCGTGAGAAGAGCAATAATTATTGACTGTAACGTATAGCAATTCATAATTTTACAAAAACCTTTGAAAAAGATTAAACGCGCAATCGAGGCAGCTACCGGGTGCTGATTATTCTTTTTAATCCCAATGAAATATAGCTTCCCGCTAATAAATACGTAAATTACAAAAACAAGAGAAGTTCCAATGCAAACGAAGCCGGGATAATCACAGGCCAGCACATCGTGGCTATAAGTTTTAACCTGCGACACATCAAGACATCATTCGTCGTGGAAATCCAAGGATTTATACGCCACGATGAAGAGGTTGGACCCGAGGCAAACTGTACTATACTTAGCCATCGTGTAGGAGGTGTTTACGAGGTGGACCTAGACGATCCGTAGGAGTCTATCATGGAAAGTATATCCACGCCCTGGCTTACGTCATATTATTTTTATCTAGCTACGTTGCACGAATCATCCATGACGTGCATTTCCCGTGTCATAATACCTATACGACGCCATGACGTTCGATTCGAGTCCCGTGAAGAATCAAAGAAGTTTGAGCCAGTCACCAAATCCTATTTCAGTTTCAAACTACTCCTCCAGCATCTTTCTATATCATCTTTTTATTATCTCGTCACTAATCCCCCTTCGAAAAAAATCATATCCAAAGCACTCCTTCCACCATTGCTGATACTATGGTACATTATACTATTATATGTGTATATGTAAATGTATATATATACTATATATGAATTGCAAACAGAATAATAACAGACATAGGTGCATTAAGAATGTCTTCACGATGAAGTTTTGCGCACGATGAGAAATTAATGAGAGAAAATTGAGCACAGTGACAAAGATGGGGGAAGAGGGCCGACGTCGATCTGCATAATTATTTTCGCCCTCGTTACATCGGCACTTCGAACCGGCTGCAGCGCAACTCACTACTGGCTCTCCCTTAATCGATTCAGGCCCCAAGCAAACGAGTCCAATATTAATCTTCCTTCAGGAATGTTCTCTCTCGTGTGAGATTTATAAACGGGGATCAATTTCAGTATCCGTCTTACATAGGGAAAGAAGAGAGGTATATACATAGTATGATACGTAACTTGGATGGCTCTATCCTGGATAGCGACCTCATCCCACATGATACGGCCAATAACTTAATTAAATATCGGGACTATCGACGGATGAGATTCAAGGCTCACGCGACGAGGATAACCGTGCAGAGTCCAACCCGCTAATTAATAGGACTTTAACGAGAGAGTGTTCTCGAGAGTCGCGTGCGCCACGATATCAGCACCGTGATTAGTTTTTTACTTAATTTCAAATTTTTCAAATCTCCCGCCACTCGCGTTTAACCACTCTCTTATTTATCATTCCCACTGAGATATTCGAATCGCTACACTATTACTTGTCGATACGTTCACGTAGCATGCACTTAGTGATACCGGCATAATAATTATTACAGGTTTTATCACAGCTCGACGTTCAGAAATAAGTAACGTCGCGTGATCAATTCGTGAAAAGAAATATTTCTTGGCGCCATCTTTAGCGCCGCGCCAGATATGCTGACTAAGAAGGACTGACTACGGCTTGAATATATACACAAGTACTAGGAAGATGGTAAAAGGATGAATTGATGAATATTAATTAATGCAATTAAACAAACTATGTATCCTACTAGTCTTATGGAAGGCTCACGTCCACGTGTCCAGTAATTCCCTCGCTGAGGACTTGACGGGAAATTATCGTCTGCTCCGCTTAGTAACTGACTAACGTGGAATTTTCTCTGGACTCGCGAGAAATGCCGTAAAACGTCACTCGTGATTTTTTCCAGTCAGTAATTAGCGTAATTTATTAACTCATTGAGAGGCCCGACTATGCCGTCAGCAAGTGGCGAGGATTCCCTCGGATAGAACGACGTTTCTGCTAAGTAGTATTTCTCATTGGCAGAAAAAGTATATATCAGCCAATCCTATTCGGATGTCGGGACTTGTCGGAAATTACGTCGGAAAAATACCGACATGGATTCCTGGTAACTTTGCCTCACCTTAGTTACCCTATTACAATTTCGTATACTATAGAAAATTCTATTAATTGCTTCAAGATCAAGTTAATACACCATCTGTCGGTATCCTTGTAGGAGGAAGTACAAATTAACATGGATAAAAATAAGAATCCCTTATGTTCACAGTCATGATATATATGTTCAATGGATGCAATAACTTAAAAAAAAAAATTAAAAAGTCATTTACGGCTACTCAGTGATCATTACTGCGTGTAAACACGCTAATTACAAGCCTCGACGAACTTTCGTATGAAATACGGTCATACGACGGCCATTACGAATGGCATATAAAATGACAAACTTAATATCAACCTGCGAATCAAATAAGGATTTTATTACAGGTGCAATACTGCAACGATAATACTTCCATGATTATTCGTGTAACCTTAAAGTTCTTTTTTTTCCACTGAAATTATTTAAGGCCCTAATTAGGGGATTATACGAGGGATCCTTATCATCAACTTTTACCCTCGATAGAAGGGGTTTCATTTTTAAAGGTATCTCACACTTCCATCAATATTACGCTTAAACCTTTTTACAGTCTAATGCGCATAGTGACTCACAAAGGATAGTAAATGTTGAGTATGAGTCATAATAACAAAATAGTATAAGATAAGCATAAAGTATTACGCAAAATATTCGCATGCGATGAATTATCACTGAATTCGATTTCGATGAACAGATCAAAGCTGTTTACGGGATAATTGATTGGTGCTACCTTCGCTTACGCTATACGCGTCAGAGTTCGAACATCGATTAGAAAAATGTAACACGCTCGAATAAGCAAGCGATAATAAATCGATGGATGCATAAAAATTCATGAACATTGGATATGCATTATTTATGGCCGACGATCGAATCGTGCAGTCCAGGGACGTTGGATGGCTATGGGTATTAACTTAATTATTTAGTGATTATCATCGCATGGTGCATCGCTACCAATCTACAACGTGCATCTATTCATTTATATACATATATATACCTATATGCGTAATGGAAAAGACGCGCGATTAACGAGAATTTAATAAGAATATATGCATCAGTAGAATATTTAATGATGGCAGATATTTATCATCAATATATGAATTTCGTATACACGTGTCAGTTACCTTTTAGTTTGATTTTCTGTGCAACCAGTGAAAATGAACGACGCTCAGCGTCGATCCCATTAGCGTTGAAAAATCAATATCAGTGCATTTTATGGCTCGACGATAATCGCGTCGCGCTTGACGAATAATCGTGAGTGCAGTCAAAATCTGTATTGTTTTCAGCCATATATATAGATGTGTATAGTATAGGTAATAATTGGTATTTCATAAAATTCATTACCCGTCATATATACGCGTTACGTATACGTCAGCATTGTCGTTACCTACATACACATGGTAGGTACTGCCAGATTCATACGATTAAAACGCGGGTTATCGTTAGGGCGTATAGTTCACACCTCCCATTTTTTTTCACTCGTTTTATTTCTCTCTCATGGGATTTTTAACCCCTACTTTTAACCCTGGAAATTTCCCGTGAAACGCACGGAATAGCTATACATCTATGTACGCAGTTGTATACGTATATACTATATGTTCTATATATATATATGTAACATTTTCACATCCTCCGAGAACGTACTCGGTGTCCTATTTAGATAACTGAATTACGAATGAATTATTGGTCGCCGGTGTATACGTTGGTATATAATTTGATAACATCGGCGCCTCCAGCGAGCTGCCTTCATCCAGCCTCTATGCCATGTGTGTTTCTATACGAGTTGATATATCTATATGAGCATATATGTTTTATCCAGGTGGTAATAGTGAACTCGCATTACGCGTATCATTAGATGTATCCCTGTGTTGTCGTAGGGCATCGTTGGATTGGAAGTTAGTTATTTAATATTGCAAGTCGATAAAAGGAAATTAATAGATGGAGAGATATAATGAACGATTCTGATAATATACTGATCATGATTTCATGTTATCGTTATAATGGATATCGAAAACTTTTAACAATGAATATATACGTAAATGGACTATAGATAGATTTTAGATCATTTAATGGTTCAATCTACAAATTATAACAAATAATTGTTTTAATATTACCTAATGAAGTGTGATTTTTTTTATTGATATACCTATTTTTACTTGTCATTAGTTTACTTATGAAAACAGATAATAGCGTGATTATCAACAGTACATTAAACATCGATAATGTAATTCGTATGCAGTTCTCGGATACGATTGGCGTATTCGTATAATTGACTAAACGAAAATTGAGGCTTTCCTATTCGCTAATAAAAATGGCGAATGTACAATAATGATCGTAGACCGCAGACAGGGTAGAATGTCGATTGTTATAGCGCTTGAGGGTCCAGTGTAGTCATGAGTTGTGTTAACCAGCTCTGGTGCCCGCAGTTTCGCGCGAGTTGATTAGCCTTGGGATTTCAGCGCGATATCTGTTTATCGAGAAATTATACAAACGATCGCCGTGCCAAGTAACGCGGGCTCATTTAAAACGCGGCCTAAAGTACGAATAAATGCAAAAGCATCGCGGATCGTGTAAACTCGTTGTGGTGAATGAAATGAGAGTGAAGGGACGATAAAAATGCGTATAACTTTGTAGCGAATTGACTGAGATCGAAGAGTAATTTTGTTTGAATATAATATATCTGTATATACAGAATAACGAGGCTTCAAGGCGTACATCGTTCAATGGTGTATAACGACAGGAAAATTGGCGTGGATTTAAAAATTGCACAATCTCACATTTAACCAAGTATAAAGACGGTTAAGTATCCCTTCAGCCTTAGGCCTTCGACAATTTCGAGCAGTTTCGTTTCGGCTGTCTTTTTTTTTACGCCATTTGTTTTTTGCCTCTGATTTTGATTCACGACGATCGCATTACTTAGGTGCATTATGTATCGATCAATTTCGCTGTGGAACGATCATTATTTAAAGAAGTCGTAAATACGTTACGGGAGGCCCCCTGACGATGGCAATTTCATTCTGGTGGTGGGGAACTATTCTCGAATTATCTCATGAATTTCCTGGTATATCAATCGACTCTTGATTCATTAGGGCTCGATATGAGAAATCATTACTGATACGAGATTATATATTATACACACTTATACCGATTGCAATGGTTTACTGAGTGGTGTATAATTCTAACGACTTATACAACACCCGCTGGAATAATTTTGTATCATTTGATAGGTAATTTCCCAGACTACCGATTATTCTAGCCGGTCATTATATCGGTTACGTTATGGGCTTTTCTCTATTATAGCGTTTATAGTACACAGTTATACATTGACTTCTATTATACAAGCGCTCATTATATGATCATGAATTTCGTGTATGCTGTGTATAAAAGCCGTACGCGGCGGGATATTCAAACATGATAACCTGATTGGGGATCGATCAAATATCGATCTTCGTTATATTGTATATCGATTATATATATATATATATATATATTTTGCCTAATACCCATATTCGTGTTGGCGTATTTCAGAGATATACTTGAATGATTTTTGTGCGGCGATAATGATATTGTGACTGGTAGATATATGCGTACAATGCGTGCGTAATACAAGTCAGTGAGCGACACGCACTTTGACTATTAATCTTGCAAAAATAGCTACGCGTGCATGTGGACTTGTTGTGAAGATAAACCATTGGAATAACATTTTTTATGAAATATGTAGGGTTAGAAGTTTGGTTTGAAATCGATTGACGGTTGAATAATAATTCATATTCTATATGCTAATGATCGTGAAAGCAAAGAATTTGAATGACAAGCAAATATACGCGGAGAGTAAAATGCGGTGATTTCAGAAAATACTAATAAATTCCATTCTCTTGAATAAATGTGAAAACTAATGTAATCCTCTTATAAGATTTCCATTGAAATTTTTTCGATTCACGGTAAAAAATTATTACAATCACACGATCAACATATTCCTAACACAAAGTGATTATGCAGCTGCACAAAAGCTTGGGTGTTCCAGTGTCGACCACCTTCGTAAAAGCAAATTGCCGCGAGCATGCAAGCTGATATCTTTAATGGCGCCGTTTCATGGTTAGAAACATGCGTGCTGTGCGCTTCGTATCCGATAATGGTCGTCGTTCTTCATCCGACTGTTATTCAAAGGTCCTGTGATTCACTTTCCGATTTCGGGATAAACTGGACCGCGCATGTGTTATAAGCGTTGTAGAATATGATATATTCTGTGCGCGATAATAAAAATTTTTTCGATTGGCTAATTCGACAGGAATGATTACAAAAGTTCAGTAAAACTCTTCGTCAGTCTAGACGTGAATTTTTAGCTGAAAAACATAGAAAAAAAAGTGATGAAACTGGATAGGTAGGTAAGTTTGTACGTGGCAAAAGTTTCTTGTCAAAACTTAACAATCTTAGGAGACACGCCAAAAGAAAGAGAGAGAGAGACAGACAAAGAGAGAAGAGGCCTAGAACAGCAAAAGCGAAGACTCTAAACAGACTGTAAGTGGTTGTTGGTTAAAGTTAAAGCTAGCAGCCGCAGTGAACATGTTCGTTTTATGTTCAGCCACGAAGAAGGAGTGGTTCAGGACCCTTGAGATTTAAACAGGAGCGGAGGCTGGTAAAAGATAAGTGACGTCCAGACGCAGTGGTTGCCATTATATAAAACGAATTATTTGGAAAAGTACAATAGAGAGAAAAAAGGAAAAAACATTACAGAACCGGACGAAGGTGAAGACTTGAAGTTCGTCCGACAGTCTCGAAGAAAAACTGTAATGCAGGTTCGCGATGTTCAGTCTATAAAAAATTCAGAAATACGATCAATGTCTATATATACTATACCGAAGTACAGTGCTACTCTTGGATAAGGCCCCATAAATAAGTATAGCCCTATGAAATATATAAACATTTTTCCAAGTCCTATAAGCACGCAGGGATTGCAAAGTTCGTTGAACTATTTTTCCTTTTTCTCGTACTGTCTCGCATGCGGCGTTAAAGCGAATTTCGATTGGCCGACGAATGGCATCGAGCGACAAGAAACGACCGAATTCTTATTAGCGGTCGAGTTCTGTCGTTCTCGAGTACGTAATACGAATAAGGATAGGCTTTGGTCTGAGCCAATCGTCATGGCGATAAAAAGCATCAGATTCGAATCGAGAGCATCTCGTGCTTACTTAATCGCAGAGTATATTCTTCAGAGACGTGTTCGATCTTCCCATCGCTATTGTCGGTATACTTTATACGGGGTATAAATTTTGAAAGCTAGTAAAAAAAGATATCCCAACGAAGTATCGATAAATCGGTATCGCTTTCCCATTTCATTGGGATATCCATACAGCAAGTAAAACACGAATGCGCGTCCATGTATAAAGTGCATCATTATTTCAGTAAATCTATTGGATTTTACTTTAAGGTAGTATAGGTATATCTATAAAGGTGCATCTCCTCCGATGCATTTTGGCACATCAAAGTACCGGCTGAACGCCTGCCTGAGGTCGCGTAAGCACTGTGCAAAAACGTGTTCCAGCAATTAATTGGCAAATACAGGCGCACGTTGCTCGGACATTGCAGCGTAATAATTTAAATCGCTCGGCCAGGGAGATGACTGCCGCATGAATACTACAACGGAAGTTTATTGCCTGCAGTTCGTGGAACGTGGCTGTGAGTCTGTGGTTTCGGTTTGGATGCACGTGGAAGGGAGTCCTGCATTCTGTTTCATCTCTTTCTCTATTCTGCCGTCTTTCTCTGTCCGTCTCATTGGGGCTATATGTTTTCTTCTCCTTTGCGTATATATCTCGCTCGAACTGACCAGCAAAGCATAATGAGAAAATTAAAATGGTCGTTTTTCCTCCTACGTCGGGACTTCATTCGGCTTCGTACCGTTGAGCGCGGAGTATCGCTCCTGGCACACGACCAACTTTTCGTCCTTTAAAGGAATTTGGCGACAAAGCACTTTATGAATTGTAAAAACGTCGGGTGCTCTACTGATGGCCAACTGGACTGCACTATGAACCACGCGTTTTTTTATTTCGTTGCTGTTCTTCGTTTTTAGTGAACCGACAAAAATACAGCATTCAATTAGGAGATTATGGTTTTAAAAAATTTTTATTCTTCTTCACTCTTCATTTTTCTTTGTTGTTTAATAACAAAGTTACGCGAATCATGGGTCACTGAAGTTTCACGAAATTCGATTAATGCATTGTTGTGGCTACTCAACCATGTTGATTAGTTTATGAAATTGCTCTGAATTTGCCGCTTTGCCAGCGAGTTCGCGACGGTTAGTCAATTTGATAGAGGTTAATAGAGGCAATTTTATTAAGTAATATGAAGTTAGATAGAACACATGATTATATGGTCAATGTATAAATCATTATTTAACCGAATAAAATCTTTACAAAGATAGATGTCCTAAAGTCATTTAATAAATTTCCAAACCGCTCAATCAATTTCTGATTCGTTCGATCTGTCATTTGATAACGAGATTAAGATTGCGTAAACGCATATTTTCTAGTATTGAATACACCTTAAATTCAAGTTATGCAATTTATTTTTAATATCATAGTAAAATGATTATGCACTTTCAGCTATTGATTTCGTCAATGCTAATAGCGTCGTCATTTTCTCCTGTTTTATATCTCCGTTAACCACCATAGGCTATACCGGAACTTACGTTCACTCCTTTGCAGTCCTTTAGGAAGGACTAATTAATAATGTAGGATTCATTTACTAATTACTCGGCAAGCAAGCAAGTGAGACAACGATCGCAAGGGTGAATCACGATTGTAGTTGTTCCTCTTCTTAGTGATTGACGAACGACTGACATTAAAAGGAGTCTGGGCTTGATGCATGAAAATAAAACAGACTAGCGTTCCCCATCTGCGAGGAGACGTATAATCGGGAATGCCGAGACTTTCTAAACCCATTCGAGTCGTTCAAGATTTCATACCGATTTAAGGGACAACCAAGCCGAACCTTCAAGCGAGAAGTGATTGAATAACGACTGACAGTTTATACTCGGAATATTCGGCATTTCAAATTTAAGCGAATGTCTTCGGTGTTCGTTTTCGATTGGCTTCGTGTATAGTAGCCTCCACGTAAGTTAGTACAGTCATTAAATATTTATGTCTATCGGTAAGAATTCGGTATACAGATACACTACATTTTTTTTTATTAGAAATTCCAGCGTCCACGCTCTAGACTCGTCCTTAAGGGTAAAATTAAAATTAACTGGACCAAAAATTAATGCTGTAGTAAGATATCTAGAATTTTTATACCGATTAAACGTGGATGCGTACTCGTAAGAATTTCTACAAAAATAAGAAAAGGACATTTTCCCAACATTAATTATTATAGTAAAGTTTCCCTTGGGTTGTACGAGTACCGCAATATTTTTCTTCAGAGTTAAGGGTTGCTATGTATACATGTATGGGGTGAGTGAGTGGCGGCGGTCAGTGTGTACGGAGAATGATTAATTCATGACTTGAGCGTCCCCGAGGGCTGCTCGAACAATGCCAGTCTAATTAGTCAAGATATGACGAACCCACCTGTGCCTACGATGAACGTCTCTGCACCTCGGGAGCAAACCGCGAGCAAAAAGTGTCTGATTAATGGAAAGCAGTAAATTCAATCCGACGGTCCTTACAGTCCGTGTATATATCTTGCATTGCATATACGCTCCATGCAGTCTTTGCATTCCTTGGATCGAGACTGATCTATCGTTAATTAATATCGCTAAGATTGCGCATAGCTTTAACAATAATAAGAACTGATCCAATTACCATAAATTACAAAGAAACAATAGCATTGTTTGTGAATTGATAAGAGTTTGATAATTTCTTGGAATGGTCGTTAAAGCTGAAGTAATTTTAATTAACTGTAGAAAAGAGAAGATTAAGTAAACGACAATGTTAAATGTCATATAGGGTAAACCGAGTGTGCAGTTATATAGATATGATGCTCACTGTTTTATCTGCACATTAACACACTTCGTTACAATGGCGAATGATGCGTTCACGTTGTCATTCACGGGGTAGTGGGGGTACGCACGTGTGTGAAATAAATCATAATGATAAGAACGCGTCATTAGACATGCGGCTACATTTTTTTTTTCATTCTTTTCGGAGAGAAGGGTGAGCGAAGAAGGTTTAGGGGTTGCGTGACTCGATGGTCCATGTGAAAGGATCCGTGGATAGAATGTGGGGAGCGGGGTCTTGGATGCTGGGCGATTCGACTGAATCCTCTTTGATAAGGGATGCAAGCGGTCTTGGCCAATTTTCCACTTTTTCGAAGTTTCCTTCTCTTCGACTTCGACTTCTTCTCCTCAATGGCTAAGCTGCCTTTTACATCGTTCGTACAGTGCACGCTCCGTTTCACAGATAATTTTCGGAACTTCCGCTTCGTGGAGTTTTAACGTGTAGATATCGCTGGCATCTCTTCCGGTCTGAGTATCGCGACGGTCGTTCTTCGACAAGAGTCTCCCTTCTTTACTTTGCCTTCATAGATGAGAGTTATAAAATTTTTTTTCTAAGAAATATTTTTTAAATTTATTACTTTTTTCTTGCGCTGACTTCACCGTGATTCTGTGATAACTGTATGTTAGTCGTAATTAAACTGAGGTTATTTTAATAAGTGTCCCTTTTTTTTGTAATGATTTATACGTGACTATTATTTAGAAAACGGAAAAAATGTCGAAATGTGTAAATTAATATTTCGACGTCGCTCCACTGATCAGTGCCTTTTAGATAACTGGACCGTTATAAATCACTGCTAGAATCTTGAGATTCGAGGGTGGAAAAAAGAAACTCTTATCGAGTCAAACGGGCCAGAGTGAACTTCCACAAAGGATCACAATGCTGGAGGCGATAGGGTGAACGATAACGAAGGAAAATAATACTACGGAGAATTAATGTGTATATACTACGGAAAAGATATACTACAGTCTCGCGTTAAGTTTCTTGTCGATTCTACACAGCTTGATGGAAGAAAGTTTTTTTTCGAATTTTCTCACAGCCCTGAAGTGGGTGTACCGATTTAATTGAAGTTCGAAAATCAGTGTACAGTTTCTACACAGTATATAGTCGCGGAAACTATTACAGCAGTTATCTAAAGATGACGTATAGCGAGTAGGAGCCGTGAAATAAACAAAGCCAAGTCTTTTAAAAGCCGAGTAGATTCAATTTCCCTTTTAAAAAGTTTCGATTGCTCAGTTAGTGCATCAGGTATAGAGCTACGTTAAAATTCAATCATTTAGTTTTGTCAAAAGGAAATGTTCTCATACGTGGTGTGTGTATATATATATATATATATATGTACAACTAGATCCCTGGCATAGTATAGTACAGTATAGTATAGTAGATAAGTGAGAGTAAATACATACTCTTGTGTGTATCTCGCAAACAGGAAATTCATCGTATACACAACGGTCGACCAAAGCTCAATGAGCGTGTAAAAAGCTTTAGAAACCAATTAACCCTCGCTGTATGCGTATATGTGACGTCCGGCTATCTTTACCAGGGAAAAATCGACAGGATGTGTTTTAACGTGATTTGTCGCTGTCGTTCGGAATTGTACAGTCATATTTTATGGATATTGTTATTTTACCTTTTGTATTATTTATATTTATCAATTCACAAAGGTAAATAATGAAAATGCATAAAGCCATCTGTGTGTATTTCATAAATGAATGTCAATTCAATTCCGAAATCAACCTTTAAAATGTTTATCGTGCATTACTGGCTTTATTCGATGTTTAAATATTTCAATGATTCGCGCCAGATTTATCGCGTCGCAATCGTCACTACTAGATGTAATCCGTTTACACGTAGTCGACAGAAGTATTTATTGTTCTTAGTTTGTATATCCCGCCGAGTCATTCCTTTCATGGCAGATAGATGGCGCTTCAGTCGAGCACCGGTATAAAACAAACTGTCACCCAATACAGTATGCATTATGGTAAGGAGTATCTCGATATTATTTAACGCGTGTGAATTTATTCCCCGAACGTTCACGCGGTTTAACATACGCCCGAATAACGGGTCTAACAATTTAATTACGCTAGCCTGGTAAAACGATGGTTTTTCGCTAGACTGCGTACCCACAGGACTTGGCTGTAACATATAATATTAATTTCCAAAATTATACACCCGCGCCTCGTCAGAATTCATTTTTTCATTCATCCCTCACACTCGGGGGCGATACCAGACATCCTCAATAAGACGTATCTTTAAAGGACTCTTGGGTACAATATTAATTTCTGAGCCGAGCCTTAATTATTCCTTTCACCTTTTACCTCTATGATTCTTCGTCTTCCACTCACGCTGCTTCTCAGCGGATCCCCTGTCTCGCGCACCTTTTCAACGGTAGCACCATCAAAGCTTCTGGATGCCGGAAGTTTGAAGAAGGGAAAAAGCCAAGAGAAAGAAAAATAAGTATAATAATAACACGCAGATTGTAGTGTTATCTATAAGTGTATATCTGTATATACTTCATCGAGAATGAGTGCTTGGTTTCTTATATATCGGTTTATACCAAGCGAGTGTATACCTGTTAGGTTACTTCGTAACGCTTAGAAGATGGTGTACATATACGGAATAAGTATCGGCACAGTGGGTTATACGTACAGTATAGGTGATGGACGGATAAAGAAAACGGATGGAAGTCAGAAGACATAGAACGTCGTTGGGACGCAGGTATGAATTATGTATTAGATATGATAGGAGTCTGATGTGCCTGCCATCTTGCAACGCGCCGGATGATGCATCAACTACGAGCGACGATATCACGCGACTCCTTTCTCTGTCTTTCTCGCGTCTCATATTATCTTGGTTATCCACTCTTCCTTATACCCTTCACGATCTTGCTTTTTGCGCCCCGAAAAATATCTCACGTAAATATCTAATGGACTGCTGTACTTTTTTCTGAAAATAATATGCGCATCACGGTTTCATTGAAAGGTTTGATCGTTAGACGAAGCTTTTGAAAATTTCTATTTGCAAGCTCTCTTAGCTATTTATAGGCTCATTTTTTATTTTTTTTTACAAATTATATTGATTTTCAGTCAAATTTAATTTATGAACTGATAAAACGAGTGTAACGATTCAGATTAAACTGTAGAAATGATCTATGAATTTTTATGTCTGTTTATACTTTTTATATGCCTCGGAAGTGAGTTACTTTTTGCAAGTCTTCGTCTTGTCTGACGCATTCACTGTTTGTGGCTTACAGTCAGGTATTTACATATTTGTATACGTGGTATACAAAACGAGCTTTCTTTTATTTACTGTACGTGGAGGGAGGTCTTTCACGCGAGATGCATACAGGTGGATCTAAAGTTGGAAGGTACAGTTTGTATCTTTTTATGACAGGTAACAAAGGGAAGGAAGATCAAAGTCACCAAGAAATTTTCTTATGACTTGAGAAGTGTTAAATACTCGATACTAACCTTACCCTTGATTTTAAGTGCAGAGAAGGAGAAAGCATCTTCGTATTCTGTAGAATTTAACGACTTGTTTATTCAATGTGGGACATAAGAAAAATACAAAAAAAGAAAGATGTGTCTAATCAAGGTATATAAATACATATTTATCGAATTACCCAACGATAACGAACTGAATACTAATATGCTAATGTGGTACTAAGATAATTTATGGTTTTAATTACTCCTTTTCCTCTACCTCGAGATAAGGCGTGCGCTTAGTCGAGATTTTTCCTTTTCGTGGAAAAAAGCGGTGAATGCTTTTGATATTGCACTGCGTTGACGCTGAGATTGTACAAAGTGTACCTTTCATGTTTTAAGCTTTATCTAACTCGCACGCTGTAAAATGTTGGGTTTCTGTTCCTTTTTTTGTAACCCCAAAGCAAAGGGGATGCTACGTATTCTGCGATACGCACAGTCTTGATGCGTGAGATAGGGAGGGAACGCGCCCTCATTCGTGCCATAAAACTTTATGACGACGTAGGGACGATTAACGGTGTTTCCAATATTGGTGTAGGTGGAGAAGAAAAGAGAGAGAAGGGACCGGAGAAAGAGGAAGGGCCGAGAGAAAAAGAAAGTTGGAAAGCGATGAAGAGCAGTAGCCGTAGGACTCGTTAAGAAAAAAAAAAGTGATCGCAACTGTAGGGCTGTAAGCTCTTGAAGAAATCAGTGAGCTTTCCCTCAGAGAAGTAATTTCAGCTCAAAGTCCAAATGCTCTGCGTGCACGAGTGATTAATCGTCTTAAAAATAATTAGAATTACCGTCTATACAGGGGATGAATTAAATGAAAAATGATACAGCCCTGGTGCTTTCTTTGTTATCCCTTCATTACTGCCCCCCCCCCCCCATCCCTTACCGTCTTTAGCACGAAACCATAAAATTTTGTCGTTTTATAAAAATACTTTCCCAATTTCTATAAAATGTAAACATCTGTTAAGAGATTGTACCAAATTCAAAATATATAATTAACAATTTTGGCTTCATTTAGCAAATCAAGAATACACGACTAACAGTATCTGCTTCGCGGGTCTACAATGTAGCAGGTATTAAGAGGGCGGTTGAAATCCTAAAAAAAAGGGTTCGGCAAAATGTCGACCCATAGATATAGGGAAGGAATATACAGAAATTGGAGCCGCACCCTTTGGCGAGTGTTGTCTGTTGGGTTAGGGTCGCTGGGCCTTTCCGCTTTTATCTGAAGGAAGATAAAATAAAACAAAAGTCAGAGTAATGGCAGCCATTATGTCAAATTAGGCGGGTATAAAAAGTAATATACACCCTTGGGCCAGACGTTTCAATCTTCGGAGATACAAATTTCAAGTTTGAATGTTCGGTCCCGAGTAGAGATGCGAGATAACGCCAGGGCTGCCGTAGGAATCTCGAGAGTCATTCAAAGAAATTTTTCCTCCTCCGCAAACGAATCCTAGCATCACGCGTCTCTGGACCAATTAGATATTTTTGGATAGCATCAAGCTAGATCGTACGGCCGACTGCTGTCTCACGATGTCTTATTATTTTTTACCCAGGTTGTAACTCGTCGTTCCAGTTCACCATATCGATTAACTATAGGATATATTTATACTAGGCAAACAACGGGGTCACAGAATCCACCAATAGAACGTTTCAGAGTCCAATATATACCGTAGCCAAAGTGGTAGAAAGAGAATGACCCTTGAATTCTTTTTTCATACCTTAAAAACAATCTCTAAAACATACAACGCACGGCAGGTACCAAACGTCATATTTACCGAATACAAAAATGCTCAAATGAATTCACTGAGAATTCTCACGTCTCGATTCTAGAATCAGCCAATAACACCTTAGGAAATTAGTATTCGATCGTAGGTCGCCATGAAACGAGTGTACACGAGAGTAGAGAACCTATTTACCGTTAAGACATCCTCTCAGTACCTCCCCATTCACAGGATACCTGACTCAGGCATAATGGCAGAGGGTGAACCTGGTGCAAGGAGAAGATATAACCGCATGAAGTTCTCAGCGTTAAGTTTATCGCTTCCATTCCGTAGAACGAGCAGCAGTGACGATGGCGAAAGAAAAGGAAACGAAAGTAATAAAAGACGCCAAACTAAGTAGAAGCCCGAATAGAGAAGAGAAACGTGAAAATAAGAAATAACAAAAATAACTTAGAAGACTCGATTATTTATAGACTGTAAATTCTGGTGTAACTGACCTGCATTACTGATCTTGTCCAAAGACACGATTCGTGACGTCACAGTCTTAACTCTTCTGCGTCCCGATTAACGTTCTCCTCACCCTCCCCGCTCTCCCTCTTTCTCATCGTAATCGTAGACGCGAAAGGGAAACGAGGATAAACGATAAGTACTACCTGGAAGGAAGAATCAAATCCGGATGATCACTCGAAGAAGATCGTTCTCGATCTGAAGCTGACTGCGTGCTTGTCTTCGCCACGAGGAATACTTTAAATTTACAGCATCACGAACGCCTGGAGCATTTTAGCGGTACATGCAGTTTTTTTCTTTAAAAAAAAAGGTCACCAACGATCTTCACCAGGATATTGAGCAGTGTAGCCATAGTACAATTTCATGACTTGGATCATCGATTGGAAATAATACTCCAGGAACTGTATCATTTTATCTCGATATCTAAGTTTCTCTGTGATATCTAATGGATACTCTGACAGGAATGCGAATAGCGTTCAATGTCACAGCCGTAATTCATCTCCAACGACTGTCATTTAGAAACTGACAGTAATAGCCAATCTTAGGTCGAGATAAGACATTTCGAGAGCTATAGGGATTTCATACTGTACATATAGGCCATATATAGATATACGATATTAAAAGGGCAATGGGATAATATTAACATACGGAAAGCTTGTACCATCTTCTTAGAACAATATATCAAGCATCGTCTTGTCTCGGAGGAAACAAACGGATGCTGGAAATTAGGTCGAGCGATTCGTTACGAGGGCGAAACAAACAAACGTACCTATTCGCCCTCGTTACGAGATGACGAATGATTACCATAAATCACCGGGAATTATTTTCTAGTCTCAGCCTTCCTCGGACACCTCCGTCCCTCCTGTTCGTTACTCCTTCTCTCTCGTTCGTTTACCTCCCTTATACATATATCCCTCCCCCCCTCTCTCCTTCTCACTTCTTTCTCCATGACTTTCTATCCCTTTACCATGGGCACCCCCATTGATTCGACAAATCAAGATTAACCCCCCGTAGTTTGCCAGCGGGATAACTCGGCGTTTGTATTGCTTATCACTAGGCGCGATAGTGATATTTACCCCAGATAAAGCGCTCGCATTATTTGCCCGTATTAGCCTAAGGAGACACATTGTGTATTTGTACGTGGCACTGTTTGCGGCTTTCAGATATGTACCACCTTCTCTGCTTTCTCTCTCCATAGGAGAAGTACCACCTGTTACTCCCATATTTGTGCAACGTCGTCCTCGAGATCCACGTATCCTAGGACATGTCCTGAACTTGTTAGCTACTGGATCGTTAGGCCACGTTAACGTTGTACCTACAAAGTATCATTGCATAGTATATCTGTATATAGTAGATAATTTTCTAAGTAGTTACCTAGCTATGTATTCACGTGGAAGGTATATAGAAGCACGATACATATATGTGAATAGATTTAACAATGAAGCTTGTATAAATATAATTTTATCGATAATTAAAGGCGTTATAATACTTTAGGTATATTCACTATGCATGGGCAAGCTGTAGTGTGTTTAATGAATTCATCAAATTAAAAGCAAATATTGATAGAGGCCAACTGTGACGGTCCTTTCTGTGCTCTTGATGTATCCAGTCACTCGTTAAAGGGTTTCATGACGAATGACAAAGTCCATACGTATAAATAGAAATTAATCGATTTCTATTTGAGACGGTTTGATGAAATTATGAATACTTCTTTTGACATTGTATGTACGTATCACCTGTCTGAAATACTTGAATGATCAGTGTCAACATTTTACTTGCTTGTAGAAGCTAGTGTACAGTCTCGACTTTGATGTGTAAAACGTGTCTCGAGAATTTGGTTATTTAAGGAATTCATAAAAACACATGTGGTTGAGCTTAAACAGGACATGTTCGAGGAATTGACAATTTTCCACGTACAGGGTGTTTAACACGAAATTGCCTGGAGCCATTGAATATCTACGAATCAATGATTTTACATGTACGTAATACACTCTTGGGAATGAAACGTATGTAACAGGATATTCTCGTAAGTTAACACGAATTCTCGAAAATTCTGAGACGGGGAATCGTGCAAATAGTATATATAAAAAAAAGAGAGGAATAAAAATGGAAAAGAGAGAGAAAAGCAACGAATGCAACTGAAACGTAAAAAAAATTGGAAGGCCTTTGGCTGTTTCCTAGTACTGAAACGGAAATGGATACTTGACGGTCTTCCATAGGACATCTTTAGGCCTCAGCCTAGTGCACAGTGAAACGCGACAAAAAGTTGACCTTTGACAGATAGGAGGCAGAGGCACGTAGCTTCGCCTTTAGATTACATAAGCCATTCACGGGGCCGTGTTTAAGATGATGTATGGACAATATGATCCCTGTTGTGTTGTCGAATGCTACACTATATTAGAGGATAATGGAGCCTCTGTGTTTTTTTACGCTTTCTCCGAACACGATATTTATGATTCATGGTGAAGCGGCCTACCGGAGGATTAGAAATGTCCAAAGTAATATCCACCCTGGTGTAGACTGACGAGGATGCTTTTACGGGATAATGAGTAAACGTGACCTTTTGCCTATTGCATTGCCTTGGGACGCAGATCATACGAGTACACTGTTTGAGAATTTCGAGTGATACTATTCCCAGGTATCGTGCGAATGGAATAAAAAATATATGTATATATAATTTAACGAGAATAATCATTGTTTGCATGTGCTAAGTAATTACGGGGTGAAGACTTTGGATAGTAGCTATTCAGCACTGCGAAATAAAATTGCAATACTTATTTGTACAGGTAACCATCATTTCGACGTGTTATATTAGTTGCTTTGTCTACGGGCTGATAGATCAATTTATTTAATGACGGTGTCAGCTTTGTGAATTTTCTTAGAATCTTATTATGCACTCTGATTTTGTAGGAAACGAAGAGTTCTTAAGGCGCAGACATAGTCATTGAAAAGTTTTTGAATATTAAAATGAAATATTTGTTGTGACGTTAAAAGATTATTGTTTATATATGAAAATCGTCTATAAGCAATTTTATTCTATTTATGCATTCGATTATATTCGTCAAAACAGCCGGAATGGAGATTTTCGACCTATTACAGTCTCCAAGATGGAATATGGTGATGACTTCTATTTCCAGTTAGTTCGAGTAACTGCGATTTAAATGGCCCCATCGGAAATGGAATAGGAAATGAAACAACGCAGTACAGCACCCAGGAGAGCACTAACCTATCCTGACGGATATTTGCGTGTAGGTATATGTACCTGCTGACTTCGGTTTAACGACAGCTGATAGTTCGATCGATTGGCGAATCGAAGGATTCGCCAAGATTGAAAACCCGTAGGTACTGTAAGTAGATAACTATACATATATACATCGGAACTAATAATATAACTGCAAATTGCATATCGCCGAGAAAACGCATCCGAGTAATTCCTGCGAATTGCATCGGGAAATAAGACGCTATCATTATTATCATTCCGACGATTCTATCAGTTCGCGTTACGCTTTGGTGACTCGAATTACAGGAATAAGTTAAAAATTGCAAATGACTATGCCACGTGAATATATTTTTGAAAAAATTACTTGAATTGTCAGACAGACATTATCAATGCGTTACGATACGTATAATAATATATATAAATAAAATTTAATTGCAAATTTAATACCTGTACCGCTATTTCTCTTGCATATATTTCTGGTGGCTTTCAATTTAGTATTGACTTCTGCCTTACCTGCAATGAGAATAAAAACGGATGGTTAGTTTAAAAGCGAAAGAATCACAGGAATAGTGCTGATGGAGACGGTTTTACGAGAACGAGTATAATTCAAAGAGTATAAAACGTCGTCAGCGCTCAACGTCACTGGCAGACGAAGAATTCATTTAAAAATTGCTACCACGGACAGATAAAAGACCGATAAGTTTATTCAAATTCTACGCTCTTAGGTTAACGTTTGCTATCGGCGCGCGCACGTTCGCGTCGACATTCACTGTGAGCTTGACGAAGCTGAAAAACGTTATGAAAATGTAACGAAAAAAAAAATGGTGCTCCGCAGTGAAGAGTAGAATATTTGCCCTCGTACAGACAGACAGACCGGATACGGAAACGATATTTCCTCGTTTAATATTCCGATGACGTAGCGAAATATTCCGGCGAAGAGAGCGCTCGTGCGCCCACTAAATACAGAGCTGAATCAATAGACAGTGGTTCCCGGGTATTATTTTATTTCAAATCCATCATACACGTAGCTGATACTGCCGTTAGTTACATTTGAGAATCACTGTAATGAACGTTGAAAATTACGTGACAAATGTCCCATTCTTTTTTTCTGCTGGCTTCGCTCCATTCGCTTCGAACTAATAAACCCAAAGGGTCGACTCAGCCGAACACATTCATAGATTTTCGTTTTTACAACTGATTCTAAAAAAAAATGCCGAATAAAAATTGGTACCACTGCCAATGAGGTGCATTAAATTTGTCAGTACCTTAGTGCTTCGCATACCTTAGTGCTTCGCATACCTTAGTGATTATTGATAATTTTTCTTAGGTAAGTTTGTCAAAGGACTACTTGTATTATATAAATATGAAAAACATGTTTTTCGAAAAAAAAACACGTGACGCGTAAAAAAAGTAGAAGAAAAACAGAAGAGTGAATTTGTGTCAAAGACACAATAGTGCGTAACAAGGGATTGTCACGTCACATCGAATTATAACCATGAAGAATTGCAGGATATGTGCTCAGTCACGTAGATGTGACACGTGAAGTTTTTCTTTTCTACTTATAGCTTCGGCAAGGAAACAAGAAAGGATTAAGACGTGCGTGCGCAGGAATGAGGGAAATGGAGATGAAAACGACGTAAAATTTTTGAAAAATAAAAAAACAGTATAAGACGCACCCTTCGCGAAGAATGAATGAAATCGTACAAAACAAGTCAGCAAAGCGAATTGGATATGACAGTAGGAAGACCTGCTGTAGCATCAAGTTACAGGCCAAAGGTTAAAACGTTAAAAGTAGAAAATGTATAGTAAAAAAATAATACATTACTGTGTGTGTGTGTATATGTATATGTATATACGATTGTGCAGTGCTGGATCAGATATTAAGCCGATAACATGTAGCATGTTGGGCTAAAAATCAATTTGATGTCATTACGAGTTTCCCCTAGTACTATAGGAAAACCCCAGGGAGTACGAGAATACGAGAGTACGGCAATGACTGGTACCTACCATGGTCACCGAACGTCAAACAGATCGATATTTATGATGATTAATGACGCTTGCATTATTACGGCATTGCATGCACGGCGTAGGAAGCTTAAGGGTTGAAAGTATTACGGGCGAACTGTGAAGAGCGTGAAGGGTGAAATAAAGGAAACTGTGAGGAAGTAATTTAAGAAATACTTAAAGAAAGTGTTTGCCATGTTTAATAAGTGTTGGATAATATTTATAAAAATTATATCAATAATTAATTAGTGAACATTTTTATGATCCGATTTCTTTTTGGAGTTTGGATAAAACAAGTCTATTTCACTTTTATAGGTTATACGAGCTGTCGCGTGGTAGAAAAATATTGTGGGATTTCTTATGGGGATGAAAATTGAAAGAAATTATACGGTACGATCGGCTCGTGTGCAATGAGGCGAACTAATGCGTCAGCAACAACGAGAACAACAGTTTATTGATCTCTGTAAGGGATGGGGTTTTCTTACGTTCGATCTCTTATTTACACGTTTTGTCGTTCAATCGTTCGTGAAAAACCCCGAATTGCACTTTCGCACGTCGTGGAAAGTCTTTCAGCGTGTTATCCAACGTAGAGGGTGAGCCTGACCGATCAATTTTCACCCTAGCGTTAGCCGAAACCACCGGCATCCCTGATACGAACTAATAGGGGACATATTGCGCGAAATGGAGTATATCAGTCATGGAAGATATTAGGACTTAACGAAGGGGGTGGATCCTGATTTTTAAATTCACGGATAAATCAAATTCACTGATCATTCCAAAAATTTATTTATGAATGTTTGTGCTAATGTGAAATTCCAGAATAATTCATTATTCCACTACAGTTATAATAATGTATTTCAGGTGATATGTTTCAGTATCAAATTTATCCTAAATCTGTTCGAACAAGAAAAATTGACTTTAACAAGAATAAAATAAATATACGGATCGGACAGAAATTTAATAAATGATATAAGAAGGGCTTTTTATAACGGAAGTCATTGTAATCCATATCGCTTGATTAGCAGAATATCTCTTGATAGCTGCGCTCATTTGTAATTACAATCAGCTTAGTCTTCATACATTTTACAATGAGTCGTAGTCTGCAATTATTTACTTTTCATTGAGAAATGCATTTTCGAATACGAAAATCTATGCCCGTCATTGGTCGCAATTTCCGGCAGTTATTTTCCACGTGATTACGCAACTGGATTATTGAGAATAACTGTATATTAACGAAATAACGTACGGACGGTGTGACGCAGGGGGTGTGAGTATGGAGGGTGGAATGGCTGGCACGCAGGAATTGACTGTGGTCGACTATACGTTGTATGAAAATATCGCTAATTAATTAATGAATACCTGTTCGCGATACTCTGCAGTGCCAAACCCCACTAATGAAAAGCCATCGCTTCATTGGAAATTGAGATTCCTTTTTTCTTGTCCGTCAAAAGCGAACTAAGGAATCTCGTTCCTTTTGTATGAGACTTCAATTTTGGTTCTGCGTTTCACATTTAATTTGCACAAAATCTAAAGATACTACAAGATTACAAATATAGTACTACGACTATGGTACACCTACTACATTTTTGTATATATATATATAAATTTGTCACGGGGTAGTTGTCAGGACACTGCCGATTTCGCGGCGCTCACAACGGCAAGCTGAAATGGTTTTTTAAAAAAAAAACTAAACCTTGGGACATGTGGCATTAGAATTCTAACCTAACCTAACCTAACCTAGCCATTTCTAAGCCCATCACAGTTCCGGGTGTGTAGTATTGGAAAAATTTTGGAAAATTTGGTGTGAGAGTCGCTTTATGGTCCTTGCAATACACCTTATATATCAAAATCTTGTCAGGACCGTCCTGACAAACTACAAGTGTCCTCATAACTACCAATATTCATGTTAAAAAGTCCTGATAACTACCCCGTCTCAAAAATATTCTAGTAGCAATACTTTTACTCCCAGCAGGCAAATCCCTACAACCCCGTCACGTCCCCATTTCTATTCGAGACCATTTTATTTTCACTTTCCGCATTTTATTTTCCACCTATCAGGGGCTTTAGTCAGGCCTGGAACTAAGCCATGTAGACACGCCACTAAGCTACGCCGGCTGAGCATTTCTCCCGGGTGAGGATTAAAAAAAAAAGGCCGAGAGTTTCGAGAGATCGAAGATCTGGATGCTGTGGACCAATGGGAGTTAATACCAACATAACAGACTGACCAATAGCAAACCATCTTTCATTTTGTACAGGCGTTATCGATCAGCTACCACAAAAAAAAATCTACCTGCCACCTGACAAATGGTGACAATAATTTTTGTCCGAGTATACCACAAAATATATTAGCAATATAAAAATAAAAAGTTCTTTCCAAATACACCTCTATTAGCATTCCTTCAGTCTGTACGATTTAAAGCGAAGATTGGCGAATTCTATAACGTAAGAAACAGAAGAGATCGTAGCCACCAGATAAGCGTTGAAATATCGCAATGCGGTCCATCGACCTGAGGATGAAAAATCACTCTATCTCAGCATGGCCAGTGTGCAATGGGGAAACGACGTGCAATGCAGAAGCTTTATGGGCCGAAACGGTCCAGTCAATCGGAAAGCAGCCTCTTCGATCGGCGATAGCCTTTGAAATATTTGAAAGAGTGAGTATAAGAGTGCTCAGAGAGAATTTCACGTGTCGAGTGGCCGAGCAGAGAATAAAGAGCCATAATAGTAAACCGAAGAGGATTAGAAAAATTTCCATGCATTTTCAAATTGAAGCTGTACCCACATCATGTGCTATACAGTTATATACATATATGGCCATACTACAGATATAAAATGGTGGTAGGATATCGTGGCGTGAAATAGCCAGGATGTATGGCTAATTTGAAAAGGTTTCGATATCCCGCCGTTATCCAGCATCCATGAAAAGGGCAACGGCGCTCCCGATCGAGATGCGATTCTCGAGATAGCACATCACAAGATATATAGCCTTGACTTCGGCCTCTCCCGTTGCACTTTTGCTGGGGCTTATATCCCGGCGAATTTGTTTCCTATCGATCCCCTCTTGCCGATAGTGCCAGGAAAATAAAGGAACAAGTACTGGCACCCCAGAAGCACTGAAATAATTTATAGTAACTCGATAGCCCCCTATCCCGGGGCATCGCACCTGCAAAGTAATGGACAGCCCTTGAATGGAACGATCTTTCCGTGTATCGTTTTAGAGGACGATAGTGCCACGCGTGGGATAGGCTGCTGTTGGCATTTTATCGGACTACTATGGCATAATGTAAATTACGCTATCGCGTATGATAATGAAGCGGGTCTTTTTTATCTATGAATTATAATTTACATATCGTAGATTTCAGATGAATGTGAAAGGCATTGCGGTTTTGTAGCAGTACTATTCTGCTATTGTGTTTTTATAACTACCCCTGTACTTTATTTGTACGAGTATATTATATTGTTGCAGATTGTATTTCAAAATACAAACTCTTGATATACCCAAACGTACTGTACCAAATTTAGTACAATGTGTTTTGAGCATATCAAGAGTAAAATATTAATATACAACAGTGTTTGACTTCTGCGTATAATTACAGTCAGAGCCAATTAAACCTGTTTCAATAATTCATTGAGAAAAATCGTTGGCGTCAAAGTCTTTTAGTTATTCGAAGAGCGTAACGGTCAAACGAATGAAATAAATCAAGAAACAATTATACAGGCTGCCATTTGATATTATATAATTCCAATTTTTTTAACGATAAAATCGAGACGATCGTTTTAGTATTGAATCGTTAAGATTCTACCTTATATTATATATATACATATGTATATTGATCTTTCTGATTTAGAATAGCAAGTCAATTTCAAAATATAACCAGACAGACCTACTTTCCTACTAAATACTTAGTATTGTTTTTTTTAATTTTTACATTATACCTATTGTTTTCACTGAAACAATTTCCAAAGCATTTGTCATCGAACAATTAACAAAGGCCCGTTTAAATCCCAAACACGATCGCGATCAGTTGAATGGACGGTGCGACCTAATCCCACGTTCTCACATATCCTGCATGTATTTACACGTGCCGGACAGCCTCCATGTCCAATCGATCGAGATAAACTCTCTAACTGTTAGGTATTATGGGCCATTCTCCTATTTACGTCAAATGGCATCGATACGTTTCGCGAAACGGATACCTATATATGTATACGGCGGATCTGATTCGTTCGTTAGTTTTCATTCCTGCGATTCCACGTCTAGTCTGCTACGATCGTTTTGCAATGTTCCACTGTGCTCGCCATTCCGCCATGTCAATTTTATCGACAATAGACAACAAAAGTATAGTAATTTATAACGATACGGTATTGTTCTCATAGACTAAAAATCGACGCAATTTCGGCAAGGGTTTGCAGGGGTTTCAGTTATTAGCCGACTCGACGGTTACAATAGCGGATTTTGCGAATATAGGGCAAATGGAACTCCAGGGGTTTTCTGCTTTTTTTTTCTTTGTACTTATATCTATCCATTTCCTGGCGGCTTAGTCGCGTGGCCAATCCGTATCGGGTATCTGCGGAAATTGACCGATAGAATAGACTTTTTCGTTTCTCGAGAGATCGCTAGACTTACAGGTATTACTGATAAGAGTGAAGAAGAGTAAAGGAACAAGTTGATAATTGAACCTTTAAAAAATGTCTACTTTTTTTTTTTGAAAGATATTACATACATATGAAAAGATATTGGATGGATTTGCATACGTTTTATATTCATGTGACACACTTTGCAAATTTTGTTCATTCAAATTATATTGGGAATATCTCGATATTCTTACCGGAGAACGTATCGACCATTTCAATATTTAAAATGCAGCGACTATACGTAGTCCTCCCTAATGATCTATTTCTCATTAAGCAAACGCTTATGAAATATACAAATACATGATACGAAAGCGAAGTAAATTTCACACTAAAATATGTAACAGCCAAGTCATACCTATTACTCAAAGAACAGTTAGCGCTATTAACAAAGGTAAAGAATTAAGCATACAAGAGCGGCAAGGATTTTTGTTCAGGAGACTCGCGAATATTTCGCAATATTAAAAAATTTCATTTGAATGTCTCACCGATTGCAAAAGCGACTCCAAAAGCCATTGCCAATAAAACGCACAGTGCCTTTCTCACAGGAATTCTACGATTTTTGTTTGCAGGGTGAAGCTCTCATTTTTTTTTGTTTTATATACATTTATAGACTTAAGATTTTCCTTTATTTTTTCTTCTCTTGCTGCTCTCCACCTCGCCCCTCGACGCTCTCTCGCTTACCGTTCCCTTCTACGAAACGACTCGGAAAACAATAGATATTGTGGCTAAATTAAAACCGCCTCCGGAGTTTTCATATTTCGCTGTTGAACAGAGCCGCAGCTCGTGCCACACTGGCGTAGGCCTGCGGCGTTTCGTTTCATTTCAGTCTTTGCATTTCTGCCAACCCCATCATAACGTAGCCGGAGCCTCTTCTTCCGTTCCTTTGCCACGATATTTCAACCGCAAAGAATGCACAATGAGTCGGTCCCCGCCCTGCATTTAGGTCAGCTCAGCGTCAAGTCTATTATGATAAGTGTAACAGTGAAGTGGAGAAAAGGGCCAAGTAGAGAACTTGGGCCTAGGGGATTGGATATGCCTAACAGTAAGGCATAAGGATATATACCCACGTACGTTTGAGATTCGCATCTGTCATGAATAGAAATGGAACACCGAACAAAGAGATTTTCATTTTCCTTCTTTTTTTTTTTTCATTATTCGCATATGACATTCCAACGTTCTCTGCCAGCATTGTGTACATATAGATATACAGAGACTCGATAGCGTGTCTGGACGATGGAATAGTAATCGGATTTACTGTTGCCGATATTTACAATAATGTCAAATACGTCCAAATGGACTATTCGTGCACGAATGCGCTTATGGATTATTGCACTTTTTTCGTGTTACGTGAAAAGCTTCGGTTACTGCATTCAATGCACTATCGATTACCTTGACACGTTGCACGTGTGAATGAATTTAGTGGAGGTTACTCGAATAATTTTTTAATAGAATCAAACGCTTAAGCATCTGCAGTTTTGATAGTAGCAGAACGTAATTTTTGAATATTTCATCTCATAAAGATGCAACCTCCGCAAAAATATATCTTATTAGCCTAAATAACTGTGAAAAAGATAAAAGGACACGAACCACAGGAGTACTATCCCTAATGGCGTTCGCTTTAAAATTTCTGGGAAATATGATGGACAAGAATACTTTGAAGCTCTTCGTACTGTTGCATTCATATAACAGTGTCATATAACAGTGAGAATTTCTCAAGAATATATACAGATTCCAGGAATGCTCTTCGGGCGATTTCAAGTTCTCGCTTCGAAGTTTATCGCGAAACGTTGCTGACGATGCAGTTACTTATACTTCCTAGGTTCAATTACGGCAAGGTTGCCATTGGCGTCACTGAAAAAGCCCTACGATACGGTTCTGGCTCGTTGTTTATTAATTTCGCAAAGTGCCGTCCCCGAGTCGAAGTCTCGAGAAGACATTAAACTTTTCCGAGGCAAATCTTAGAGGGAGTGAGAGAGAGAGAGAGAGAGAGAGAGAGAGATAAAGAATTTCCATTTGACGATGGCAGAACGACTTTGTGATTATCTTCAAGGCGAATGACTTTCTGGTGACGTTTGCTTCCTAACTGTGAACGTACCCTACTAGCCACTGACTCAGGCAGATTCGCTATCTATTTTCCTAAGGGACAATATCTGGCCAAAGGTATCGAGCAAAGTCACTACGGTTACGATAGGCAATGTCCGCCATGAGGGTCAGATACGAAAGTCATTCTCGACATTGGCTTCGATCGTACACAGGGAACCTGGGGCTTTTCATTGAGTCAAATTACCTATTCTGCTATACCCTTGGAAGCCAGAAGCTTCGGAAGTGATTCGCTGCGGTGCATCCCGTTTTGTCAAGGCAGCTAAAGGATCGACGTTAAAGTTTAATCGCGATGCGTCATGCCGTCTAAGAGGTTCAATGCAGGAAGCAGACTTTTGGTCTATGTATCTAGAGAGAGGCTAAAGTGCACAATTCTGATTTTTTTTATACTTATCTAGTGTTAGGTACAGATAGAGAAGTAAGAGTTCGGGGTCTCTTTGGAATTACTTTCTGAGAAAGCCGTGATGTTGCCTTTGTGAGAATTTATCGAACACCTGCATTTGAATCGACTGGCTTAGGCTGTTTCGTCGAACCTAGGGAGTCTATATGGCTGGAAAGCACGAGAACCTAGTACATTCTCTAGAGTACAGCGAATCGATCCTTTCGGAACGAAGCTTTCTCCTCGTAATATTTTCCTCCTAGAGGGATTTCTGGATTGGTTGGATTCGTGGGATTCGATCACTCGTCATTCTACGCTCCGGCGCTCGATGACTTACCACGGCTTCTCGACTCCGACGTGAGTATTGATTTGCCGCTGCTCTGGTGGCTGGTGCGTCTCTGCTCGTCTCTTGTGCCTATCATTCTCATTCACTCTAATTCGCCATTTCCTCCCTTCGACCTGCCGTGCCAGGGAGGGTTGCCGAGCTTCCAGGGAGAGGGTAGGTAGGTAGTCAGTCGAGGCAGCCAGCCATCTATTGGTAAAGGAAAAAGGAGAAGCAGAGGCTGAGAGAGTAGTAAGGGAGAAAGATAGAGAGAAAGGGATGATCGTAGAGGAGAGGCAAGTGTCTGTCACCCCCCATAGCAGGATATTGTAAGGGGAGACATATTTTTTCCTCCAGAATATTGTGTTTATTGCGTTTATTCCCCGTGTTTTCTCCTCATTGGCTCCTACCTCCTTTACTTCGGTCTTACCGAAAATTCCGTTCCGTGATCCTCCTACTCATTTTAGCTCTTCTCCACCCTAATTCTCAGAATCTTAATACTTTCGAGGGGTGGTGTACACAGCGAGAAGACGAAGCGCGAGGGATTCAAGAGAGATTTGGATCATTGGTCACGATGATGACAGATTTGATTCTATTGAATTTCCACTTGGATCTGCTCAATGATTTTCGGCACTGTGTTTTCTTACGGAGTAAATTGAGCGCATATGCTTTTGGAAAATTACCCGAGACAGATATTTCTTAACCATCCCTTGCCGACTTTATAATGTCCCTATATACCGGGGTGAAAAATTAAAATGCGAAGAGTAAATTAAATCATTGAAAGTTACGTCATTGTCAGTATGGACCCCAGCAGAGTCACGACAAATCTCGGTCCCGCTGTGGGTATAAAATAAAACAGTTTCGTTAAATTGGCCGTGTTAAAACTAAACTTGTTACGGAACGGAATATCGTACGAGGAGGGTGAAAGCACGAAGGTATACCCTTATACCTAGAGAGGGATGAGCATTAAAGTCGGCTGGAAGTTCACCGCGTAGCCGTGTGCCAGAGGCGAGTTTTCGGTAATTGAGTTCAAGCGTGTCGCGTATAATTTCCTGGAGCCGCTTCCCTATAGAGAATCGTTTATCCCTATCAAAATATCGTAACGCCAAGAATGGCCACGAGAACGAAGACTTCTTATTAAAAAAAAGAAAAAGAAACAAAAAAATTTTCTAACTAATAGACAAAATCCACCCTCTGTCTCCTCCAAGGAATAACGATAAGCATTGAAACTGTTGAAAAGACAGAATCTTGTGCGAACCGCTTGAAACTTTTACTAATTACACCCCTGGCTATTTAGCACAGGGCGAATTTATCGTGCAATCTCATCGCAAGCTTTCACTTTATACGCATCTGACGAGGCACTGTGAAAGCCAGGGGTACGCGTAACGAATAGCCATCTACCGCTGGCAGGTGGCCATATGATACTTAACGCCACAGCTTAAGGGCTGTGAGAATAGCTAAAGATCAAATCGTAAAATTAAAAGATGCTCTATAAAAGGCCCAATAGATTCTTGGAATTTATTCGATAGTGTTAAAAAAAAATCCTACTGATTATTAATCATTATATGTTATGCTCAAAGATCTCGTGTAAAACATTCCTTATCTTGAATTTTTTAGTTTCTTCATATTAAAACGGAGATTCAGTAGCACCGGTATAAATTTAATCAAAATCGACTTTACGAGCTACGAGCGGATGCTGCCGGTTCCTTATAAGCTCAATCCCAATGGACCCTCTTTTCACTCTCTTGCTCTATAAGATAGTAACGACTCAGCAATGTCCTTTAGCTACAGGACCAGGAACAGTAAGAAGGTATGAAATAAGCAAAAAAAAAGGTAAGAAAGTATAAGAAAGATTCCGTATGCCTTTCACCTTCTCTTATATACATATAGTGTTCTCGTTAGACGAGAGAAAGTTTTCCAGCTTTTGAGCTTAGCGGGGAAACTAAGGATCGCGAAAGCTACGCTAGGGTGAGTGTACTATATCTAACCAGGTTAAGAGCCTCGAAGACACCATAGAAATTTAATATCAGCTTAACGATCTGACGGCCCTTTATTTAATTCATGGCAAAGTGCACGGACAAAGTAGAAGTATATAGTTTCGACGTTGCAATAATTAATATTTAATACAGCCTTAAAACATCCTTATCAAAGAATTAAAATATCTTTATCAAAGGATATCCTTCATCAAAGTACACTTTCGTTGAATAATATTTTTGTATTGTTATAGGTATATAACGTTATACCTGAATCCAAGATCTCTCAAGTATACAAGAAATGAACACCGTTGTCTCAGCATCTCTGGTCCAGTAAACCAGAGTGCATAGGTATTAGTGAGTAATTAGCGGGCACGCATTAGCAGGATAGACGTACGGATACAAAGTAAAGGGGGACAAGTCTGACAGCTAACGGGAAGATTCCACTAGGTGAATAAGCAATGAGCTACTAATGCTACTTAACGTCCCAGCCTTTATTAACTGTTTAAGACGTAGCAGTAGCTTAGTTCAGTTATTGGGTACATGTCCCATGAGTTGTCAGCTTAGGTAACCACCTGATTCCACAAGGGATGAGGGATGATAGGAACGAGGGATGATTTCGAATCCATGGAATTACAGTGAACTATTACTTCGTGGACTCGAAGATGAACATCGTAAAAGGGTTCTAAGCCGTTTCACAGTGTGTGCTCACCTTAAAGGAAAGTTTACGATCCACAACGAGATACCTCAAGGAGCTATTTCAGCCGTGAGCTATAAGCGCAACTGAAACACGCGTATAGTTATAATATAATTCTTAGTCGCAATCACGTCAGTTACGCGCACGATACCAGTGGAGAGTTCAATAATTAGCCTACCTGTGAACAGAGCCTTACAAGCAGCCTCCAGGTAATTTTCAAGAATTTTAATTACGTACCATGTCGTAAAGAAAGCCCATTACGTTTTGCACTGGATAGAGTAAGTAATGCTTGACTAGACACTATATACACTTGTGCATTATTGGTCTGAAGTGCAACTGTATTTCTTTTTCTTTCGACAAATATTTTTTTGGGGTCCCCCCTACGGCTCTGGAAATTACATAGAAATAATTTCGCACAAAGTTGTTTCTATATGCTACTCGAGGTCGAGAGTATCTGGGTGTAATTAAGACATTCATTAGCAACTGAAGAAGGAGAGAAGAAATTCATAATTCATAATCATAATTCACGTTCCTAAGTCGATCTGCAGGGATGCACGGGTTGTCGGATTTTCAGGATCATTTGACGGTTGGTACGCTTGGTATATGGTCAGAGTAATACTGACGTTGCTCTATGGCTATCAAAGCAATAAGAAGTAATACAGCATTCCGCGCGATCCGGAAACGCAGTAATCCCTAAATACGAGCGTGGCTTAATTACATTTTCTCGCAAAATCGACTTTTCGAGCCCCTATGTGTATACTGGCCAATGGCTGTTACGCGAACCCCCGGGACGGTCGGACCCGGAGCAAACCATCAGAAGGTCCGAGTCATCGGCTTGCGTATCCTGTCTGGCTAATAAAGCTTCGCCATTAGTGGAGCACCAGTCCTACCCTCCCCGTGGCAAATGGCGTAGAAGAAATATGTTTATTCGACGTTCTAATTGGCCTCTTCGTGAGAATGCCAGCTATGTAATAATATTTTAGTGTTACTCTCACCATATACAATAATTGCATATTGCATCGCTGCTTTTATGCAGCTCCTATTTTGTTATTGATCAACGGTAATTGAACCGGGTCAGATACTCGTATTTGATAAAAAAAATGTTTTTGTCGACGAAAGTATAGATTATTATATAGTTTAAGTATAGCAGAATTTCACAACGTTTGCAATTATTCGCAAGGCAACGTATTACGAAAATAGCAAAGTATTACGTCATCGCGAGAATTTCCCGGCTGTATACTGGAAAAGAGGGCTGCACGTCCGCGAAGTGCATTTGGCGGATGGCCAAGACACGCCGCAGCTAATTGTTGCGAGAACTGCCCCTTCAGAAACTATTATCCGGATCTCCGCTGTTGGGACCACGTAGAGAACGTTGTTGAAGATAGAGATTTCCGGAATTCGTATTATGACTCAAGTGAAAAGTCACGAGGAAAGCCACGTCGGAAGGAACAGTTGCTGTGATGAAATCATGACGAATGAAATTCAGAATGATTTACAAGTTATTTCGTAACTGGGAAATTCAACGAGTGATCCTCATACAGTATCCCATTTCCAAGGATTTGTCCACAGGATTTGTACGACTGACAATGATATATATATAATTGATCGTTGAAATTTTTACAAAAGCCCACTAGTATAGATAACAGAGTTGGACAAAGGGAGAACATTAAAAATTCTATGTCCCATAGAGCCATATCAGTCAATGCTATACACGTTAACCATTCAGTGTGAGTTTTGAAAGAAAAAAAATGTCAAAAATGGGGAATACAGTGATATCGGAGAAGAGTGACATTCCCTTTCCCAGTGAAGCGATAACCCAAGCAATAATTCGGAAGTATTTCCTCCAGGATGCTTAGGTACAGGAAGACGTCTGGCAGAGTTCTTTCGCCTTCCCCTTCGTGACCATGAAACCGAATCGTAAAAACGTCAAAATCCATAATTTAGCGCTTTTTTAACGACAACCCACTCAGGATTATTGCTAGCAAGTAACACTGTTCCGTCTGCATCCCATATACCTAATCTTCACCCCTACAGGGTTACCATCGACTCACTTTCATTTTAGTCCTCGTTCCAATGTCGAAGAAAAGAATCGAGGTATGTCTAATACCTCCGCCAATGAAAGACCCGGACACGCTTGTAACGTCACTCAGCATTTTTCCGCTTTACAAGCGTACCACACGGCGCTGCTATTGAATCGTAGATACTTTTTTTCCGTAGAGTCCAACGTCGCCTCAACTGAAATGCTATTCTTCCGTTTCAGCGCCTTCCGAATGGTGGCTTTAAGACTCTCCACGATTTTCAACCGGGTAAAAACTAGCAATTTCAGCTGTAGTAGTATCTAGTCGAAGAAACGCAATTACTTCGAAGGAGAATCTCGGTGTACAGTCGAGTAAAACATTTGGTACTCCGCTGTTCTATTATTTAAGAAAAATACCCCAAACCATTCAGTCAGGCGTATACGAACATATGTATAGTGATACCATACCTTGTAGAATATCGTTTTTCTCATTGCACCGTAGAAGACGTGCACGTGAAATTTGGCTACTCGTATGGACGTTAAAACTTGAAAATTTATCTCCTTTCAAACGAGTCAACGAACTATGCGGAAAATTTGCCGCAGCGTGCCAAACGCCACGGTAAATTGTCGAACGCGATAAGAGGAGAGATATAGGACAGAATGGGACATTTCGATAGGAAGAGGTAGAGCCGTTTGGCACGCCAAGTAAATTCACTCCGGGCGCATGGACCGAGTCCAGGCAACTGATTTCCGCTCGAATCTCTTGTCTCGAAGTCCAGAACATTCCGGTGACGCTGTCGAGAATTCGGACGGGAGGACTTCCGGAACGATTTGTCCTCCGGTTGCGGAGTGTCACGTAAATAGGGAGCGGACGAGTTGGGAACGAGATAGTAATCGAATTTCGCATAAACGAATACCTAAGGTACAGAATTAAAATATGTATTAAATTGCACTGAAATACACGACCTATATTTATTAATTAATTTCATAATTTTCATTTTTTAATTATACCGTTCACAGTCACTAACGTCGATTTTGCAATTTCATTCGGTATCTCGTAACACGAATATTCGCGAAATAATTTCAGGAATTTTGCGGGTGTCGCGTACTGCGAATAGCCGGTATGCGCGCTCGAAACAATTGCTTTAAATTATTCGGATTTCATTGAAACCAAGCGAACTCTCCTTCCGTCCTGTAATAGCTAGATGAAAATCGTCCCTCGTTCCCTAGATAAAAAGGAGAATATCAATTAATGGAAACTTCGTGCTGGTATAAAGATACACTCGAATTCGTTAATTAAAGCAAAGGATGACTGAGCTTGTTGAGGATAACTCACAATCAGAGGAGACACCAGCCTGCAGTCCTTCCTGTAGACTTTTCATTAACCGAGTCGAGGCCTGTGCTTTGCAATTTTATGCGCCTTATTCTATTTTCACGTAGCAGTCGAGGGCGTCGGGAGGAAGTGGAATTTCACGATTCATTTAGCGTTTTGTCCATTGCGTCAGAGTAGATTAATGCAGTATGGATAACCGGAAACGTCGTCTCCTTTTGAAGGGCCGTCACTCTCATTACGTAACCTATATACTATCTATGGTAAGTACTAGTAATAGGTAATCAAACGATGTATTTTTTAACGACAATTCTACAGTAACAATGCCGACAGATATAACAATAAAAGAAATTAATAGTAAACCTTGGAATTCCCAGTCAAATGCATTGGGTAATTAATTCGTTGCACTGGATACCACCAAAGTTTTCTACGATGTGGCAGAGTTCTCGTTAATTTCAATTAATGCGCCATTACAAGGAAAAAATAAAAATTATAAATAAAAGACACGGTACTGGAAAACGTCTAAGTAATACGAGATAAGCGTTTTTCGCGACAACGAGCAGGAAAATTCGATTTGCCAGAATCAATTTTCTTGCCAGATGCATGTGTCCTGCAAATTGCAGTACATACGTATATGCATTATATACATATATCTATAGCTAAATTCGTGATGCACTCCAGACTAAACAGTAATTAAGTCTTGCTTGTGTAATTAGAAAATTTGTGAATCTCATATATCTCAATTAAGGAAATTAAATCGTTGGCTGGTCTCTCTTTCTCCCTCTCCCCCCCCCCCCCTATGTCTCTCTATCTCTCTCATTCTTACTCTCACTCAGGTTCCTGACTAAATGATTCGTTTCAGCTTTCTACTAGTTGGTTTGTCGTAGGTACAGTAAATATAGCGGGTTTTGCGTCAAGCACGAAGCCAAGCCGCACTGTGGCCGATTAAATTCTCGTACGTTACTTTATTAAATCCCGTTTTAATCTAGAAAATGAAAACAACCCCTTTCTACAACCGCCTCTTAATCTCATTCGTGTTTTTCATCGTGTTGCATTGCGAATCCAGCCGTTCGTGTTCTTCTTCTGCTCGTTGCTTGGTTAGCATATATGTATACATATGGTACATCATATAGATATATTCGTAATGTGATCGGTGGCTTTGATTTTACCCAGAGAACCGCGAAAACATTTCGAATCCAAAGGATTTCGCCGTGTACTCAATTATTGTTTTCTATGCCGTTGTGGACTTGTAATTGCAAAAAGTCTCCCGAATTGGAAATTACGTGGCACTGGTGCTATCACGGGCCACGCATTCCTCGTCGTCGGACTGGATAATCGAATTTTCCCTAATCCCGTGTTTCGTTGCTGACACGAACCTTTCCCAGTAGGTATTATATACAGTATACGTATTTTCATTGAATCTCAAATCGATTCCAGCAAGATGAACTTTTACTCAATGCTAATATGATTTTTTATAATTATATGTAATCTAATTAGTAATTACTATTCCTCCGTTGATCCTTAAAATTGTCTTGTTCCGTTCATTCTATTCCTGTCTTTGTGTCTTATTCTCTATTGTTCGTTATTACTGGTATAAAAAGAAGGAAAAGCCATGATCAAACAATAGGTCAGTCTAAATAAGGTAGTGCTGAGAATATCTTGGCAGTATTAACAAACTGCCTTTGCCTTTGTGCTAATTAAGAGGATTGAGAGGTTCGCTTCCATGCTTTTCTTTATTTTATCATCTAGGTCAAATCCAGCGTACCGTATACCGTGCCAACTGTCTCAGGACTTGAGACTTTCTCATTACGGAACTTTAATGCTTGAACATTGATTTCTGTAAAATCTCTTGAGTGCGCATTTTATACGTGAAAAGGAAAAATATCGCTGAGATAGCGTGCAGATGCACTTACTTATCGACAATTTTCGATATTGTCAGTGTAGACTCCAATTTGAAAAATCCGACCACACATACCTGAAACAAAAGCAAGAAGGAAAATCGTGAGAAATTGAATCCAAGCAATCGTTCAATTTATAGAGTAAAAAGAGAAGAAAATGATAAAGCACCAGTCGATAGACCGTAAAGGAAGAATCAATGAAAAAGATGCATTTGAAACGTTAGCGGCTTCATGCGCAAGAAAGGAAATTGAGTTTCCGGCAAATACACGGCTGTTATCCGCGCCATATTTCCATTACACCTAAAATTTCTCCACGTGAATAAAAATATAATCCAGACTATATAGTACGGAAGATGTCTTTTTCATAATCGTATATTCACAAGGGTTTTGTAAAAGTAAACGAAAGAACTAATCAATAGTTATTATGAATAAATCAATAACTTCATATCCAATAAGTATAGTCATTGAAATTATACGTATTGTAATTAAGTGATTTCATTACGTTGATTACGAAACGTAACTGACGACCCTCGTCCAAGAGAAGAGTACATATGACACTGTAGAACAAAAGACACCATCACACTATAGAACGTAGAACGTAAGATTGCAGAATCTATTTTTATGTGAATCTTAAATGTCAAAGGTCATTTGATAAAATTTTTTATACTTAACTAATATATTAGCAAAGTTGTGTGACGGTTTTGGTTCAGTTATCAACGGCTTGTGAGATAAGTGATTAGGAGTTATCATTCACGAGTGCAATTTATAATTATTTGTAATCCAGGATAATTATCATTTCTCTCGCAATTCTTATTTGAGAAGATTCGCATCTAATTTCATTGTAAAGAAAGAAAAAAAGAAGGCACAATGTACGTACCAACGCCATGGCTGTTAGAAACGTATGAAAGACCAGTACCAATTCCCCGTAACAAGATAGACTTTTAAGACACGTACGAGAGCAGCAGCAGATGCAGCCTGGAATGCCTGTACTACTGGCACGTGATAAAACTAAAGCATAGAGAGAAACATCTCTACATTCTCCATTCTGGGATATGGGAAGTTAATAGGCAGGTCGATGTAGAAAAACGTATATTTTTATTTTATTATTATTAGAACTCGCATGGGATTCATTTTTTTTGCAAATATTATTTTGTGGGAAATAATGATACTGATTTTACTGGAAAAATGATACAAATTCTTGGTGAAGCTACAAGATACGATTGATGGTCTGACATCTCAAATGCATCCCATTCAGTAAAGTGCATATTACTAGAATGCCTATATGTATAGTATATAGACAACAATATCTATTCCCTAGGAACATTTCGAACAGCGATTCTTCTACATCACGAAAATACTCCCTATAAGGGATTTACTGGTTAGAAGCAGCTATGGCGAATGCATCGAAACTTGAGGGTTAGCAGGCAAGAGAGTGTCTAGAATTCTACTCTCGTAGGCAATATAAGGGCGAGAGGGTCTTGGTCAGCCACGATGGCGGCCTTGCGAAGAAACAGTTTCATTACTTTCGATTTCTGAGATGCGTGAGAGAAGGATGGAGAGCGGAAGGAATGAAGGGACGAAGGGAATACACTGCGGTAAGGGAAGACGTAGGGATAGAAAAAGGGAAAGAGGCAGGTTCTGAATTCCTGAACTAGGGAAACCTAAGACAACCGACCCTAAGGGGCCAACGCACCCTCACACCCTGGCACCCTTGAGAGTCAAGTAAGGGCTGGCCAAAAATACAAAAAAAAGAGCACATCACAGCGCCACGGGGGATGAAGCGAGAGAACACGCCTTTGGTCAACCCTCGAAGAAATTGTCTTAGGAGGCGAAGTTATCGATCGTTTTTCTCCGCAATTCCTGCACGCCAAGCCACCCTTATATCCCTCCTTCCTTCTTTCTTGCCATTGACTTGATCTCAAGGGGCGGCAAGGATCGAAAGACACGGGGGTGAAAAAGGAACGCTGCGGCGCAAGGCTGCATGGACCGGAAGACGTTTTGAGGGTGTGCATCTTTTATGAGCGTCGCGAGCGTTACTTCGCGTTCTCCTGTACCTAATATTTTAGAGACTTTCACCAGTGTACCCTTTTGATATACATTTCCCCGTCATATTTACACTTTAAATATATATTATATACTTTCCCATGGACACTTTCGTGGGAAGCTGGCATCTGTCTCTCTATAGCGAAATGCATTAATTGACAGGGGTGTCTTTACTCCCAAGAAGAAAAAAACCGAAGAAATTAGTAATTCAGGAACGAAGGGCTTCGGTAAAATTGTTCTCAAAATTTCGTGTTTATGTATCGACATACTCATACTCCCAGGTTAACTTTAGCGAGTCAGAAAGAGTAGGGGGGGGATGAAATAAATTCGACAAACGTCAAAACCAATGAAGCTCCAGGCATCCCTCCTCTACTTTTTCTCATGAATTCCTCTGGTAATCAAGTTCCTTGTCAAATTGACCTTTCGTCAGAGACGCGTTAACCCTTATTTCAGCTGGGCAAATAGAGGTACGGGGTATAAATCCTCTTCATGATTTCGCGAATCCGACTCCTATTGGCGTGATTAAGACGGGGGTTGAGAGTCAGGGTTTCCTGCATTTTCTCATTATCTCGGAGGCTCCTTGGTGCGGAGAGTCCTCCAGGAGGAGCAGGAGTTTCAGTGGGATAGAATGGGAGACAGAAAGAAAGACAGAGAGTGAAGTAGACTATAAGAGAACTGGAGAGGGCAGAACCGGTGAGTTCGAGAAACTAAATAAAACAGAACCCTGCCACCCTTATTTCTCTTCTTATAGGAGGCTTCCTCGTCCTGCTCCTTGTGACACCCTAACTGGTGGCCTCCATCGGCTGAGAATAATTAAAGAATAACTTTTTCCTCCGCATCCACTTGCGATAAAAGTTTTACCCTAATCGCTTGTGTTTTCCTCAAGCGTCATCCAAAAGACGTCGTCAACCTCTCCCGACGGCTTTCACAGTCTCGCGATAATCGATTAAAAAAATAAAGAAGATACGAACCCCACGTACGGAAACACGCCGAATCTGATATCCGGCGCTACTTAACGTTTGCCCTTTTGATCCAAGAGATTCGCTTATATTGAATTCGTTCGCTTGGCCGAACACAGAAAAAGAGACAGCACAAAAGAGAAGGCAGAATAAGAAAAAGGGATGAATCCTATATAAAAGAGCCAACACAGTGCCGGTATATCCAACAACCCCAATCCTGATAGAGACTGACACGTTAAGTCTTGGGGCTAACTCCAGACTTTAAACAGTTGAAATAATACCGTCTTTCTTATCAACTTTATTATTATTTCTTTTTCCTCTGGCCTATCTTGACTGGCTGCCCTTCTGCCTGCCTAGGGCTGCACCCAATTTCCTTTTTCTCCTCTCAGTCCTTCCTTCGGGTCTCCATGCTTGGCTGCCCATGAAATTTTAGCCGTGGGGGAGGCAAAGAGGGCATGGATTTTTCTAATTCTAAGATGATTGGAAGAGTCCACTTGTATTGATCTCACGTTGGTTCAGACTCAAGATTTATTAGAGCATCAAGATCGTCTGTGGTCGCCGAGTTACGTAATTCCGTCAGTTTCTCTCTAGGACCCCTGTGTCTTTCGTCAGGAACGTTATCACCGTGCACTTGGGGTCTTCAGCTGCACTATTTACGTAAGGCTTAATGAAAATAACTCGACTCCTCGTATAAACAAACAGCATGTAAATGCCGGAGTAAGCAGGACAATCTTCCGCAGACTGGAACACGTTTTAAATGTAGATTAGGTAGACGACAGTGCGGTTTTAATGACCGGGCAGAGTCGAAGTGCACGAAGTAAGCAATTACACGCTTCGTAATTACGATGTAAATCAAATTCAAATGCCGACTTGGGACGAACGTACCGCATATATATGCGTAACACTCGCAAAATAGAATACGGCATAAGTGGCTCATAAAAGGGAAACAGACTTTCTTGAATTGTTTCATTATTTCCTACTGTAAGGAATATGCTAGACCACGTGATACGGAATACACGATGGTTTTACTGTAAAATGTAACTGTATGTCGATGTAGCTATATACCTATACATACGTTTAATTGACATCAAAGCTCTTATGTACATCTCAACGATTCATTAATCTCGCGCTGATGTCTCAACTTTGAATCAGACTCCAGGAGTAACAACTTCCAGAGAATATGAGAAGAATAAACATGTCCCGTCCCATTGAAAGATGTTCTCTTAGATATAACGAACGACCGTTATATTCTTATTTTTTTGTTTCCTTTTTTTCTTCCTTTCGAGTCAAGAAAGTACATTGGGGCATATCTATATCTATATCCGACTCTCAAAACTTTTTAAAGCATCCCAAGGAAACTTTGTTTCGAATGGCGAGTCAGGCAGCTCGTTTAAACGATTGTTCGCAAAGTCCTGCTTACTGTACTGTACGGTCGAGTATTGCACAGGTAAAAGGTTTTAAATTTATATTATTGCTGGAGCGAGTAAAGGAACTTGAGCGCTCGCGTCTGCGCGAGGCCCAAGTTCCGTCCATTACGAAGAGACGTGCGTTAGTACTAATAACAGTTTTATGAGAGGGTCTTTACGCATCGTCTCGCCCACGTGCGAATTGCTCAGGCGCCTTTGGGAAGCTGGGTGGCCCGATGCATCCCCGTCGAAATAATCATGAAAATTACATATTGAAATGACTTAATTAGACTAGCGACTTCCGGTTCTTGATGGGAATCCGGCATATCTTAGCGATGTCAAAAATGATCCTTGAGATATCTCTAAATCGAATAAAAATTCGAAATCCCTTGATCGTAGTATATACATAGGTAGGAATGTCTCGAGTTTCAAGTGAAAATTGTAGTTTCATTAAAAAAATAACTTCCGGTATTAATATTGTAGTTTTTATCGTTGGCACGTTGGGTCTAGCGGAAAGCTCCGGTTATTCTATGGCCGCAGCCCGCACCATCGGATTAATCCGAGTTTTAATCTTCTGAAATATTAAGCCATAAAGCCGTTACTATGTATTAATCCTATAAAATGACGGTAGCGGGAACAAGGGTAGTTGGTGTGCCGAGCTGGTACAGCTCACTGACACAGGGTGAGGAGGGTTCACGTAATATTAGCGAAATTTTGTGCATTCCACATAGAGGGATGCTGGGTGAGGTGGTTGCTGGTGATGTTACTAGGCGAGGATCAGGGGGTGGTGGTGGTGGTGGCTTAAACTTGTGGGGGGGCTGAAGTCGAGTCGAGTGCGCGAAAATGGGAAGAGAAGTTTTATTGCCCAATAAATGTGTCGTCTACCTTACCTCGCCGGGCTATAGTACGGACACCCCGGGCAACGAATTAAAATGCACCGCGTTATAAATCCATTGTCTTTTTAATCAGTTTTCTTTTGCACCTTCCTGCATGCACATGCCTCAAGACGAATGGGACACATTCTTATTTTCCGCGGCGGAAACCGTGCGCCCGATACTTAAATCCTCCGGCCCCGACAGACCTCGGAGCGTGCTCTAAATGGTTCTTGTGGAAATTTAAATAACTACCCAGCAGCCAGTTTACCATTTCCTGCTGATTCGTAGACAAGGAAAACGCGAGCGGAATCACTTTTAGCAACTGAAACGTTCATGCTGAGTGCATTATCCGTGGGTGTATTTATTCTCTTTTTTTGTATTTCTCATTTCATAGGAAACGTATTGAAGTTAGCGGAAACTCATTTTGAGATGTTAATCTTTAAAAAAAAAAAACATCCCAATAGGCCTGGAGCAACGAGGCGCATCGAGAGCTCCTGACGAAAAAGAAGCAAGAGTGGAACCGAAGAAAAAAAGAGAAAAAACGATCGTAAAAACGGATTGGTTGGAGCAAATTCGACAGTGGTCGAGCGACCATTAAAAATGCAATTACAGAGAAATGCAATTCGCGCGAAGGTACTCGCCAAGTAAAAGCCCACGTGGTTCGCGCGTGTGTTTATTTTACGAGGAACGTGTGTACACGAAAGAACGCTTGTTTTTGAATTACGTTTTTCCAGAGTGATCAGCGAAGGCTTTATGAACTCGTATACGTAAGACGTGCTCAGGAATGTTTTACCATACAGCTGGTCTTATCATAATAAGAAGGTCGGGCGCTACGAGCTTACGGTAAACAAAATTAAAGAAAAGTCAAGAGAGTCAATAGAATTAAGTAAAATCATTTCTGGTCCAAGGATGCCGCTTCGTAAGGTACTTTGGAAAATACCATTCACGAGGAAATGTAAAAGAAAAGATAAAAGGGAAAGCATATCCGACTGAATGGATGATCCTCTATTGTTTTCAAAAAGTAGATCACTCGCCAGGTATCCAAGAGCTCATTCAATATTTCGCTAATCCATCGATCAAAATTCGACACCGCCCCCACTTTCGGTACCATTTCTTAGGGCACCCCGGACGTCTGAATGGGTGGCAATTCGGGTGGGGGATCAAGGAGGCGATCAAAACATCTTTCACCGCATAAAGGTATAATCTATCCTTAACAGGATCGGCATCAATGCTTCTTGCGGCAGCATGCTCCTCTTCGAGGAGTCGAAAGACGAGGCGTTATCCGGGACTCGTAGGGGGCTGAAGAGTAACAGGAAGTAAAGGAAGAAAGGGTGGGATGGGAAATGGAATAAATAGAAATGAAGCGAAAGGGAAAGGAAGAATCGTCGAATGGTACAGAAAGGCGTCTTTTACTACGTTTCTCGGTCAAAGGCAGGGAAGCGGCGGAAGCAATGGCGGCAGCGACAGTGGCGGCACCACCAGCAGGAGCCACCGGAATGCTTCTAGCATAATTTATCAAGGGTTTACACTGAATACCCCTGGCACCCGGACCGTCCAGCTGGCCGCTTCACACGCGCAACATTGTACACCCTTTTGCCATTCTTTAAATTATAATGAATATTCCATTCTTCCTGACGGCACTGTACAGAGGTAGGGGGGCGGGGGGATGATGGGGAAAAGGACGAACCGGAGTATCCGGGGTTATAAATAACAGGCTGGACCTAAGCAAATTTTCTTACCACCATAGAGATTTCCAGAGACTTGCATAAATTCAAATTTACGTATCCTCGAAATCATTCGATTATCAAATAAATATTTTCTTCTATTTCATCGCCCAGGTATTATTGCATGAAAATGTGTTAAACAAATATTATTATTTCCATTTTTTTATCCGCATTAAATTGCGAATAAAAGATTCTTAGTTTTGTAATTGTACACCATTTGTTAAGTAGCTTCGATTTAAACTTTAACAAATGAATACTGTCGTTACATATATGTACAGCATTCTTCGCCCGATCAAAATTTCTCACCGTCCCAAGATGGCCACGGTCATTTTACACGCACGCCCTTCACGCTTAGGCCCTTCTTATTCTTCTTCTTCCACGGAATCTTCTTCTTGGCAGCTGCTTTTTATCCGAGTTCCTCGCTTCTGGACGTTCTGGTTATAAACTGGTAACTGGTTAGAGTCCCTTGGACTTGACCAGGTATCTCGCGCGTCTCGAAATACATTTTACGCATCTCCCAGCATCTCCACTTGTTCCACGTCAAACCACCAAACTCTTCCACATAAGAAGTATATAGCTACAGTTTGGTAAACTAAACTCCATCCTTATATCTTAAAGACCGTATAGATTACTCTAACAATTATAAACATTAAATATATATACCTATATACATTTCACGTCCTCTTATGCGTAAGCCCCAAATCTATTGTAACACCATGTACCAAACAGATCACTATATGCTTACCTTAGGATAACAGGATGTTAGCAGGTTATGGCTCTATGGGACAGATATTTTCGAGTAACCCGGACACATTCCATCGATTTTGATAAGCCAGTTTACGAGGTGCTTGCATTTCTGATAACAGGAGAGATGCACGTGAGATGCATAAAATTGAGAGACAGACATAACAAGCACAAAAAAATGTGTATCTTTTTTTTATTACCATACTCGGATTCCCTCCAAGCACCTGGGCGTAAATTTCGTATTTTTAGTACAACTTTTGTGTGATAAAGGTTATCGAGGAATTTTTAGGAGAATTTCTTTATCCTCGAACAGCAATCTATTCAAGATAGTGATTGGTCATCTGGATTCGTTATATGCTATTGAATAATACTGAATGCTATTAAATACTCCTATGTACATACTTTTCGAAGAATTATAGTAAACAGTTGGATATGGTTGAGATGATACTGTCTTGCACGGTGCCTCTTGCAAATCGATCTTCCCTGTTATAGCGAGTCATTGCATGTTTCGGAACGGTTTACAAGGTTGGCACTAATCCGGCTGTTCAACTCTGCTTTATATCCGCAGGTGAGAAGGATTTCCTTCTGCACGACTCCCGGGACTCTTTGCTAAATATGAATCGTTACGCCTTTCGTTTGTTAGCTACGGGTTGGCAGGTACTGCAGTATCACGCTAACAAGGTTTTTTTTATAACTTTTGTATGAAGAGTGTACCTTTCTCATTAAAAGTACGCCAAATGAAATATTATATACAACCCTTCTCAACTGTCCTATCCTTGTATCTTCCTTCCGAGCTTTCGTACGAGTGTTATATTATACCATTTCGTACGAGTATTTAATTATACCATTTTAAAAAGTTGGTTTCTCGTACCTAAAAGAAAATTGAAAAATCCTTTGGCAAAAAGCAACATAACGTATTTTACTAATATCAGTAGTGAAGTAGTGATGATAATAATATTGTATAATTTATATGATTTCGACTTTGTCTTAAGACTTCGTTCCTCCTTTTACCCCAATGTATCCCATAAGCGTCACCCTCGTCGAAGCAGCTTCGGAGCGAAAGCCGCAGGGCGTAGGTACCAGCTTTACCAGTATAAGGGAGCCAATGAAAATGAAAGGCAATTCGTCAAAATTAAGCGGCGCGTGGTCACCCATTTCCTTGAGCCAAAGAAGAAGAAGAAGCCGCCAGCGGGAGTTCCGTCACTGAGTCAGAGATGCGGAAAAATGTAAGCGCACGGCATAGCGGCGTTGCTCATTAGGCGCCACGTGGCGTGGAAATTATCTACGTAGCGAGAGACAAACTGCTATTTCTCACCGAGGGCTAATTAACCATGAAGTGTCGAACCCAGGCGTCAGCCGCGATGTCGGCGTCGGCGTCGGCGGTCCCACCGACTCCGTCGGGCACTTGCGGCGTCTATAGTAATCGTGACTGGCTGCTCGATCGCGACACGATCAATCGTTTCTATATTCCCATCGCTTTCCCTTCGTGCTACGAGGACAAAGCCGTCCTCTGTCCTAACCGAGAAAGGAAACAGGAAATCGATCTTGTCTAGCGTCATTTTTTCTCTCGAAACTTTATGCGCCTCTGATGACGTCTAGTCCCACTCCCTACGAGGTGCCTAGACTTTTCTTAACCAAGCGTGAACCGTCTCCCGTCTCTTTCGCCAGAATCATCCCTACGCCTAGAGTTCGTTAAGACGAGTCCTTTGTCGATTTCGAGAAACGCCAGGACTCGAGACGCCGGCGATAGCTCTTATCTCAGTGATAAACGCAACAGTAGGGTAGGTAGGCCCTCCATCAGCAGTGCCCTAATGAAAACTGCTGGGCGTGGCTAGGTGAATTCCAGAGAAGCGCAACGAGGAGAAAAATGTTAGCGTGGTAAAGGGGAGCGAGTGAGACGAGGATGAGGGAAAAAAAAGAAGAAGAGATGAGGGAGGAGGAAGAAGAGGTAGCAACAGCAGGCAGCCCCTTCGAAGGGCTAAAGGCAAACCGGGAGATCTAAACGAACCGTGTCTCCTCCTCTGGCAAGATTAGAATCTCGAAAATCATTACACAAGGGGTAGCCAGAGGGTTGTAGGTGTGCGCCTGTGTGCAAGGGTAAAGGGGCTGAATGGTTGGCCTAAAGGGAAGGCGAAGGTGTCGGGAATGGTGGTGTCGCTCGAGAAATTTTAGTGAGCCCAGCAATCGACTTAGCGGGAGCTAAGCATCAGGGAGGTAACCGGCCGTTTCCCGGGGTATGCTATAGTGCTGGGGATGGCGGCGAATGGTCTGGTTTAGAAAACCACTTAAGAGGCGTATTATCGTAGAGTCGAAATTAATAAAATCTGCTGTCGCAAGTGTTTGCAGTGTTTTGCCACAATAAAGCACAGAGACGATCTTCGTCGAGACACTTGGGGTGCTTCTAAGTGAAGACCTTGTCCAACTTCACAACGTCTAATCTCATAACGTCTAATTGAACGAAATAAAGTACCTTATTTCTTTCATTAAAAAATATACCCTGTTATTTGATACAGAAAGTATCTTATAGCAGTTTGGATTCAAGAGAGTTACGTTACAGGTACTTTAAACAAGGTACCCCAAGTGTCTCTTGCACGGGGTCTATATGCGTTTACGGATAAGTCGTGGTGACACTGTACCTTAAGAAAGTAGTCAAAAGTTTAATTTTCTTTCCGTACGCGTTCGCCTGCGCCCTCTGCAAATAATGTTGCCGTGGGAAGAGGGTGCATTGCTCTCCCGGAAGCATTTATCCTTTTATTATGCACCAAATGCAGCACAAAATTGTTTCACCCGCCTGGCCCCCCGGCTCACCCCTAACGCCACTGCTCTTTCTAATGCACGACCTCTGAGATATGAGACAGGTATATTGCGTATTTCATTTTGCTTTTTATCTCCAGCGCGACAAGCATTTCGACGGCGATATTAAACGTTTCTCCTGGACAACGATTTTCTATTCTTTTTTTGGGGTAGAGGGAAATGGCGTATCTTTACTCGACCATCCTCCAAGTGCCTATATGGTATAACGCGTAGGTACTCCCACGCAAATGTCGGATCCTGAAATTGGATAGAGGAATTTGAGTCTTTTTTTAGTTTCACTTTTATTTCCTTTTAAACGAAATGGCGGACTGGCAGTTGGGAGTGATGCTGTTACCGTATTCGAACCGTTGTCCGTTTATAGCTGGCAGCGATCAAACGCGCCTAGAAATAATAGACTAAGGGGATAGCGACAGACGAACGAAATACCTCCAGCAGGATTGCTATTTTATGGAATCTCACGTAAACAATCCTCACGTAACATTTGACTGACGATAACTATTCTCAGTTGTTTTTGAAAGGGCTTGGAGGCTTCGCGTCAAGCCGCGGATGGACAGGCTCGATAAACAAGCCCCGCGACTCATGAGAAATATGAACAATGTGTCGTCTCTTAGAAATGGCCGTCTATGTGGGAATTCTCAGAGGGAGCGAGAGAGAGAGAGAGAGAGAGAGACCGTCGAGTGAGGACGATTCATTAGTATCAGTCGCGGGATATTCTTTCGGGCGCATCTATCGCCGATGATAGATTAAATCGATTTAATTGGGATCGAAATGTTTATGGAACGATACCACGCGATATTTATTGGTTTTGTCGCTCTAGGCGCTTCAAACGCTCTCGCGGCGTATCACACTGAAACCTCGCGATGCACTTCTATAAATTACACGTCCCAAGTATATATGCACCTATCTAGTAAAAAAAAAAGAAGTCACTGATATTTTTTATCTTCCGACGCGATTAATCAAACGTCAATTACATCCATGATGGAACACGGTGGCAATGAATTTCAAGTGCGCGTATATATGGAATGAAAAATTGAAAGTCAGGCTGCACAATCCGATGCAATGGGAAATATCGCGTGTTCATCATTGTTAATTATCTCAAATGAAATAAAACATCGGCATACCACTATATGGTCAGTCATGAAGTCATTAATTATCCGTACGATTCCGACGCGAATGAGCAGGATGTGCATTGCCATAGGAACGAACACTCGATTCTCTCTAATCAAGGTCTTTTATTTCGTCGCGTTGAATTTTTTTCAACATTTTATTTTTATTTTTTTTTCTTCACAGGACGACCGCCAGGGGCGTACACGTATAAACCATAGCAGTGTTTAGAATAGGACTATAAGGGACGAGCGTCAATCCGGACACCATTAAATAACAGGGTATTATCTTGGTAACCTAGATATCAGCTACGGCGTGTCCTACACCATGGAGATACGGCAAATAGGTTCAGATCCAAGTCTACGTCGTGGCCTCGTGGGTTGGGACAGGTTAGAATATCTCACGGACACTTCTCAAAGCCGGCGCTTAGCCTCACATTATTCCCGAAGCGTAACTAATCTAGTAGACGGTTAGGCCAGTATTAATAACCTATTATCTCAGATATTTTCTGGTCCATTTAAGCAGAGCTCAGACGATCGGATGCAGTTAGAAAGTAAACGCCACGGGACATTAGAATTCTAATACAGATCTCGTCGTTGACTACTGTCTTACGTATTTACGATAAGTATAAAGAATCATCTAATACTTCCAGGAAGAAAGAAAGAAGAATAAAACCAAGACCACCCTGAGATTTATGCAAAAAGTGAACAACCTTCGAGTAGTATATCCCAGGACAATTTTTCATCTGAAAAACAGCCAACTCATCGATTCCCTAATGATTGATCGATCCACGGATCGAATTGCCATACCTTTTCTTTCTTGGTATCAGTTCGACGATTATCCTTAATAACGTGGCGGTCGATACTCTCGTAATTTCAAGGGATTATCTAAGGAAATACTCGCCAGGGAGATGCTGCACCGTAAAGCAGTAGTCTCTAGGAAAAACGATGAAATAATTTCACAAGACACTCGGGAGCGTCGCTCCGTGAAATGGTGGCTGGGTTCTCTAGTAGGGGGTTTAGGTGTTAGCGCGGGATCTTCAGGTATGGGATATAGGTGCCAGGAAGGTGGTACACGGATGCAGGAAGAAGGGTGGCAAGGGCTTTCGAATCCCAAAGGAACCCGTCGGGGGCTTCTCTCCCCGCTAGAAAAGTTGCCTCATTTATGCTAAACTATCTTCTGGCTCTCTTCCTCTCAATAGTTTTCCCGACAGCCCTTCTCTCATCCGCCTTAACTTCGCGCGCATTTTCTGACTAACCTACTCCCTTTACTCTCCCGTCCTTAACTACGTAGTATATAGTAATACCATGCTACCCCTGAGAACGAGAAGAAAAAAGAATAAACTTACACAGTGGATAAGGGGAGAAACTCTTTTTCTGCTTTCCAGGAACGAGTTTCGTGGAGCCGCCAAATCGTAAACGGAGAACATTCGGCAGAATGTATATATGTAGGGAGAGGCGGTATGGGTGGGCTCTGCTACACAGGCGAATTATTCTGCGTAGTATGGCGACTGCACGAAACAAGGAATTGCTAAAGAGCTTGGCGAACGGTGGCGAAGTTAAATTCGAATGGAGGGGGGGTAGATTGAATTTTTTTCCCCAGAGAGGGAATATTGCATTTTTGGTATATATATATATTTTTTTTAAGGGAGGACAGTTAGGAATAACTTTTGGAACGAGGATTTTTAGGTAACTTAGTGAATTGGTAATGTAATTAGAAAATTGTTGATACCCGATGAATTTTATTCTCCCTCTGACGTAGAATGTATTACGGTGTCTTTGAAAAATTTTAAATATTCCAGGACAACAATGTTGCTGGTATGATTAATTATGTTTTGGAGTCTCGGCTATCAGATTCCTTCGCTAGCTCTATTCCGCCACCCTTCTTCGAAGCCGTTGCCAGGGAGCAAAATCCTACTTAAGAATGCTTCAAGTGTCTTAATGAGCCAGGGGTGCCAGAATACGGCTAGAGAGACTATACACTCGAAAGAACGAACAGGAGGAGAAGCTGTGCAAAGAATTCGCGGACGTTGAGGTAATAATAAAATTAATGATTCGTATAATAAGAGCAATTCAATCGCACAGCTCGGACATTAATTATCATAGTTGATTCTCAAGAATCACGAATTATGGTGAAAACGAAGGAGAAACCTATAAGATTCTCAATCTCGCCACGAATAAATTCGCAACTCATCAAAAATTTCTCAAAAAGAATAATAATAATTTTTCAGAAAATATTCAAAATGGCTGTACGAGCAACTATAATTTTACATTAACACGTGACAACGCGAACCATCGAAATAATTCTCTCGACTCTCGTCCAAATATATTTCCATAGTCATTTTATTTTGAAAAGCGCCATCAGGGCATTCCTTTGTCTTGAATTTCAGCAGTGAAAGTGATACCCGGTGCTAGGGAACGAATGGCCACGGGGAAGTAGAGAAGCAGCAAGGCAGCCAGACATTGAGACGTCAGACGTCTTCCTTCGAGAGGGTAAGTGATACGCGTTTAAGTGCATCGCTGTTACGTCACTACGGGTTATTGTAATGGTAGACTGTTTGGCATGTGACATTAGCCCTTCGCCATGATAACGAAACTTTGTGATTTTCCCGAGTACCTATATATATACATCGTCATAGTACCGCAGTCGACAAAGTTAAATGGAATCATGACACCGTCCTAAATGATGTATGACAGTGAAGTTAAAATGGCCGAATACACGATGTTGGATATACCATAAATGTTTTACTTATAATTAAATACGCCGATTATTATAATATAAAAATATATCCTAAAAATTATAACAATAACAAAATAATAATTGCTATACTCACAATATACGGCTATACTTGTTTCTTGTATAATATCTATCGAACGAAGGGTTGGCCTGTTGAAGTTACGTAATTAGGCGATATTGCATACACAATAACATTGTCGAACTATACCCCAGTGGTTATTGAATAATATGCAAATCAACTGTTACTTTAGTCCAGCATAACATATGCTAAGCGCATACTGATTTTAACTCGATACCAGGCAATAACCGCACGACAGATTATTTGACGCTTACAAACGTTCGGTCGAGTGACGTTTCCATTATCCTGAATTTCATTATCACTACTTACCATCAGACAGATTTCAAGGGATCCGCGATGCACGGATTTTCAAAATGATTGACGAAAATTTTGTCCAGTTCTCTTTTTTCGCTACGATTGAACTATAGTTTATTCATTATATTCGTAACACTTGTACGTACTATTATCATTGTTCTTTGCTTGGCAATGTCCGCGGCCATTGACCGTATATAAGGAAGAGTTGCCGCTCTTTCGAATGGCTAAGTTTTGTATTTACATATGGTCCGTGTTTTTTCTAGGCTAAAAATATTCAGTCTCATATGTAGGAGCGGCGGTTACACCTACGTCCTTTTGCCATATATGCGGCGTCCGCAAGAGCTTCCCGGGCTTTATGGGTTCACGCGCGTGCTGTCAGAAACAAGATACAAACATGAAAATGCTAATTCCTTGCACCTCGTTCCACGACGCTCTTGGCTTAAGTGCCCAAAAGAGATTGAAGTGCTTATCTTACGATGCACACTGGGTGGGTCTGTACGTAGCCGTGTTCATCTGTACGGACGTGCGGGTGAGATTTTCTCACGGTTTACACGAATCTAGAAAAACTGGCTGGCTCGTTAACGAGGAAAAATATTTTACCTTCAGACACTTTTCGCTCTTTAAATATATTCTCATGCAAATATACTTCATACAAAATGCGAAATAATTTCGTTAATTGGAATTTTCGCGAAATTATTATCACTGCATTTTCGTTTGCATTCAATATTACTCAGTCTGTATAATAATTATGTGCATATGAAAAGAGAATTCTTCTTCCCGCAAAGTGAAATCACTGCTTCGTATAATAAGTATATAATGACAGGTTGCATCATTTACCTCTCGGACGTCGAGTCTTGTATTTAGGTTAATCGTTCCTTCTAATGCTACTTCATGCGCGAAACGATTCTCTTGATATAATGGCGCCAGAGCCAAGACACACAACAGACCTACCTGCCATGTTGCACTGCCTATGTTAAATGCAGCTGCACGGAGAGAAAAAAATCGTAAAGGGCACACGCGAGTCCACAGCATTGACGTTAACATTGCATAAAACGATGCGTAAGACATTGCAATTCCGTAAGGTATTTAATTTCGATCTGACACTGATCCGATCTTAATAGAATTGATGCAATTATATTTACAGCATACTCGAAAGGAGCTACCCCTCGTTTATATACACGCTTTGATCTTCGCGGACGCAGCTTGTTGATTTTGCACTCTTGGCGTCGTCTTAATGAACGCTTTGCGAAAAGAGACAAATTAAAAGGACACGTGACGACAATTCCACATGCAGATTGCAACTGTGCAGGGTCTCTGGCGTGGTCGTCAGACGTACAGCCAGACAGACAGACAGGCTTTATGAGAATGGCGCGTGCCGTCCGAACAATGGGAGGATGCGAGCCGTGTAGATCGATGACGATTCGTGCGTTAAACTTTAAAGGATATTAATTCTTCCAGCGTTTGTTCCCGCCGACGTGCAGCTGTCGTGCGATCGCGAGAATTACTCGTCCAGGATACTTGTTCTTCACGCTTCGACGAATTCCTCTCGAAGCCCAAGAAAAACAAGGATTTTTTTGTATTACGAAATATTCTCAATACCGATCGCCGTCGGTAAGGAAGTTTTCTGCCAAACGTCGCATAGTAACACGCTTCGCGCAAATCCTGGAAGATTCTCAAGTGAACTTTTGATCTTCCTGACGGATACTCGTCACGGCTACAATAGGTTGGATTAATGGCGTATACATATATATACCGGCATTCCGGCAGTTTACATCACAGTAATACTGCAAGCGATATGACATTTAGATAAGGCGCGCATTTTCAAACGAGGCGAGAAAAAATAACGGGATAATAATGCAAACCGTGTCCTTTCGTAATGATATACTAATATAACGTATATGCTGCCTGAATTGCAAGTCTAAGTATGATTTGCTTTATCCACGCCGCGCCCAAGAGTCTTAATTTATTTATAACATTTAACGCGTGCGCAATATAATTTACTACGTCCTCTCAGACAAATCTAGACGAAACAAAATCTTCCATGAGAAACGTCTAATCCATCGCAAATCATTATCACAGCAATTGAAAGACAGAACAATGATATATCAATAAGAATAAAACTTTCATTGAATGCACTATAGAACGAGACGCAGTGTATGGTAACGAATTTTATCTATAGATAAAATAAAGTATACTTTACCTGAACAAACATTTTTCTATCTCCACAATCGGATAAATCCTCCAAGCTCATAACGCAGGCACGCGAAGATATCGATGCACCAGAAGTTCCCCAAAAGGGCCAGACCCCCAGGCATCAGGTTTTACGAGGGTGATGCGTGGCGCGGTGCGTGCGTTGTTAAAGAACCCGTCATATATTTTGCATTTTTATTGCCGCGCGCGGGACTCACGTACGCAATACCGGCATATAGGCACGAGGCATACCTAACGTGCATAGAGGACACACATGCGTGGCGACGCATGTGCACGCAGTACCGATCTGCTACACCACGACCCCCCGTCGCTTAACCAAGCTACGGTGAAGGTAACTTATTACAGTACCAACAGATTTCCAAGCATGCATACGCGCGTATACGGTGCCATTTACTTCCCTTTACAATTAGGCGAAATGTCCCTAGAGAGATTACTCGCTCGAGCGATTCGCTTCGATAGCTTGTTAATGCGTCAAGGAGAATAGAGGTGGAATATGCATATAGGAATTTCTCTACCTACTGTATGAATACGTAGAGTAGAAATTCGTAAGAGCATGAATTCATATGTAGAGTACGAGTAGCATAGACAGTGGATTCGTTATAAGTGATTGAATTTATTATTATCTATGCACTGTATATAGGGTTTGGATAAGGATGACTATATGTGCTAGTCATGGATTGTTGTAATTGATAATTCTACGGGGATTGCGATATCGTGCGAAAATAGCAGAGCGTTCAGGAAGTTTGTGAAACAGTGTAAATACGAAGGATCGCAAAATGGTATGACGTAGTACGTAAGAGTTCATTGGGAGCACGTGGCTCCGAGACAACAATGCCGAGCGTGAATTTACTTATAGGATTAATTCTCAAGCCGTAATTGTTGGTAATAAAATGGATGTGGGGTAACCTTATAGGGAGTGAGTGGTAGGAATTTACTGAGGACATAGTCATGTTCTTGTTTAGTTTTTTTTAAATAAATTTTGCACTACATGCTGTTAGCCCTACACGGTGCACTCTTATTTCTCATTGGTGGATAGGAGATAGAGGTTGGAAACTATATCTTAGGGGTATATCTATATATACATAGAGGTACGTGGATGACGTATAAGTAATATAAATCTTTGAAAATGAAAGTTTGACGTCACGTTGTCGCGGATCAGAACGCCTATTGTTGGGTACACAAGGGTATCGCCCAGATAAATATCTCAAGACCCTTCTTCATCCTTCTGAGCCTATCTTTCCCATCCAGTTTTCACGTAGAAACACTCCGGACTGCCTTGTTAGTCGTTTACATCGTTACAGTCGCTCGGTTGCTATGTATTCAAAGCTCAGCCACTGCGGAAGTGGCGAACCGCTTGGCAATTCCAGTTGGATTACATGGATACGATATAATTAAGCAAAGATTTCCACGTTTTCGCTTCCTCCGAGATTTTTAACTTTACCGGAAATGAAAAATTTTCTTTCACTCCAAATACTCCATTGGAGTCAATCAGGATACGGTGCGTGAACCAAAAATTGTTAAGGATCCCCGTTTTGAAAATTCCCCAAAAAATCCAAGAAACGCACTTTTCTAAATAATATCGTGGGGGGTCACCATATGTAGCTATATCTATAGCTACAACGATTTAATGTGTGTTCCCGGAAATGGTTAGGTTGGATATCAACCCATTTCCCTTTTTCTTTCATTTCTATCCCTTACTTCCTCTCCCTCTATCCACAAGAAGAGAGTAAAACGTGTCACATCCACAGGCGTGTTTTATTCAAAGGCGTCTGGACGCTCGGCGTCGTCTTAACCGTCCACATAGTGGGAGGGGAAAAAACTCGTTAAATTAGAAGAGCGCGAGTGAATGGAGTCCGGTAATTATAACGTGCATTAGTTATGACATCGCGGGACGCTTTACGGATGCCACATCCGTCCCTGTAGCGGAATATACAGCGCTATATTTCAGGTATACCCGAAAATACAAAAATCTACTCCACCTGCGAGATAAGCACAACTTCCTTCATTAATCGTTTCTACCAAACGTCAACACGATCCACCAATTTCTATGCGAAAAGAATTAATTTGAAAACATTCTCCAACAAATCTAACGAATTTCGTACAGAGAAATTTTTTTTGAAAAATACCAAGATCCAAAATCAATGATGTCATTAAAGGTATACAGCTTCGGTCTTCTGACTTATCCATCGTTGTGATACTAAACTACGTCATACAGTGAGTAGCTTGTGCGCTGTGGAAGTCGAGGAAAGAGTCGTGAACGAAGCACAAGAAAGTTCTTTGTTCGATCATATGGTCGTGCCAAGGAGAACATGGCGGTGTTGCATATACACAGCAGGCAGAAATCCGGTATGGAAAGCTTGGAGTGTGCATCGCGAAATATCAGTTTTTCTTTCGAAGCGAAGAATTAGACGAGGTTTGTTTAGGGTTGTTGCTCTTCGGGTTTAAGGAAAGGCACATGAGCCTTTGACTTAATGGAAAATACAGTGTAGCCGCGGGAGGCCATCTTGTTTGCTGATGTAAAAACTGGATACAGATATATGTATATATACACATATATTTGACATAGTTAAAATATTTTCGATAGGCACAGAGTATTAGTCGGTGTATAAAAAGACACTGGGATTATTTACCAAGCTACTAAAACTGTATATCATAAAATCTAGGACGCTGTCGATAAAGCAGATTCTATTTAAAAGCACAGTGGCATTTATGTAAATTCGAATATTTATAATGGCTTCGATACAACGAGTTATTCTATATCCGTGCAATTCCTGGAGTCTAGAATGACTTGATTGCTCGTTAATTTAGCAGAACGTAATCAAGCTATGCGATCGTTAGGGCTTCCTCGCATTTATCCGACGTACATAAATTAATCATATCGCGAGACTCGTTCGCGTAACGAAGCGCTGATACTACCGCGAAAGAGAGTGTACAGAGATAGCCATATGATATATATGCGATTGTAGATTTCAAATTGACAAAAAGCACATTACCTCCTCCTGTAACTTAGGGCTTCTCGTAGCGTGGTTACTTTTTGCGTCTTTGCCATTCGTCCCCCCATCCCCCAACCCGACCGCCGCTATCCTAGCACCCACCTACCCACCACTCACGACGGATGATGCGCATTAGGAATCAAACATCCAATTAAGAGGACGGACTTCGTTATATTGGAATAATACGAAAGGCAAAAGGGGGCTCTGATGGCGAGTATACATTTACATATATTTATATTCATATCAGAGTTATTATGATGTCGAACCAGAGAACCATTACGGCTCTCAGGGTGGAAGACCCCCCGTTATACCTTTAAGACTTTACGAATTTCTGAAAGACGAGGAGTTCCTTCGGGAAAGTAAAGAGAAGTCGGCAAAGATACGAGACTCAGACAAAGAGAAAGAAAGAGAGAAAGAGAGAGGAAGAAAAAATAAAAAAGCGAGAGAGAAGATCAGCGTCTTCTGGGACTCATTTGGAAGATTCCAGAAAGAAGTGAATTATTACGTGTACGGATCGAAGGAACTTCTTGGAAAAATTAGTTGTCAGGACGTCTTCTTGTGTTACAGCAATTCGTGAAGAGTTCGGGGTATCCTCAAGAGCATCGTACAGAGCATATATATAAAGATGATACGTATTTCCTATTCTGTAATAAAAATGACTATCGAAGGGATAGCCGGTACAAAAAGCAGCTTAACGGAGAATCAACTTGATGTATCTCGTACGAGATATGAAGTTCGAATGTAATACCAAGAATCCTTATAACACGAAAGAAATTAGGTTTCAATTCAATCGGATTACGATATATTCATATCCGATAGTACAATTCCATAACAAGCAGGATCCTTACCCAGAGGCCCTTATAAAAAAAAAAGGATGAGAGACGAAAAATAAAGTATCTATATAAACAGTGAATGAGATTGAAGATGAAACGAGATATAGTATCTCTGAGTGGTTTCAAGATGATTAGCAGACACAGCTTGGATCGTTTCGAAAATCGACAATTTCCCGCGAATATCGTATTGTAAAGCAACCAACACGGCGTCTTCCCAACATCTGTAATAAATGCCCTATAATCAAAGTATTTCAAGCAGTAGCTATCCAACTATTAATCCCAGATAATGAACGCTTCAACCTTTCTTATGAGTAACGAAGATCATTCTCCGTTCATATAATAAGTATGATTCCTACATATAGTAGGAATGACTATGTTGGTTACTAGTGATGCTGGCAGCAAAGCAATCACGATGCATTGATTTTGACGGGGATTAATCGAGCACGCATGAAAATAGCCGTATTTTGAGAGACCGTAAATACTAGTGCGCATGCGCACACTAAATACGTGACTTAGAAGTTCATATAACCATAATGAGTTATTGTAGCGATCGGATATCTCATCAAATCTCAATTTCGATAGACGAACTGTGGTATACTTACAAGAATTTTATTCAGATCGAATGCAATAATTGGATTCGATGAAACGTGAATTTATACAGAAAAACGAGGGAAAAAAGGAAAAAAATGTGTAACGTTGACTGGTATCACTTTTTTTTCCGAAAACCGTACAATTCAGACTTTATTATCGTGCTCTCACGGATTTTACGGTAAAGTACGAAAGTCGTAGGTAAATGGTGGGTTTTAGCAAAGGCGGTGCCATTCCCTTTCGAATCTTTTGTACGGTGACCAGAGGTATAGCCTGCCTTTGTAATATTCTTTTGCGTAACTAGGACGGAAACGCCCGTAGAGCTTAGCCGTTAATATATCCACGTCATGGACTATAGGTTAGGTTAGAAAGAGAGGTTTTTGCCATTCATGAAAAACTTGCCAACTATATAGAAGAACCGCGAAGGCGTTAGCGCAAGACTCTATAATACGAGGAGCCAGTCCAGGTATTGTGTATGATCTAGCGCCGGATTTTCATGCATAGCAAAAATTCGTCCAGCCGTAAGAATCCATTTAAACGTGGACGTAGTGAAAGCCTTTTGGCAAGAGAGCGGGAGAGAAAGAGCGAAAAAAAAAGAGGAATAGTATCTGCTTTTTGGGGTGAGTCTCTTGTCCCAGTGTACGGCTTACACGGACTTGCGTGAATGGATTTCTTTCACGGGTGCCGAAAATCTACCAGCTGCTCGGGTAACCGGCACCATGGGTCCTATTCAATGGACGCGATACCTGGAAAATACACAGTTTTACGGTCGCGCAAGGTGCCCCATGAAGAGACTAGCTAGGACGTAGAAAACGATCCTTGAGTTCTATATATATATATATACAGATATACATTACGTACATATACGTAAGAATGAACAATTAAATTACAGTGAAAATAAGAGCATCTACGAGCAGGAAAATTCAAACTAAATTCCGTCTAAAAACATATATGAAAAATGCAAGAGATTCAGAATCGAATCGTATACGATTTAGTATACGACTCGAGATTGCTTTAGGGGTGGGTTGGTTCGTTCGTGAGTTCATAATGGCAAAGTGCAGTAATACGATCACTTCTCGGCTTTAGATTAATAGTTTCCTCAGGTCGCGAACGCCCCGGGCTTTCCTTGAGCTTGATTTCTCGGGGTTCTTCTGAAAGAGAGGGTGAGGAGCGAGATAGAGAAAGAGAGAGAGAGCGAGGGGAGCTCAAAGGAAAGGATAAAGCTAGAGGCTTTTCGAGAGAAAAACGAAGGAAAGAAAAGAACGAGTAGGAATAAACGGGGTGGCAGAGGGGTTCGCAGGGTGCGGAAGGTGCGAATAATTCCTCGGCGTGGCAATAGCATTCAGTGAAGGGTGCGTTCGGATAGGAAGGCAGAGAGAAGCAGGATGGAGAATGCATAGCGTTAAGATTCGTATATAAGGGGGCTGAAAACCGAGGGAGCCACATCGAACCAAGACGTTTACTTTTTCTTACTGGGTATATCGCGATGATATTACAGTGGTTCTCAGCGGGATCCAATTGCGTATGGGAAATGGAATTTGCACGTCATGGTAATACCAAACGTAACCACGTACATACAGCATTATACAGTATACACACCGCCTGTAATCAATTACTTTTCATAAAGCGGCGGGCAGCACTATTTATAGTGATATATATTTTGCGTCCGAGTGGATCGCGTGATTTAATACTGCGATTTGTCTACGTTAATATAATCCCACGAGGGCGCAGCGATTACCGATCGTGCCGAGTTACGTACCTACGTGGATTTTCATGCGCCACAAGGAATAACAGACACTCCATTGGCGAGTCACTGGTACACAAGATTCCTGTAGACTTTCAATTCGGTAAAGGATAATAGGTAGGATTGTAGAAAACGAGAGAGGCCAAAAGGTAGAAAAGAGAAGAAAAAAGTATCCAAGGCATCGAATTAAGTACCAAAATCGACAACCTCTCTTTCTCATCCCTTTATCAAGGATAGCTCTCGCGCGATCCAAGAGAGCCTTGAGATACGGTCAGAAAAGCACTCCCATCGTCCAGAGAGAAACAAGAATTTTATCAAGGATCTTTCATCTTATTCCAGGTCATAGGACATCTGCTCGTATAGCGGAAGTCGGCTGATTCCTAATGCGGCGCAAACACAACTGCCACCAATCGGATGATCCGATCTCCGATGCCCGACTAGGCTCGAAACGACGAGCGATCGGGGAGCGGGGTACAAATCAATCTGCGATCTATCCAATCTGGAAAATGTTCCCGCCGCGTGTGGGTAAGACTTACGGACATCTAAGGGTCCCGATCTTTCGCTCTTGATTCCCTGCAAGGTCCGTCCCCGCGCTCCATTTTGCAGATCAAAGATTGTCCCGCGCACTGCCGCATCCGCGATGGTCGCCCAAATGCGTGAGCGGCTTTTTAATCTATTTGGCTCTACACAGGAAGTAGTCCGACTACCACGTGGACGACCATTCTCTCCGAGCGTCTATTGAAAAGATCTTACATCGGCTGAGCACGTACCAATCATACAAGGGATGAAAGGGAAGGGGTGGGGCCTCTCTGTCGTCGTACGAGTCTTCATCGTACGACGCTCGACTGTCGTATACTTATATAAAAAAAAAGTACGCGGCAAGTGAACGACCCGACAGTCGAAATTTGAGAAACGCTGCCCTAAGCTCCCCAGGAGAGTCATAGAGAGTTCTCGGGGTTCGGGTGAGGGAGGTCACCCCTTAGCCAGGCAAGTTGGTGTCTTTTCCCCGCGTCGCCTTTCTTAGGGTATACCCTGCTGGCTCGAGGACAACCCCTCTTACACGAGGCGCCCACGTAGGAGCAAAAGCCGTGTACGTGTACGCACACGCGTGCGCATCCACGCACGAAAGGATCTTGTATACGAGGAGGGTTGGAACGAGGCTGAAACACGGAGGGCTGTCTTCCTCAGTAAGAGGGAAGATGCCCCTGCGTAGCTTAGTAAATTGCCAGTGTGCAGTGACCCTCAAAACTAAACTGTTGCCACCATAGGAGAACGAACCCCGAGCGTCAGCATCGTTATACTGACGCTCCCAAACAAGGTTTACGTATACGTACCACCCTTATCGGTACCTGCCCTGTCAAAAGGAGCAAATGCGAATAGCCCGAAGGTGGCTGACACGAAACCTTAGGGTCCCACGATTTTATTCTATTTGGTATTTGATTAAAGTTAACTTTGATTCGCCAAAGGAAGGGTGGCCGGGAGTTAAAGCGGACGACCTCGCTATTTGCATCCCTTAGCGAGACACGTGGAGGGAGTCAAAGACAGGATGAAGGAGCTGCGCGAAAGTGAAACAGAGGAGGAAAGGAAACTTTTTAATTTAATGTCAATATTAGAGTATTATCCTTGTTTCTTGCTCCAAGGGATTCAAACTGTTGGATATTTGTTTGTTGTATGTATTTACAGTCAACCACCACCCCTGTTCGCAAAACGACGATACGTGCGTTTACTTACAAGGACACACGTGTGTCTCCACGCTGACTGAATATAGCGACGACCGAAATTGTATCCACTTGTACGTGTATTTGGCGCACGCTTCTAAGACTTCAGCCGTTCTTTTGTTTCCAGGCATGGCATCGGATTGTGTAATGCTTTCGGGATATCAGTGGAAGACCGGAGTAAAATGACAGTCAGCGAATGTCTTCACATCCATTTTTCTTATATTCTTCCCTTTCGACTGTATCACTTCCTTACTGTCCTCTCGACGAAGAACAAATAACCCCCGACTGCGTTAACGTTGCCACATAAGACCGGCTGCGAACCACCATTACCCTGTATCGGTCCATTACTTACAGCCAGCCTTTCATAGGGGTGGCGGCCGAAGGCGCGCAAAACTTTCCTGATTACCGAACTTTTCCGATTCGACGAATGAGCCTCAATTTGATCAGCACACAGCTACTGGTCATTGACCTCGGGTCTTAGTAGAGATAGCATGATCGATTCTATCCTGACATCAAGCTTCGAGAGTTCCACAGGATCCGATACAGGAAAATCTCAGTGAATCGAATAAATCTCATCGTTTCACGTCAAACGGGTCTTTATTTTGTGAGACGACATAAAAAAGTTTTCACGAGTTTGCATAATTTTTATCTCTTCTCTCCCGCGTTTGTTTCGACATAAATTATAATGGCTTTGCAGACAAGCTGGTGACACGAGGATGAAGATCGTCCGATCTGCATTTTACCGTAACCCTGGAGCGCGAGTGGGCATGATCCGCCATGTTAAGATTTACAAGGTTCTAAAGGCCAATTGTGCGGACTACTCTCGGCTGTATTTACGAGACAAGTGAAACCGCTCGGGGCAAACAAACGCGCACGCGGTATACCTACCCGGACTCCAGAAAATAAAAAGGACAATGAATCATAAATAAGCCGTAATTAATTAGACCGGATTACATTAAACATCGGCGGCACGCGAGACTCTCCGCGGACTCATAAAAACGTCACGTATATTCTCGCTAGTGTAATGCGCACCGCATTGTTAGCAGTTTACTCGGCTTTCGTTAACTATTCTCATATCCTGCTCCTAAAAACTTCATCGTCGACACCATTCTTTTTTCATGCGATTTCTATCATCGTTTTAGAACATTGATCGTCCAACACCTCATCTAGCGTGTCGCATTCGTATTGTAAACTCATCCAACATAAATTACACGTCAGTTTGATTATATTTATGTAACGTCAACAAGGAATAGTAACAAAACTGTATACTGTGTATATTATACAAAAAATATATTGGATATATTAAAGCTTATCAGTATTTCTGTAACTTACTGTACAACAATGAGATGAATATTTAATAATATCAATGGAACTGTAATATGCATCTGTATATACATATAGTTATGATATAATAGTTATTTCAGGGTTAATACTGAACGTGCAAATACTCAGAGAAGATGCTACGGTTTTAGAATCGGGGTAAAACAAAAATAAAAATGAGTAATGGGAAGTGCCAGCAATAATCCCGTGAAGGTGGCAGAAAAACGTTGAAAACACAAAAAAATTTCTAAACCACCCAAGCGCGTTTCACCAGTAGTGTGCAGCCCGACGGGTTCTGACATAATAATCTGTTCGGTATAGAAATGTGGTGCGAGTAAGCATAATAAAGTAGTAAAAGCATTGGAAAGACGTTAAATAAAAAATGGCCTCGCGCGAATCTTATCATAAAAAAATACAATCCATCTGGAAATTCCATATACGCGGTCGGAGAGAAATGTTAAAGGCTTCCCGAACCGTGAAGAACCAAGTGAACTAAAGGAGTTTATACGATTCATCATATAAAGCCATATGCTTCTCCTATATATATATATATATATATACTATCCTGTGTATAAAAGAGTAGTGCACATCGTCCGGCGCAATATCAATGATGCCTGATGATGAATCGCGAATAATTTTCCATATAACGGATAATTACTCATTTGAATTAATGATATAGGTACTTGCGTCATTAGGACAGTAACCTGCAGTTGCATCCACGATACTGGTTTCGACGTTCAGAAGTCGTGGTTAAGTTGGCGATCGTTTCTCTTACCTGAAATCAAAATAAAAGACGTCGAATTATCAAATTCTAGAAACGAATGCCGAGCGTTATAAATTATAGGAAAAACTAGCATGAAAATTGCATATTCTACTAAATGCATCATATTTAATGTCCCATTAATAACTGTCTTTCTGGACTTTCCGGTTATAGCAGTGTGCAACGTGTATGTTATATATATAGCTACTGGAATAATGGCGCGCGACTAAAATACGTCAATATGGCGGCTTAAATTATAAATCTTGAAATGGCGGAAAATAATATTCGACAGTCCGTGCGTTAGGAGTACAGTAAATTATCGATGTGTGAAAATTTTGTTTTAATGATACGTTTTTAATGGACGACATACTACAGCTGACCTCTCCGTTGGTAACATTGTATTCTTATGAAACGAATTTCCGGTATTTTTTTTATCGCTTTATTCCATCTTGGATCTTTCCTCATCAAATAACTTGCTCTCAAATCCATTCGTACCTGAAAATCCTTTTAATGACGTCATCGAAGATTCGAGAACGATAGGATACAATTCCTAAACGCTAAATCATTAGTGCTAATTGCATTATTAATATTGTGCAGCGGATACCTGATAATGAACAAAAAAAAGCAAAGCACCGTCCGGAACGAGATGCTACATAAAGAGAAAAGTACTGCCGAAGGCACTGGTAATAATGGAGTAATTTAAAAAATAATTACGTTAGATACTAAAGTGATCGTGGACGAAGTATAGTCCATTGATTGAATCTAAATCATTTTATATCAAAGAATTAACCGTGCCCACTACTGTAACGGTATATCATTGGGCAATGCAGTCCAGAAAAGTTTTAAAGAAATTTCCGATTGATCAAACTGAAAAAAAATCTATTCACAACGAAGGAGCTTTCAATATTTTACAAAATCGCTAAACCAAAGACCCTCAAGACTTCAGTATACGTATGCAGAATAATAATAAACAGCGATTACATTCTTTTTTTAGAAAGTCAAAAAATTATACAATAATACCCTTAATATCTCCATGGAAACCAATTCATTCAGATTCTCATACTCTGGGAAAAGCTACGACCGTATATGTATACAGTGGAGCCCAATGCACCAAGGCTTTTCTCTCTGGACATTTTCACAAAGGCTATAATGGACCAGGGAGGACAGGTGATGTCGGAGGTTTTAGCGCGATGAAAAACGAGGTGAAACGAGGAAAACGTAGGAACAGTTTTCTATTCGGTGCTATACTATTTCGTTACTTTTCATTCCACCTCCCATCTCCAGCGAACATTTCCCAGCTTTGATGTGACCTGGACATTGAACCAGGAGGGCTTGTCTATGCGGTCGTCTGCCGTATCCATTCTACGTAGGTTTTACATCGATACGAGCTTTGATCTTCTCGATGGTATAGAATGGGCTTGTAATATTGACAAAATGAATTTATAAGCCAGCGGCCCTGTGTTAATCAATTTCTTCAGCTTTTCATAAACGAATAATACTGGCTTCAATTGGTATCTTTTAACAAAATGTACGTGCTACGTATATTGGCTATATGTAACACAATTCTCCAAATATATAATAAGAATTTGTCAAACGTTTCATCACCTCGACTATATAGCAATCGATAAGAAAAATCAATACTCAAACGATCCATTTACATCGTTACGTTGTAGATACTTCGGCCAGCATGAAAAATGATCCAGCAACGTACAGGTACAGTGACACAACAATAATTTCTATAGAATCCATTCGATGGGTTAAATGTCCACTTAACCCTTTTGAAATATCATATGAATTTATAAGCCAACCATACAAAACCTTAACATCCCACGTGCTTTTGTATCCGCAACGAATCGCAAGATACATCGTATAACGGAAGAATGTTGCTATACTTAACTTGCCAGCGTTGAGAACGTAACGTTTCTCATGTAATTGCTTGGTGGCTCCGTTCAGCAGAAGGAAGCTTTGAAAAGTTGCCATCAAAGGTATAACCCATTCGACTTCAAAGTATCCTTAGCGTAATAAGTACCAGCGATATTAAAGAAATTGTACTTAATTCAAGGGTCTCCGAATACATACATCACAGGTATATATAACTGTAATCAATAAGTATCGGCTGGGCTACCTACCACGACGACGAATGAACTATACACGTTATATATATATATGAATACAATATATACAGAAAGCAAGTATCATTTCTCAGTATCGTGTAGCGGCTCAATTAAAATAATCGAGACCTATGCCCTCATCAGTATACGAGGGTCATAGGGTACTCTAACTCTCTAAGAGAGGCGAGTGCCTGCGCTGCTACCACGGCAGCGGGTCACAGGGGAGCGAGAGCATTGATATACTCGAGCTCCGGAAACCGCCATTACACTATTTTAATACTTAAGTATTTAAGCGCTAAGGGGGTCCTAGGAAGTGGGCGGGAGCTTCATATCGGAAAGGGTGCAGTATTCAATGAATGAACGCGGCCTTTAAACCGTCTCCTAGAGGGTCGAGGGAGGGGGTTAAAGTGCGTGCACCAGATGTGTCCCACTAGGGGAATCGCTCTAATAGGATATCAAGGGAAAGTCTCTAAAATATATTTTCACCTAGAGGTCTCCGAGGCGCCATCTTTGCCTTCTTTCAAGAAAGTGCACTGAAGCTTTGCCGGACCGGGGGATAATCTATGTGTGTGAAGTAGTTCGCTTTTCGTGAGATACAAGGTGAAACTAAGGAAGGGTATGAGAAAGTGGTCTCTCGACCAACCATAAAGGTGGGTTCACACCGATTACGTAGCGAGAGCACAGATCTCGAAAAAGTCAGTAAAACTGCTTACGGAGCGCAGGGAGTGTTCGGATAGACATAAAATATTTCTGATATATGTACGAATATACGTACGCGGTATAAATATAATTTTACAATATTATTATGGGAATATGCTTGAGATCGCTATAAGATCGGTATAGCTACGTACTGGTTAGACTTTCATTGGGAGAGCGACCGGTCGAGCGCACGCGCTCGATTCCAATAGCCGCATAAAACACGCGGCTACCGATTTCTCGAACGATAAATGTCATGGAGTATCTACCGGGTGGAGCTCTGTTTAATTATGTTGTAATGCCGCGGGTATCGGTAGCACGTATATCATTCATGCATCGCTATGTCCTACTAGCTCACACGGAATCTAGAACCACGTTGATTCAAGCTGTTACTATAGTGATGCCATAATCCATAAAAATTGCTGATAGAATCTTGATACGAGGCCATTTTAAAGCATAGTAAAAAAAAGCGTTCAGTGTAGCCTTTACTATTTTTTCCTACTAAAGGCGCCCCCTTCTTTCCCTTCTTTACAAAATAGTTAAGCAAGTCACGCCGATTGAATCTATATACGGCTTAAGTACAGTTTAAATACAAAAAGTTGGTCAGTAAGAGATGATACAGCGTATCACTATGTATCTTTTCTACATATATCCTGTATTTACGAATGGGACTCAAAGGTTTTCTCGAAGGAATGATTACACACCCGGAAACGATAACTCCTGTTTACAAAGAAACAAAGAGCGTCTAACAAGTTTCCCTTACAGGGAGTGTATGGTAACTAAACGGAAGTGTGTTATCAGTATCAGAAACCAAGTATATATAGGTGTATTCTATATAATAATATCAGTCGGTGTATCTTGGTCCTGTTCGCACGATATATCTAAACTATCGAGAAGTGGCCTGCAGGATGTTTTTCCCTCGAAATCAGCAAATATAGCGCGTATAATCCGTTTAGTTCCGGCGCGGCCGTTTAACTGCTTACTCCTATCGGTCGCGCGATCTTAATCCCCGAACGACGTTTTCGCAAATAAATCAACGCCCGAGCGAAACCCGTGAGAATTTCCATCGCGTCCGACACGGAGATTAGTCTTGGCTTTCGGTGGGGTTCAGTGAAGTTCGTTGAGAAATAAGTTGGACAGCACTCACACCGTCATTATTGCATGGGATCGGCTGAAAATGTTCCATCGATACTTGGCGGCTGAACTCAAATCGGAAACATCAACAACACTGAGCTCAAGCATTAGCATTTCTATATGGGGTAGCGTTGGCACTTCTGCATGGGGAAAAGTCGAACATTTCTATGTGTGTATATATATATATACACAGTATACTACACCCAAACGAAACTATGTATTTTCAGTTGGGGTGGCCTAGATGTTTTCTCCCCCAGGATTCGTTAGCACCCATAGTGTAGTTTTTAGTACAGTCCCAATGGGAGAATGGTTTGCTGTATATCAATGACATACTGTGGTGCCTGTCCCTAAAAGCCTTTCGGCGTTGCGGTTTTTTAAGATAAAGGAGGGTAGCAGTGTACAGGGGTGGTTTTGGGATTCTAGAAGCAAACGGAAGAAACGAACGAGTCCTCGAGTTTTCCTTAGCTGGAAAGTGTAAGAGCCTTTTTCATTTCCGGTGTTTCGGCCAATCTCGCATCGACCCTGTACTGATTTCTTTCATTCTTTTTTTTTCTTTTACACTTTATTCTCGCTGTACGACACGGTTGTAGACACCTTGCAGTCGCCATTGCTTCCAGCATTTGGAAAATCATGTATCGTGGTAAGGGAGAATGAGTGAATGTTCTTTTTCTCGATACACCTTTTGCGCTCATCAGCTTGATGGATCGTTACGTCACTGATTGATTCTAGTTCTTGAAAATCTTTATACATATTTTTGCCCTAACTTTCTATATTATTATTGGCCGAGTGGAAACGTTAGATTTGAAATATCGAGATTACGGAAATACGTGGATGGCACGAATGGGAGTGGACGGACAATTGAAAAAAATTTCGATTTAAAAATAATATTTGATTTATATTTTTAGTCCACTTGCGTAAGGCGTATTTGATACATTAAGTGTATTTGAATGTAAGGAAATATTTATACAACGAGTTTCGAAAGTAGCAAGTGTCTAAAGATAGTCCACGAGTTGTACTCGTGTAACGATAAGCGCGTAATCTAATGCGTGCACGTCGTATAAGATAAAATTGTTGCTCAAGCGTGCAGTAAGACGATGCATTCGCGAAATTTTGAAGTTCGTCAAGAGTCGCGAAAACTGAGTAGCACAGGAAGTAACGGGGAAACGGATAGCTATGGTGTGCCTTGTTGAAACATTAGAGCATCGTCAGACCTCCACGATAACGATACCCTAACCTACTACTGATAAGAGCTGCAATTGGAACTGCAATTATTACCGATAGACTCCTTGTCGTTCCCGTTTCCGTTTGAAAATGTTGCAACACCCGATATACCTATTTGAAAACTCTTTCAGCCTCAGTAGTATCTCGTCTAAATGAATAGATGAATTAATCCGAAAATTTCAAAAATTTTTTAAGATTATATTTAGCTTATCCGAACCTCGACAAATGAAAATTAAAAATTTTTCTTTCCTACTTCATCGTATGTCATTTCCTTTCCCGTATCCAAAATGCATACACTGATAATACAGAGCTACAAAGAGACGAGTTTCGCGGTAAGGCGCTATCTCTAATGATAATGGGGGCAATGCATTATTTAGTGACGGCCCGACGCAATGTGGTAATCATTATAAATCACCTCCGTTAGTGTAGCATTGGGTATCTGCGGGCGCTATCTGCCCGAGCCCCGGAAACCTCCTAGCATCCTGTTGAATCCCACAGCCCTCTTTCCCATCCCACCAAAGGCAAATCCAAAGAGAGAACTTACAACGTCGACCGTTAACCAATCACGTGCAATTGCATACAACGCCAAGAAAGCAAGTAATCACAGTCGTCTAAAACCAAATACCAAAGTCACAATTCCGCAAGAGTCGACATCTCGCTCCACGTGAGCATTAGAGCACGCGAGTGGAGGTCGCGTTCAGTAAAAAAGAAAAGAAAAAAATCAATAGCAAAAGAACAATATCGATCTGATTTCTCAACGAGAGACTGGTTAGGGGTGGCCCATTGTCCGTGTCACCAGGCCCATAGTGAGTGCACAGGGGGTGCATGGGGCCCTGCCGTGTGCGACCCCTCCGGCTGCACGGAGCGTGGCACGTCATCCCCCCGTAGTGGCAGCACGCGCCATTCGGGGTAGGAAAATTATCAGCTAGTAAAGTCGGACACTTTTTCGAAGCTTTTACTTTGAAGGGGGTTGCGCGGTGCAGACATTGGGGACAGTCGAGGACAGCATCGGGGTGGCGTGTACTAGACTGTAGGTATAGCCTATAGTCGCGTCGGCGTGGAGTAGATGAGGCAGGGATGAAATATGACGGCATACGCGCGCTAGAGGGGGTGCAGGGTGGTTTTCCTGTGTTTTTACAGGATCCCCGGTGTCGGATGTCGAACTTTTCCCGCTCTCTAGGAAATCGCATCCGCGTGTAAGCCCCGTGGCTTTTCTGGATGCGTCGAGAAGGGAAAGAGGAAGCTTGTTTTCTTTTTTCTCCCCCTCCCCCTTTTCCTCTTTTTTTTTCTTTTTCCACACTCGGAACCAAGAAGCGCAGAGATTTTACGGATAAACTTACCCACAGACTTTCCCGTTTACCTACCACTCTGTTATACACTTTGAAAAAGCTTCTGGATTCCGCCGACAAATAAATTGGAGGCGCTGCTTCACTGTTCCTACCGCATTACTATGCATTATTTTTATCGGCCTGAAATCTGACTTATCCCCTTTAATTAACCTCCATATCTACATCACGAAAAGTAAAAACCAGCTACCTGGACGATGCCTTGTCCTCCTGTCGTGCACTGGATACGTCACTCTATTCACAGTAATCAACCATTGATCCAGGATATATCCCAACTGTTTCTTCAGACGGTTCTCGTGTCACGGCTGGAAAAACTGAAGCACACCATTTCCGGCCCGCATACATTAATCATACCGATCGCTCCTCTGGTTGGCATTCGCCACGGAAACACGTCGACGTGCTGACACGCGCGTATATAGGAACTCAATGTCGTATACCGACTTTAGGTTATGTACGCGTACTCGGGTTTATTCGTGCATAACGTATTTCATAGCAGCCACGGCTAATCCCACGAAGTCTAGTCTCGCGGCAGAGCATTAAAGCCAAACACAGGCGGCGCTGTAGCAGCTGTATTTAGCCTGGAGCGTTGAAAGCACGTTTATCCGAGACGGAGGACTGCGAACCGTGCATCATATTCCGTGCGACTAGGTTACGTGCGAGGAGATGACGTGACTATAACGAAGAGATACAAAAGTGAAGAAGAACGAAGAAGCGTACCCGTGTGGTAAAGACAGCGGCTACGACGAAATAAGAGGAGCAAGTTGAAACGAGGAAGGGGTGGCTTTGGAGGAAAACGAGGAAACCGGAAGTCGGTAGGTCGGCGCGTGCTGGCGTCGCGACAGTGTACCCGTAGTCGACGACGTCCGGAGACCGTGCTATAATCACGCTGCCGTTACCTTTGTCGACGATGACGTGGTCATGCCTCGGGAACAAGGCCGGAGGTCGTTTGACTTTGATACGGGCTTCCGATCTCGACATGTGATAAAAAGGCCAACGGGAATATTATACGTCCTTGCTAGTGTGTATTAGTTTTCCATCGAATCTCCATGCTCTATATATATTACTGTTATCAATTCATATCAATTTTATATATACATAAAGTATATTTGAAAAAATCGAATATTGCTGAAAACCTTCGCGCGAATACAATCCTGATTTTGCTACATACCAAACACACGCAAAAAGGTAAGTACAGTAAAAGACCAAAGAAGCACGAAGACCACCAAGGGATGCGTCAACGGAAACGTGCAGTATGAATGTTTTGTCGGGCGGTTAGTTAGTTAACTCCTGCTTGTAGTACCGGTGTGCCAGTACTTTGAGTTCGCGGTGTCCGGATGCTATCGTCACGGCGTGTTACCTTCGCAGACAATGTGTGGGTGGTGAGCGGATGACGAAAATGGAGAACAAACGCGATTAGCAGAGGGCTGTCGAGAGATTGTCAGAGAAGGCACTACGGGAATGTATAAGGAGAGGTCGGAGGTCATACAGTTTACGGTGGATGGAAGCTTCCGAAGGAGGATAATTAATTCAATTGCAAGTCCCAATGAATAGTCGAGGAGCCAAAGACATTTTCATTAAAATGTTATATAACGAGTTGAGACGATATACGTATATATATTTATACGTAGCAACCTCAGCAAGTACCTTGATGTCTGCACTCTCTTGCCGCATCTGTAGACCTGCCGGCTAAGATGCATTAGCAAAAGGTCAACGTTACCCCAGGACAAGTTCCAAGTTCACTGTGCTTCCATCGCCTTCGCGGATCTTAGACGTTGCTAGTTCAAAGAAATGAAAGTGATAGCTCGATCTCATCGAAATTCGATGCGACGCTTCCGCCGTTGAGTTCGAAACGAGTTTCGAACGGTCATCGCGAGAATACAAAGAAAAGGTAATATGACGTTCGCCCAGAGCGACTAGAGCGTATACATATAGTTAAGCATATGTCATGCTAGCGGACGCTAGTTACTTGAATTTATGGAGTGTAGGGGACGTTTAAAGAATGTTAAGGCGGATACTAAAATTAAACCTGTGTCGATGTCACTGAGAACACTTCTGTGAGCTCCATGATTTCTTATAGACTCGTTATATGTCCTCACCTCGCGACGGAAGTTGAATTCAGACATATAATTACGTCGTTTGAAAAACAGCGTGGTATATACATTAAATATTCATGGGAAAATTGTTGCCGGCGTTCAGAGCGCTCTTAAAGGGACGACGTTACAAAAATAGAGACGCGCGGCGTCGCAAGAACCGTCGGGCATTTCCTATTTAAATGTTGTCTAAAGTGTCGCGCGTTCAACATACCACCGTCTGGCATATCGAATGGACGATAAAGCCCGGGGCTAACGCTTAATTCTCAATTTCGGCGGATCCTGTATCTGTAAAACACGGAAAGGGAGTAAATCCGGATACTGAGTTTCCCTTGTTCTCGTCCTTTCCATCTTGCTTCGTGCTCCATCCTCTTTTCATCTCGCCGGCTCTAAGCCGCCAGCTGTATCAAGGAAACGCAGAGACTGAAGTAGACGAAAGAGGGAAGAAGCGGAGTGAGGGGCGTGGTTGGAAAATTACCTTGATTAAATTCATAGAGGGAAACCGCCAAGTGAAACTCGTGCGTAAGACAATGCACGCACCGACAGAGAGAGTTTCAGCGTGGCGTCGCGACGCTCGACGCCACTACGGATCGTTGCCAGGAGTAAAGGCACCAGCAGTAAAGTCTTCCGGCTAATTAACCCTCGGTACATTAACCAGATAAAGACGATCGAGCTTTGTCAACTAATTAATGCATTCGCGCCGAATGCTTCTCAATTAAGCTCGAATGAATTATTATTCGACGAGGGCCAAATTGCAGTGTGGGTACCGGCGAAAGGAAATCTAACGGGTGATAATAAACCACGGTAGAGAAGTGGCCAGAAAAGCTCGTGGAAACTTTCAGTTTTCTCCCCCTATCTACCCACTCGCAGTACCTTCGGTACCGAAACCAAACCAACCCTCTCACACTTTTCCCAAGCCATAAAAAAAAAAGAAAAAAAAAACAATAACAAAAAGTTAACAAAAAACAATAACGAATAGTCGAAATACCATGCACCACCAATTATCCACTGCTCGTTTGACTAACTCGCAAATGAATTTGAAACATTATAACAAGCAGCCAGTGCACTCATACGTAATAAGGATAACGAAGACGGAAGAGAACCATCTCACTACGCGCCATATCAGAGCACCAGCGTTACCAGCATCACAACGCAGTTGCGTGCACGTACAGTCAGTCCTATTCTCTATATGCGTGCCAGACACGGACCCCCCCAGTCCTACCAACGAAAAGTACACAAACAACGTACTCCGCCCGTACAATGCACATACCCATAGCAACACGAGTACAGCAAGTTGCAAGCGGCGTATATAGTACAGCGATGCATGCAGGGCGAGAGGCTGAGAATACCAGAGTAGGAAAGACGAACGAGGGAGAAAGACAAGGGTCTGGGTACGTTCCTCCTTCCTGCATCGGGTTAATGTAGTAATTTCCAGCTTTGTGGAAATTGTGGCCTAGACGAGATATGATAATGCCCGTGGTACGGGGTTTGCAGCTTGGTTCGCCGCATCTATCATTTGTTTGCAAACTGGCTGCTGCCGGAGCACGCAGACGAGAGCTGAAGGCAGTCTCGTTGCTCGCATGGTTAGACTCTCCGTCCGATGTCCAAGTTCAGCGCATAGACCTCATCCGGAATGACAATACCCTTTTCATGTTGCGCATTCCTAATGGCCGTATACGTGATATCAGACGGTACTCTTCGTCGCGTGGATGGAAACGACACCTATTGCCGATCTGAGTCACGGGTAGCTCGTAAGTGTTCATACAGTTTTACGCCGTCATTGCTATCATCGATATTATCGGTATCGATTTATGTAATCAAGAGTGTCAATATTACGCCAGTATAAGTATATGTGTACCGTGCTATCGCTATCACGAAGGGCGAGTACAGGTACGTGTAATGGAGGCTCCGGGCGGATATCGTCGCGCTTTAAAAGTCCCTTAAACGTGTCGTGATTACGTGTAAGAGCGGTCATTACTGTCCGATCGGTATTCCGTGGCGAGGATGAGGGAAGAAGTCGATCGTCCGCGAGGCAAGGCTATACGGCAACGGAGCAGCGACTTCGATCCGGGCCGGTGATACGCGATCGGACGAGTGATATTTGCATACCAGAAACGCAAACTTGATTTATCTGCCGATAGAAGATGCCGATAGCGGATACCTCGAGTGATCGAAGTCGTTAATACGTCTGCCATCGACCTCGCGGAATATCAGGGATATATGTATATATGGTATTGTGTATGTGGTACGTCGTAACATAGAGTTCGTACCGGATAATGTCTGTACTACATACATATATATATACACACGAGTGATCGTGAAAAGGAGGAACCAGTTTCGTTTGCTTGATATTAACGATCGCTGAATGTTCTCGTTACTCTCGAGCTGCCGCGCAATTTACCGTGAAGTGCTACCGCTGAAAATTCCACGTGGTATACCAAATGTAAATCTACCGTGTCAATCGAAACTTCGAGATTGGTCGGGACGATTGATAATTAGCTCGAGTGGAGTTTTTGAAAATTATCGTTAACAGATTTTCGGGTTTTGGCCGTGTACGGCGGTGATTTAAATGATGATGGACGGCCGAGAGGATGAAGTATGAAAAATAAAATTAATAAAAAAAAAAAGAAGAAGGCGGACGAGTTGGAAGAGGCTGGATCCGTATGAAGGGCACGTCGAACAAGTCTTCTAATTAGAATTGTTATCGCTACATTAGCTGATTATGATAGATCGTTCTACTGCGGCATCGGCGCATCGGCACGGTGAAAGGTGATCAAGCGCTTTCGTAACTAATTAAAATAATAACTCGTATACAAAACGCGCGACAAAAGTCGTTTTATATATAACTCTCGCGGCCGTCCGCGGCGAGAAGTTGATCAACGTGAGCAATCGGAGGAAGCCCATTAAGGCAATGTCGTGCACGCAAATTCAATTAATTGACTCGCGATCGATAGCAGATATACGTTTCACCGTGTGGACGTGTGCGCGAAAGTCTTTAATTCCTATAGGCTCGCGTTCGTCTTTCGCTCAATCAATTAGAACTGTCAGAACTGTCTGGACTACTGTCTAACGGGCAGCCGTATTACTCGAGACGAAATTTCTTCGAAAAAGAGAAACAAAGCCAAGTAAAGAAACGAAAAAGAAAGGTAAGCGCGCCAGAGCGACGTATATAAGCAGAGAAATTAAAGTCAATGAACTTTTCATTTCTCTCGAGGTTCTCCCATTTGTTCTTCTTTCTTTCTTTCTTTCTTCTTTACCCTTTTCAAATTCATTCTCCCTAGCCGAAGCACTTCCTCCGCCGACTAGACGTAACGACTTGTAATCTGACAGTTAAAATTTGGAAATTTACATTCGAGATAATTTTTATGCCCTGCACGCCCCCCCTCCATCCCTCCCATTCCATCGTCTCGCTCGCGATGATTCGAGTGGGGAACGACGTGTAGATTAGCTAACAGCGTGGTCGACCACGAGCGAGCATTTAATGAATTTAGAAATTTCGTTAATCTCTATAGGCCATAAATTTCGATATGTGACTAAATAGTCGGATGACAATGACTAAGTACGCGAGGAAGACATTGATTCTTTCTCGACGTGATGGAACATTATTCGGAGAAAATTCTTCGTTATTAGAAATCGATTAAGCATTGCCGACTGCTATTGTAACAGCCAATGCTGTTTCAATCTTATCGGCAAACCCTGTTTAGCTACGTGGAAAACGAGAATATTACGTAAGTACTATAATGGAGGAAACAAAACCAATGGTGGGTTTCGATTAAACATGAAATTACTAGAGAGAGGTAAAACTTTGATAGTACAGTACCTATATATGGTGTGATCCATTCATTATTGTACAGACAAGACCAAATGGTTTTATGAGTAATTAAAAAAAGGAAGTCAATTAAACGGTGGTACTGTTATAATAAAATTCGCTTATCATCCGCGTAGACGATGCAAATTCGCCAAAACAGTGTATGCTCTCATCCGACGAAGAGCATTTATATATAATGAAGATGTCGCAGAGACGGTGTTCGCCGTATCTCAAGGAAGGCGCACAGCATCCCTCTGTTCTCTAAAAACCTGCGATAAATAAGTCGTCCCTCTCTCTTTATCTCTCTGGCAAATGCCACGATGAGCCGCGTTTCTCTTTCCTATATCTCTATCTTTAGCCACCATTTTTTGTCCTTCCATTTTCTATCTTTATATTTAGTATACGAATTGAACGCGACCGCGGAAACTGCTGCTAACGCTAACAGTAGTAGTGTCTCCACGTTACAAATCACAGCATCCCTCTCATCTCCACAGACTACATAAAACCACTGGTAAAAGTACAGTGCGTGACAAGTTTATCAAAATTATAAATAATTCCCACGAGAGGTCGCTATAGGTCACTGCAACGACTGGTACCATAGGTCAATTTTTTTTTCCTATCCCCGATTACACAGCTCGGAATTCTATTACCGTAGAACGAAGAAAATCAGAAAGATCCATATAAAGAGAACGAAAAAGAATTTTTTGAGTTAAAAAAATTCATAAATACTTAACAATGAGCGTGAAACGGGGCAGGGACTTTTCTGGGTCTACCAGCAAGAGGCAGATTCCTCGAGGGTGGGCCTCATGGTCCCAGACTCAAGTGCCCACACAGAGTGTGGAATAGGTATAACGTTTCTGAATTTCATGCTTCTGACAGAAGATCGTTTAACATGCTCAGGGCTGTAGCTTAAAAGGGACGAATATGCGCAATCTGATGCATACAGGGAGCCAAGCATTAGCCTCTTGCGAGTGTAGCATCGCAGCAGGATCCTGACAGATGCGATCTTCCGGTAATATACGAGAAATATCGGATTCATGGGCGTTTACTTGACACATTCAATTAATATAATGTGATTCGTATAGCGCGATCGACGCTCCCCGTTCGCATATGGCGCGACGCGACATATGGACGTCTGCGACCTATGTGTACGCACTTTGTCATATATATATGCAACGTGCACTCCCGGCCACCTTCCATCGCCATTACACTAGCTCATAAGTGACATTATAACGCTATGCGTATAGGGTGGTTTATGATAGTGAAAGAGTGAAGATTAAATTGGCCTGATATGGCATAGGCTTCGTCACGATTACAATGGGGCGTGGGGGACTAGAGGGGGGGGGGGGGGATGACTTTCCTAATTCGTTCGCATTTTCATTTCATCATAGCAGCTCATTACTAGCCCTTAGGTCGGATTTGCATCTGCCCGTACTACTCCATTGGACATTACGTATAACAAACAATAAGAATGAGGTCTTTTCTCTGCTTATAGAAATTGATACGCAATTGCTTTCACACAGCGCGGTGGATAAGGTACAATAGAAAATTCAGGCGCACGGTGTGCTCGGAGAAAATTAATAACGTTCGCGATAAAAGTGGGAATCCATTCGTTGCACTCGGTGCGATAACCCTGCTCGATGAAAGTATCAAAGGCATTTCCATAATAATCACTTTCTTATCGCGCCAGTGTTCCTGGGAATGTTAAACAGTTTAAACGGACTGGCACGATCAGCCGTGTCGAGTGATCCCTGCCACCATTCACTTGACTATTGCATAGTGTCGTAAGCGAGCACGCATAACGTATGAAAAACATTTTCCAGATCGATCAATTACAGTGCCGACTAATAACTTCGTATTAAATACAGGATATGGGTATAATTGTCGAAGATACAGACAATTCCACGCATTTTCGTACAGACGACGTTATTCCGTACGGACGCCGTAATAAATAACTACGTGTGCTTTTTTTTAGGAAAAATCGCTGGTCCTACACTGTGTTCTTGTACGCCTACGAGTCGGTGCGATACGCTCCGAGCTGACAAGGATTAAAATGTCGTAACGTGCAAACAGTCCGACGCGGCGGCACCATTAATTTTCCGTGTCGTTTTCTCAGGTCCGACATTAGCGTGACGGGCGGACGCTAATAGCGCGCGCGAGAGACACGCGTGGGATAATTTCATCGAGCGCCGGATTATCATCTGTGGCACAAAGAGACAGCTACAGAAAGTGAGGGAGAGAGAGAGAAAGAAACAGACTGAAGAAAATTTAGAGGAAGAAGATAGCAAAAGAGAGAAAGTCATATGATGCAACTAAAATTCCATATCCATGAATTAGGGAACCACAGAGAATAGAATATGGAAGAAACGTAAGGCTTACACCTATGCATATCCAAGGATCGATTAGGACTGAGAAACTCGCCGACATTATGTAAATAGACAATTTAACAGAAGCTCGGTGGTGAGTGCACATATAGGAGGCATATTCTGACCGAACCGGGCCCCACTTAAGATGCCTCGTGAGATTAACATAAATAAATAACTGCTTACCCACCGCTATCTCTTGCGGAGTTGAAGCTTGTAATTATTGCATTATTAAAGGCGCGAATGTAATTATTACCTCGCGGAACGACGAGTAATCATAGCCTTCTGCATTTCTATGCAGTTTTCATGTGAACACCTTGCCGTCGATGAGTATAGCGTACCGCCGTGCCACCAGTGGATACACGTGGATATAGACTAGAAACTAATGGGTTTTAATGGAGGGGCATAGGGGCGCCCTCTAGAATGAAAACACCCATCCTAGACGGTTTAGACTGTATATGCAGTTAATTTTTGGAATTCTACCCTTTTTTGTCTTTTCTTTGCTAAATTCAGCTATTTCAACCCTCAGCCATGTAAGTGAATACCGCCCCTCGTTTGCTACTTCCCTCCAGAAGGAAAGTAGGTCAGCCGAAGCGATAACGAAAGAGAGCCGAGTGTATTCCTTCTGCGCGGCAAATTCGTCCGAGTGAAACTAGCGTTTCGCATTCTCTGCGATAAGTCCGACGTAACAGTGTGTGAGAGCAAGAAGGAACGAGAGACCCTAACGAAATCGAGAGGAACGAGATTGGCAAAGTTTAAACAAAACGTTGCCGGGAAAGAGTTCGAATGCTTAAAAGATCGTGAGGATGAAATCGTCGTACGAACGGTAATGACGAAACTTTCACCATTCCCCGAGAGTAACTTCCGGCGCATCTGCCGAGAGCGAATCAAGGAAGTAATACGTAACAACTATAAAAAAAAGAGGGATAATCGAATAAAAAGAAAACAAAGACAAGATAGGAAATATGACGGCATTTAAAAAAATCAAATGCAAAGATCCTCGCATTATTTCGGAATAAGAAACGTCATCGTCGACAAGTCAACCGGAATCTTCTCTTCTTTAGATTTTACCTCGGAACTTCGAATCTAAATATCTTCTCCGCGCTTACGTAAACAGAGTGACAGACGTACCGAGAGACGAACGAACAGACAGACGAGTGAACGTAGCACGAGAGTGAGGATGGTACTAGCTCTGGTTTGACGACAAATATTTACCGGAGACCAAGGCGGTTGGCAGTTCGTAAAGTCCTGATAGCTCGCGCGCACTCACGAAGTCAAATCTTTCATTATTTACACTGGTAATATGAGTATCCTATCCTGGCGAAATTACTAATGCGTGACAGATACCGAGAAAGTGTCACTGGCAAAGGATACCAGGAACAGCGTCTAAGGCTTTGACTTTGACTGGCCAACGCGTCCACGGAATCTTCATCAGGACCTTTAACCCTAGTACGTATCCATGAGATATATTGCACAACCGTGGTTTCGGAGGATTCATGTCCAGGACTGCTGGCAGATACCTTTGATAGTTGCGGTCTAAATGTTCCCTGACCAAAGTGTCCAGCGAGGCAAGGATATATAGACAGATACCCACGAGATCAATGGTATGAGAATGGAAACGGAAGAGACCGAAGCGTTAATACAACAGGGTCAAACATGGAGGTAAAAGGAAATCCATACACGTAACGTGGAAAAGCCTAAAATACACAGCCGCGAACTTTCCTCTAAACATACCTACAACCAGAGTATCCTCTTTGCCGTAGCCGCGAAGTGCGCGAAGACTCGCCCAAATTTCGAAGCTTCTTAAGAACGCGTTGAACTTTCCACCAGGTGGCACGACGCTCCTCGTAACCGTTGAGAAACGTCTCCAGCATCCGGTATAACGTGTTATAACGTATCAAGAAACACTCGACTCCTCGTATAAGCTATCGCGTTGATAATTCAGTGTCTCCGAAAGGGATGGAGGTGGAAGGCTTGCGAGGCGGCGATAATGTCTCGAATACTTGGGTCCCGGGTATGGAGTATGTGGGAACAGCAGGGAATGTGTTTTGGCAAGTGGTGGCATCTGTGCTTAAGCGAGAAGTGCCATCCCTCCTTGGAAGACTTTGGGTAGCTAAGAGATATATAGAGACTGAGTAGTAAGTGAACCAGGGAGCAGAAGATAGAGTCAGAGTAACGGAGAAAGACAGAGAGAGGCTATAAGAGAGGATTCGAAAGAGGGAGAGTAAGACAGAGACGAGGAGAGACATAAATAGAGAAGAAGAGAGGTATATATACAGACAGCCTGAGAGAACTCGACGAGAGTAACGGCTAAGTCGGGTGCAGCCTTCTAACTTAATGATGTTTGTTCAATGGACGCCGCAGCACGGGCTCCTTTAAAATTGCTAAATTGTCTCGCGTCTGGCTTGATCCCGTCACGTCGGTATAACGCGAATCTTCAGGAGGTGCGTAAGTGCGCGAGTCAACGACCCGAGAAACCGATGCTCCGCGAGCGTAAAAGTAGCCGCTATCATTAATCGTATCCACTTCGCCCACCAGAGTGCAGCCTTGCCGCTTGAGGCGATACACCAAAAAGACGTATCCCACGCGTTGTCAAATATCGCACCTTCGCGAAACCAGCGTCGCGACGTCCTTGTACCCAAGCACCAATAGCATCGATATCGACGCCCTAGCGTTACCTCGATCGCATACAAGATCATCTCCGGGACTCGAGAGCAGAGCGAACGACTCGTTCCGCCATCGGCGAACCCCGAGGTTCGTCTGCTCGCAATAAATCTATTACGATAGACTCTGCGCAATCTGCTACATGAATATACAAGCCTTTTGCCAGCATGAGTAAGAGTGTTACGGCTGCTGCTTGGCTGCACTGGCGTCGCTATTGCTACTGCTGCATCTATAGGTATGCATAGCTGGGCCGTTTACAATACGGTAGTCGCATTACGTATCTCGACTTCCTTGCAGCACCGCGTCTATATCAATTACGCGTCTCTTCTTTGCTGGGGAGTGGAGCGATGCCGAGGAACGTACAAGAGATGATAGTATTCATGGAATCTTGTAACGAGGCTGACAGCCTCCGCGCAATGACAACCGCCAGACGTTTGCGGACTCGAAAGAAAGAATACGTGTTATGCTCGAAGATAGAGACGGAAAAGTAACAGTATAGAAACTTGAGTTCTGTCATTAACTGCATTGATAATATGGGCATAGGAGCTTTCTCGAGGAATATTTTTAAGAGAACTGATTACTCGCCCGATTGCAAATAATCGTTTTTTTGAACACGTGACGGCATAAGCTTTGTGCGTGTGATATAGATTGTGAATATATAAGTTGCTCGTGTAAACTTGTTTATCGAATTTCCTCGAGTTCCAAGAATCTTTAGTGTACTCCAATCGCCCCTGCACAATGAATGTCAATCAAACACGTATCATCTGCTACACACGTACTTTTTGAAGTTAAACTCTAAATTAGGTGACTTGTTAATTAATGAAAATTCTACCGATTTCCTTCTCACGATTACACCAAACGTTCGTTGCTCTGTTACCGATCCAACATATGAACGAGCAAAGAAATTTTTATCGCGTACGCTGGATTTTTGAAAAATTTCGCAGTACTCTTAAAAAAATTATTTTTTATGCATAATCCACATGCCTCGAAACGACTAGGTGTCAGTAAAAATCCGACTTTTTTCTATACTACCATATATAAAACTAAAATTACTGCTACGAAGTTGGCAATATGTTCGACAGCCAGAAAGTGTAATTATTCTCACGGTGAGAAAGGTCAATCGTATTTGATAGCTACGCAAGAAGGAACGGACGAAAAGTTAAATTGATAGAGTAAAAGCGAGTGCGAGAGAGTGAGGTATAGTACATGCATTATGGCAGGAAGAGAGGACGGTGAGTTGCAAGCTACGAACGTATTTTACATATTTAAATTGGAAGTGTCGATACGTTCGTTCAAGGTATTGACAAGCCAGGCATCGTCGAGAGTAGTCCGGGACAACCGGAACTGAGAATCCGCCATGGGATCATGTTCAAAGTGCATGTCGAACTTTACGCAGAAATTTTCATTTGCAAAAATTGCATCGACTGTACCGATAACTTCAGCGGACGAAATGAAATCCTTCAATTTGACAGCAACTTGGGAGACGCGGGACACCGCGACGCCTCAGTAGAACAACCAAGTGTGTTTGCACTCTAAGTGCCGACGCAAAAGACAAAAACGAGTGATTCGAAAGGAAATTCGATCAAGCCGCGATTAAATATTCACAAGTTAATATCAATATCATCGACTCTGGTCGTAATGCACGATAACGCATTGCCGTGGCATGTTCATCTTTCGCCAATGTTCTGATCAGTACTAACGATAACTGCCGCCATTATTGAGTGCATGCCCGTGTGGAAAGCCCGGTATGCCGATTAATTATTAACAATTATTAGGTCGCTATTCAATTTGCATTATGGGGATGGAGAGAGCCAAGTGATAAATTCACATATGTATACGGTCAACTGATTGTAATACTGGGTTTGATCTCGATCAGTTTCTCTCCCATTCTCGCTGCCTCTCACTCTCTTTCTCCGCGTATACTCTCGTTATCTCTCTCGTTCTCTATATGAACACACTCAAAGGGTTTGTAAACGATCAGAAAAAGTACGCCTACGGTAGAAATATCCACGCGCATCCCAGCACGATTGGAGCATCATTAATTATTGTACGTTACATTACCAAGTCGTTTCTACATGCTCCAAAGCCAGTCTGGAGAACTCATATGTGCTTGGCAATGGACAAGCTCAAATACTTCGGTAAGAATGACGTGACTTCTTTTTTTTAAGTGTTGGTACTATATGATTTTTGTGACTTTTGATTGAAACGATTTCCTAGTGAGAATTTATACTATTATTTATTCATTAATTGAAAACTCGTTATGTGAACATTAAATAAATTTAAATTTGGTCAAATTTTGATATAGAATTAATACAGGTTATATCGAGTACCAAGAGTTGAAGTGAAAGTTTTCATTTTTTAAATAAATATGCATATTTCTAGATTTTCCAAGCCTTGGGAAATATACTGTTAATCTGAGAAGAACGTATAAACTTATGTTTTATCTAAACTTAGCAATTATTGATTCGCACGCATTACGTGTATGATGTTTATCAAAGACAGTTATATAGGAATCATATACATATACACGTCAGGCAGTTATAGGCTTCTATTTTTAGAATTGATTTATGGATTTTTATCAATTATTCAGTGCATCGCTACCTGTCTCACAAAGGCATGACTTGTCTTTAGTTTAATGTGGCTATAAACAATTCTTTTATATATATTTTTTATACCATACTTAATAATAAACTTAGTAAGACTGTTAAAGCAAATTTGTGTGATTATTCTGTATAAGCTTATCGTGCATATAATATTATATATCGTGCATATAATAATTTTCTATCTCACGGTCGTACACGATTTCTCGAAACATTGATATATTAATGAACATGAAAATCTTACCTTTTACTGCTACCGCCATAACAGCCAGCAGGAACAAGCACGTCATCCTCGCCCAATGCATTTTTAGTATTATCCAAAGCACTTCCAAATTTTTAAACTTTTCAGCAGTATCACCAAAACACAAACATTATGTAAGCACTGTACGTTGGATCACTTTATATAATGAAACACTTCTGATTAATTCGTACGCGTTAAGCACGGATTTTAGTTCTGGTATTTAATTCAGTCGAGAATCGTATTAAAATGAAAACATTAATTTTTTACATTTAAGTTTTCTCGTTCGATCTTTATTGATGACTCTTGGATGCCGGAATGGAGTTACAACGTCGAAAACGTTAGAAGGCAAGAGCTTTTACTTGTTTTGAAGTATTTGAATGTAGTTTAGTCAAATGTATTTGTATGACGCACTGATATTGAAAATCCGTCACTAAAGCACACGATTCACTGGATTTTCAACCAACAGCTTTAACACAATACAAATCCATTGCAGGGTATTATGAAAAATTGTTACAACACAATCGAGATATTATTATGAAAATTCACGATTCCTCGATTCATGATCTCTGTACGTTTACAAAGAAATAATCACTTGTTGATGATCGATATCACTTCGGCAGGTTAAAACACCCAGAGACTAACTTCACGCGATAGAAATTCTCTAGGCAAACGAAAGTTAAGCGCGAACAGCCATTTCAATTGCAGTTTAATGTCAATGTCATTCAGAGCACTTAAATCCCAATGGCAAATCAATAATCGATGCTCACTTGGCCTCAAAGTATCTTATTAAAGTGTCGAACACGCGTAATCCGCATGCCGATCATGCCGATTAATCGCGTGGGAACAGACGCGATTCTGTGACGAGTCGATGGAAAGAAGATTCACCGGATAAAAAATCACTATTATCCCCAGGAGAAACGATTTATTCTTTTAATGAATTAACCAAGATCGTTTATTCTTTTCCATGGCGAATTCCGCCGCGTCCTCTCCGCATAGTTGCAATTGCAATCGATACAATTATCAACAATAACGAGTGATCTTTTAAGATAGAAGAACCGGTACGAACTCCGCCATGGAACAATCCTAACAACGCGGCGGTTGACTCGCGACTGGAGATGCCGAGATTCTTACAGGGCGCCACGCGCCGCTTCGGCTTCTATCGGCACAGCTCGGCAATACTCGGCAGCCTATTCGTTTCCACAGTCCTGCATCTCTTTTCCTCTCTATATACGTGCGTTGCGTAGCTTGATAAGGGTGAGGCAGGATTACATGGCGAGGGTGGGTTACACTCTACAATAGAGGGTCCCGCCAGCATCAACAATGGATCGCTGTTTCATATTTTATTTATGTCTTTTCACGTCTTCTCTCGGCGAAGTACTGACTGCATGAAGAACGGTGCAAACTTCTTTGCTTAAATGGCCGACGCGAGAGTCAAGCTTACACCTGACCCGAGTCTTGTTTGATTAACAGGTCGATTTGCGGCTTTGACTTTTTCTTGTTATATGACGTATGTAATATATAATACTATAGGTATGTATACATACCTACGAACGTACAGTCGTGTGGGCATTGTTGACTGTTTCGTGGAATCCTTATTACAGCACGAAACCGTCGTGCATACTCGTGTATATTGTTAACGATAAATCAATGCTGGATTACATGTAATTTATGGTTTTCACGTGGGAGTCTAAAGAAGAAATTGGTGACCGCAGGCGATTCATACTAACTCTGAAAACGAAATCGATCCGTGAAAGCGCTCCTTTAATAAGAGAATTCGATCCATATTTTATAACGTCAAGCATTACTTTAATTATGTTAATCTCCTGTAAATCAATTATTTGGTCGTATATCATCGTTTATTTGACGAAAGTTCGAGCGGTGCATCTGCCTAATAGCTGACCCTTACTATTAGGCGATTTGAAAAAATTTTGTCCAAAGTGCTCATATTTTTATAGTCTTGGATTTCCTGAAAATAATCAGCATTATTTATTAATGATACATTATCCTATCAGAACGTGTGTATAATTCTAAAAGTAACTTATAGTACGAATTAAAACGTTAGTTTATATATACCGTAATGCTAAGTCTTGAACTTAACTCGAGACAATAGTTTTCCAATCATGACGTAATAGTGAACGATTATTAATAGTTTGGCTAAAGGGGTGAATAAATTTGTTACAGGACCGCCCACCTGGAACACCGTCGGTTTCGAACATTCTTGATCTAATTCATAGTAAGTTTTTATCTTTCCTTTTTTCTCTATGCTCTTACCAAAACAAAGAACTAGAACATTACTTATAGGAGATAGACTTTATTCAACTTTCCCATCGAATCGAATCCAGCAGCGTCTTTGAATTATTGATCCCAGGCAATACTCATTGATTAATTGAAATCCCGTGCGATGGTATTTATAACATTTTCGTAAATATATACCTAGCATATAATAAATCGTCCTTCTCAAGAGTTCAAACCTATTGGCAGCGCATTTCGAAATGCCAAAGCATTTAAAACGTTAGGGAAAAATCGTGTCCCATCTCGAACGCTGTGAGGTAGTCAAAGTGTCTCATTTTCTTGCTTCCCATTTTCGAAAAGTTCCCCATTATGCGTGAGCGTGGTTCCTGCCTACTCTCGAGAGAAAGTCAAGAGCCCGTGACGAAATCGGAATCCAAGTAGCGGTAAGAAAAGGCGGGTAGAAAAAAAATGAAAGAAACAAGGAAAGAGAGAGAAGAAAGAGAACGTGCATAAGAGAGACAGATTCATAAAGAGAGTTAGAAAGAAGGAGGGAAGAGAGAAGTTAGCATCGTAGAGGAAAACATACAATAAATAAAGCCTAGTGAAAAATATGGTGGTTGCAGGAGTCTACTGTCAGGAGTCTACCGCACCCTTAAGTGCCTTGGCGCCCTTTGCCCCCTTACACAACAAATGCCTATGTACGTCAGAATAGCGCGGCTACGGCGAGTCAGCGGAAATGGACACTGTGGTAATTTATTTGGTTGTCCCAAAGAAAAGAGAGAAAGACAACAAAAAATAAGTAACAAAAAAAGGAATAGGACATTTTCGCACCCTTCATCAAGCGATCGAATTGCTGTCGCTCGTTAAGTCTCTCAAAGACGTTAAAGGCCTTTCGTGACCATTGAATAAAATCCTGAGGTTAAAGCTTAAGTCTATTCACATGAAATTTCGCAGACACCGTATATGATTAATCGTTTCAATTTCTATGGAAAATATCCGGAATGCTTTTCGCACGATATAGAATTCATTCGTCGATACTCGAATCGATGGATTTCACTTTTTTTTCGATAGCCACGTTTTTAGGGTTAATTCCATTTATTGTGGATTAACCTTTATCAAGTAACTAGATGGCTACGTTACTCCGGCGAATTCCCGAAGGCGTTGATGTCGAGGGTCAGGATGACACCCTCGCATTGCTGGACGTTGTATGGTTTAGTGTTACGATAATTCCAGAAAACCCCCTTGGGGGGAGGAACGTACGGAACTAACTAAGCTAAAGGGTGGCCGTATGGAAGGGTCAAGCATGCTGGCTTCGAGCCAGGCATAGTCAGCCACATAGTCAGCCATAGTTACGTGCATCTCTCGAGTCTCCTACTATCTCTGTCTTGTCTTGGCGTGGTTATTCGAGCACATCTTCTACTACCCCTAGTGAACCCCCTCCTTCCTTTCTCTATTTCTGCCACTAACTAAGTGTTAAATGAACCTTGTTCGCTCTAGAATAGGGGCTTGGGATCCATTCCATATCCTAGAATGTATCCGAGGTCTTAGTAGTGGCATGGGATATTGACTATTGATTTCCGTTAAGTTTTCCTTACCTCAAGACCTCAGTTTTCGTCCTGGAAAATAGAATACGAACTACCTCTTCTAAATTTCACCATCTTAAAATGGTTCGTAAGAGTATTGGATTACCAATCTATAATAGAAGCTCCGTAATCAATTTCGACGGTAAATTACGAAGTACGGATTCTCTTCTGTATTTATTATGAATATCAACGTAATGTTGTGAACCACCATACTCAATCTTTATATTTTGCACCATGGTATATTTTTCCGATATCTTTAGGCTTTACACGATAGACAGTATTTTCCTGAGAAATAGCACGCCCATCATCCTTAGAATCTTTCACGGCCAGGTGTAGAATCGTCTAGCTCTATTCCCTATGCTCCGTACCCTGCCGCTTCTCTGCGGGGTACTCCATAGAAACGACTTATGGTCACAAACGTTGGACGCCATAGTCACAGCCGCCTTCACTCTTGCTTTTACTAGAAACTACCTACGAGAGACTAAGAACCCTAAGGCATGAATGCAGAAAGGATGACCCTGCTAGTTTTTCTTTTTTTCAAGCATTTCCACCCACACGTGAATCCTCAGCAAAGTGGGCACTTCCTGTAAACAGTATCCTATTCGAAGAATAGAACTGGGACCTTATTAGCTGAAATCAGATATAGCCGAAACCAGCTACGATTCCCTGAATATCATATAACCCACAGATCATACAGATAAATACATGAAAAACATCCTTGAGTGTCCCAAGCGATTCACCATGATCAATTAAAAATTCCCATATATCGATCTTGGAATCGATATCTAATTACTGCAACCAATTAACTGTTGATTCTAATTGTCACAATAATAATGCCAATCGCAGAGAGTGAAAATGGAGGCACACTGCTTTTGCCAGTAAAATCACGAAACAGTGCCGCACGTTATTTCTCATTCACATTTCGCACATCCGTCCTTGCCCGTGGTGCGCAGAGATGGCTGTGCATTAACTATATGCTATTAGCCGAATGCGAGCACATTGAACGGAGCCGACAAAATCATCCACTAATTAATGCGGTAGAGAGGATCCAGTGTGCGGAGTCGTACGCGCCCTCGTATGAGAATGTATGGTTGCGAATTGCGAGAGTGAATCCATGCTTAACACGCATCATACCACAGCCAGACATCATACCAATGACCATTGTTTAATATGGGATGCGTATATGCACATGCAACGAAACAAGCCCGTTTATCAAAGGCTACCGTGTGTCGCGCGATACTATAGGATTTTTTAAACATTATCGCCCCGGGGCAAGAGGGAGACAGACATAACCCGAAAATAACGACAGCAATAGCAACAAAGAGGATAAGTACGTGAAAAGTGGTGATGGAAAAACAAAAACAAAGATAAAGTGAAAATATTTTTCAACGCGGGAAGTGACGTTGGGCTTCGTATACGTATGGATGAAATAGAGATAATGCCTGTTGATGAAAATGGCCATGTGTTATAAATCCTATAGAGATTTTGCGAAATAGTAAGCAGTGACCAGAATCGACTGCCGCGAATTTTCGTGAATTAGATGGAAGTTTCAGTTGGGATTTTAGTTGAAAAAAAAATGTGAAACTGGGTCGCTATTTTCTGTTGGACTGCACCGAGATTATATTTCTAATTAAAGGAACGTAATGCGCTCGTCTTCTTGGTTAGGCAAGAAGTTTCTAATTAAATGTTGGCTTTCGATATATATATACACACACACACACAGGATAGCTGCGATAAAGCGGAAAGGAAGAAATGGCGAGTGCACAGCTATCGCTTCCAGAATTCCCCACCGGCACTTTTATTGTGCTCCTCGCTTACTTTTACTGATAACATCTTCACCTACAGCGATGCTTGTTTGTTATCCTATGCTCTCTATGTTTTTCTCCGTTTCATTCAAACTTGGTTATATATTATTTTTATCTAAGCGCTACAGCATCCCGTGAATGTAGCGGCGAAACGGAGGTAACTTTCTTAACCCCTTGAGCGGCAAGAAAAACTTCACTGTTTGTGCCCCAAATGCGGAAAAAAAAGTATTTCGATTTTAATGAAACATTGCACCTAAGGGTTTTTTTGGTTGCTGATTACGAATTTGAGGTCAAATTTCATAAATTGAAAATGGCGGATCCAATATGGCAGATCAAAATTCAAAATTGATTTAATTCGAATGAAAATCGGCACTCGTGGGTTTTCGAGGTGGCTGATTACGAATTTGCACTCGAAACATCAAATTCAAAATGGCGGATCCAATATGGCGAACCAAAATGTAATTGATTCGCACGAAAATTGGTATTAGAGGACTTTCGAGGTCGCTGGTTACGAATCTGCACTAAAAATTTGAAAATTCAAATTGTTGGCTAAAATCTATACTAGTACGTATACCAGTAATACTAAACTAGAACTAATACTTTATATTTAATTTTTGCATTGTGTTCCACCATACTGGATCCGCCATTTTAAATTTCGGACTTTTGAGGACAGATTCGTAATCAACGACCTCAAAAACCCCCCTAATACCAATTTTCATGAGAATCAAGTGAATTATTTTATTTTGGTCCGCCATATTGGATCCGTCATTTTGAATTTCTGAATTTTGAGGGCGGATTCGTAATCAGCGACCTCGAAAACCACTGAGTACCAAATTTTGCGAAAATCGTTCGAGCCAATCACAAAATAATCGATGTGCGCTCTATGGCGTCAATGCCGCTCAAGGGGTTAAAGATATCTCGCGCAGGGGAGAGATACTTTTATTTTATATTTCGTGACTTTCCTTACCCTTGCCAAGAAATGAAAAGAGCACCGGATACAAATCAAAAACTTTTATTACGGTTCGTTAGGAGATATCGTATTTTAAAAAATTCAAAAACATTCATTTCAATTACGAAAAAGTCAAAGTTACGTATACAATGTATTATACAATGTATTATACAATATATAGTCACGATATTTATTTGTGAATATAAACTGGATTTTCCAATTAAATGATCGCGTATATCAATCTGTCGACGGGGTAAAATCACAGTTAAATCTATTGACCTCTGACCGATATCAATGGTTAACTACATAGAAAGCGTTTACGATCTCGCAAATATATGTTAATAATAATCAATAGCTATTTCGGTAATTCCTAAATTCGATTTAATGCACGTAATTAATAATGTCACTGTACGCTAGATTGCGACGCAAGATTTTATAATCGTGATTTACAGGTTTAATCTTTATCCTAGATATACGAGAAACAGCGTTAAACATTATCGGAAATTTGGCGAACGTTACGAGCAGTCATTGTCGATGTAATCGGACGTCGTTATCGGTATTCGTTGAAATTGATTAAAAATTCGCAAAACGGAAAAAGCTTACGCGCTCCAAAAAGTTTGCAAAAAAATTTCTCTGGCATCGAAATGCCTCGTTAATGGATATGCGTGTTTCATTCGAAAGTAATTGCGAGTCAAATTTTTAAAAATATTTTTCAGGAATATTACCCAATTCATTTGTGAAAAATTGTTAGATGAGTGTAACGGTTTTATATTATCAAATTATGTATATTTCGTTTAGTGTTATGATCGTTTTAGCGTCGAGCAATCACATATTGTTTTCATTCAGGTCGGCACAAATATATAGGAAACCAGAGTGAATCCGTTCCCTCATATATGCACGTATGTGCAACTCGGATATTTGCAATGCTGATACGGGATGATAACGCATTCCTATCATCTATTGTAGCAGAACTACAGTTTGCTGTCCATTATCCTGGAAAGTTATTATTTTGATTCGGCATAGATATATCTATGCAGCTACATTATGAGAATGGTAAATATTGATTGAAAATATCAACTGAACCCAGCACGATGTTCTGTATGAAAATTTTGAATAACGGGTAATTGCAGCACAGACGTATGACTACAGCGATTTGTCTTATAGCCTGCACAGAAAATCGAGGCCTGCAGGTATGGTATGTAAAATGCAATTGCACACTGGTCTAAGTGTATGTAATACTGTTTCCTGTCTGCCGATGATCGCCTCTTCTTGAACATCTACACAAAAAGTTTAAAGAAATTCCCAAAGTTGCCAATATTCATTTGAATTCATGGCAATGATTTTTACGCTGGTCCTGGAGATGATGATTCGTATGGTTCAAATTATTTGATTGAATTATTCTGAAAAAAAATGAAATACTCATTCACAAATATTCTTGGTACAGAGTATATACAATTACTGAGAATTACGACTGATCACTATGTACACAGAATATCCATATGTATACTGGTTTCTATTATATCATTTTAATTTCATACTGATTTCATTAACATCTCAATAGCGATTAGAATGGGCGAAGTAAAAATTAATCACATTAGATAGGATTCTAAAGTAAGAGGCCAGTATAGATATCTCCCAGTTACCTGACTGGGTAACACTCTGGTAATTAGTGCGATAATTGATGATTATCGGTCATTCCATAAAGCAAGATGGCGCGTTATAAATCAATTAATAATGCAACTCGTTTATTTGTACCGCTGCGAGCCTGGCCAATTTCTCGACGAGCGTGCCGTATATTAATCAAGCGGTAAACTGAAACGTTGGATTATTCATTTTTTTTTAATTCCACCACATCACTGCAAGCATCGCAGGGGGTCCTTCATGCCTCTGATAGTTCACGGTCGGAAATAGAGGCAGGTATATAAAACAGCTGCGCCGATGCAGACGCCTCTGTCTAAAACAAAAAAGAAAACAAATAATCGGTGAGATACTTACAGTGAATTTTCTTTTTAGATGCAACAATTAACCAGCTCTACACTTTTTTACGTATATAGTATCTATACGGAAAGTGCATTATATTTATTTAGTGCATTCACCCATAGGTGCAACTATCTTACTCGTTTAATCTCATGCAGATATGCAGATTTGTATGGTATGTATATACATATATATGTGCGTATACACTTAGGTACAGTCCCATAAACGCAATGGCTATCTCGACCAACTTAATGCCCCACATATTTTATTCACAAACGGATTTCCAAGTGTATTTACACTAAACCCTTTACGATTGCTATTGGCTCCCTCTTTTTATTCTAGGAAGGGTTAAATGTGCGCAAAAAAATACGGGTAGCTACACTGCCTGATGCAGGCATATACCAGTGTATATGGTCGTTTAAGTAATAATGCATTCTCTTTTATCTTGGCTGTATACTTAGCGTCATTAATTATGTATCCGCTTCACTAATCGGTAATCACCTGCACTGTCATCGTTAAGTAGCCGCCTATCGGGCTAACCTTACTTAGAAATGGCAGCTCCACGGAATGTCACTGCCTTTGCATTTAATCTGCTTACCACGTCAATGCTTCCGACGTCAGTTTTATGTACTATTAAATCGAGAGAGAGAAAGGGAGAAGGAATAGCCAGGACATTTTGTCCGAGGATTGAAAGACTGAAGGACCCAAGATGAGGGTACGAGGCAAAACGTCGTTACGTGGATAATTGAATTTACGATGCAAATTCCTTAATTGCTGGTAGTGCGGGGTCGGTTCAGGCTTTCTAAGTAATTGATTTCAATATACAGCTACTGGCATTCGGTAGGGTAATGGCTTATAATATTTTCAATATGATCAATGGCTTTTTTTTGTAATTAGTATCATTTTAATCAACACCCTATAAGCAAGGAGAGTCTATACGTTATTGGATGCAACTGCATTGCGCTCTAAGCCTAAAACAACAATTTGTGATGATTAAGTAATGTATTGATAAGAAGGATCCTTTCACAAGATCTGTATATATATATACTTAGATAAATCATCAGTGCTATCTGTATATTTAAGAAGTCGATTCTGGTCAATCTCATTACCGGAAATTGTTAGTGCAAGGGATGGGTTTATTTAAAGTAACATAGAAACACGGAAGTAATCTATACACCACTCGTTCAATCGTATACCAGTTAGTATCTGTTAACCAACGTTTTTCAAGTTATTACAGAATACACAGGAGTATGCACTCCTGTCAATCAAATCTTCAAATTGACAGCAGAGTGCCTTCGGGGCGCTTGAAAATATGAGCAATTCCGACCAAGCATTCAATCTTCTACAAACGGAAGCAAACAAATCACCGAGTATCTCCACGGCGCTATACTGTGTACCAAGTAGTCAGGTAGGTAGCCCATACCTATACTACGTCCAGGATATACTATATACTATATAGTTGGTCAAAGTTGGCAATGGTGGGAGAACTATCGGAAAGTAGATACACCGCCAGCTTAAAGATAGGTATTAAAGGCGCTCAAGGAGCTGTCCTCGAAGCGTTTACTGTTGTAGTTTATTAGACACGTAGTGCGGTAAAAGTGGGCACCAGTACCATGGTGGTGATAAATCATGATGTCTCTTTTTTTGCCGTACTCCTCATTTTTGCCATTGACCATAGCCGACCCTAGTTTCTCGCTTACTGAATGGCTTCAACGATGACAGAACCAGGAGGAATGTTTATTGTCAGGAAGCGACTTCTGCGACGACTGACAAATTGTTTCTCCCACGCTGTATCCTATTGTGATACGTCGGGCTCGTATGTAAAAATTTTTAGGACCATGCGTTGTCCGTCCGCATCAAAAGGGACTGCGCCCGAAGTCTTTTCAGTCACGGCCTCTGTAGCGCAGTCGATAAGGAAGGGTTCGAGTGCAATTGTACGCATAGCGAAGGTAAGCATAAAAGAATGTATTATTTATTTTAGCCGATGATAAATTTCGGGGTATATACCTACTTGTTTGAGTTAACGGAGGCGTTCTTCTTAATTGGTGTAATTAGTTTTTATTTAACACAGTATTACGCGATTGTTCTGGACATAATGAAAGGCATTCTCCATTGTTCGATTCAGGGACGTGGTATTGTTTTGTTGATCTCGTTATTACACGGTGCTTCACGGGTTGTTGCACTTATGACAGACCATGCTGGCATGTGGTCATTTATCTAATCCATGTGGTGCAGTATATGCAGCACGAAACGGAATAAATAATCAAGCTTACGTTTTCATATGGAAAATTCGTTATTTACGAGGCTTCGTATCTACTCTAGATAATATTAGAATCCGTAATCGAGCTAACGCTTAATATGGATATCGTATTAATTGTACTCTATATTGACTGTCTTTATTTAAATAACTATGTAATTAATGAAAGCGTTTTACGATAGTTATGCATACACGGTATATATACCAGAGGCTTTAGAATATTCATGAATGGCTCAGCGTGCACGGTAGCTTTATCGCTCATCGTTTTCGGTAATAATGAATTCTTTTGTTATTTTCTTGTTAAAATAAGACATTTTTAAATAACAAATAAAACTAACCGACACTCCATCGGACCTCATCGATCTCTCGTACCTCCCATCAAAGATTCATGTACGAACCACACGTTGCAAAATTCCTTGAGTATCGCCACAAGGCTGCCACGAGCGTATCGCAAATTTTATATATATATAGATGTATACTCGCAGAAGTATCATAGCTCGCGGACAAATATTCTCCCCCACCATAGTTAACCACGTATACCTATACTACATGACCACATACTCAGGAGACTTTCATGCACGTACGTTGACTGCATGCTCGGCCTGTAGACTATAATTACGGGGTTATTTACTATTATTTCAATTATCGCGTGCCACACGTACGCTGATATCGCGTTGATAACCCAGCCCCACCTACCATCGACTCGACTTCTCAACTATGTTTCACTGCTTTGAGCTATATAAGCACCGCCATATTTTGGTCATACGTATTAAAGAAGTAGGCAATTCGCAAATTTTGATAAATAATTTCCGTTATTTTTATCGATCCATCCTAATTCGTAATAGCCGTTTATGTATTTTGAAAAAAAATGTTTTATGCTTTTGATAGGTTTATCCATTTTTCTCTATTAAGTTCGATATATGACTCTCAGTGATATTCTGGGACTTTAGGAAATCCGGTTTGACCCACGTAGACACTATTTCTCTTGTGGAGCTACGCAAAGGGTTGCCGCACCCTGTAAGCAGATTAGCGGAACGGCCTGGTGGCGCGAATTACTTTGGGAAAAACCGCATTCGTAAATGCAGCGGTTTTCGCGCTCCGCAACGCGTAGAGATTCGCGCGCAATTTGCCGTCCGGATGGGAATTATGAGCGGTTTTGAGCGTAGCCAACCGGAGCGTCGGATCTCTCTACCACGGTCGTCTCTTCCGTACGGTAATATACACAGGGTATAATTCACACGGTCCGTAATGTTATCTTTGCTTATTTATAGTGGTATGCATATCTATGCATTTCTATGGGTGAGACAGAGAGAACGAATAAATAGCAGAAAAGCAGGTACGTGAAATTTTATGCTTTGAAATCGGTATGTCTAGGAGTAAAAATGGCGATAACGTTGTTTGTGACTTTCGATTAATTTCTTTTTCCTTTCTTGGCAATATTATCATGAGTAACTGGGAGAATGTGTTGCTGCACGATAATCATATTGCGAAAAGCTGTAAGCGTGCTTTCCGGCGAGTACGTGATGAATGTCTTATTTTTGCGGTAAAGTTACGAATCCGATGCACTGTATATACACAGGGACCGAAAATTTATTCGCGATAGTCCGTTTCACGTAAACACAATACATCATTTCTATCATTGCGAATATCATACACGTTTTAATATAGTCAGTACTTTATGTAACGCCGTTATATCATTTGACTGGTTGACGTTAAAAATATATAGGGTGACTCTATTAAATCGTAGCACACGAATGAAATATCGTTGAGTTTTAATCAAATAAATAAAAGTGTATATAGGTCGTATTATTGATATCTTTAACAAGGAGTAAATAACTACTCTAGAATGTGTAAGGGATGCAGCTATGGGGGGTTGTAACAGAAAAGGGGAGCCATACTTGTATTTATGATAGAAGCGTGATCTCTGAAGAACATCAGTCGATACTGGCATATGTGTTCTTAGGGTATTCAAGCGGCCACCAGACCATTGGCCAAAATCTTTCAAGACATATTACAAATTCGTAATGACCGATAAGTTTGCAATGCGAAATAAAAGTCGTGAAAAGTCTAAGCGAGAAATAAGCAGCGAGCGAACATTCGCTACGGTAATCTCAAACGAACTGGCTGATCTCAACTAAGCGAGTCTCCGGCAGATCCTTTCACATATGCAAAGCGCCAAGTCATGTAGATAAAAATTCTACCAAATCCAGAAAATTCGAGAATAAACTCTCCGGATATAACCTGACCTATCTACCTACTGTATACCCTCATTGAATATATGAATATTCATAATATCGGATTTCCTAATGATTCAACAATAAGTACCATGTAAAAAGGAAAAAAAATCAAGTCTGACGTAGACACTGCGATATGCAAATTCTGAAGATATTTGAGTGTAGCGAAATTAATGAAACGGAATAAATCATAATAATAATAATAATAAGGTAATAAAATCATAAACGAAAGTGATTGGTCGCACCCAAAAAATTCATCCACCACCACCAATTTTCTCCTATTCACTAAAAGCCTCTAAATTACCAAACTGGAGGACACGTCCCACTGCTCGCGGGTGGAGCACAAGGGATCCGAATTCCAAAGATTCAAAATGTAACGAAACTCTTTGTAGAAGCACTTGGCCCCCTTGAATCACCTGATGCACAAAGGTAACCCGAGCCCTTCGAGCAGTTTAACTCCCGGACGGACGCCCACATTGCTTCGGACGCACTCGCTTCGTATACCAAAATGTTGGGACAATGCGTGCTGAGCTGAGCAGCACCCACTGTCACACATCGTGAATTATTACACGTTTTATTAAACCATGTGGATGCGAGACGAGCACGCGGCGTTTTGATGTGGCTTTGCGGCTGCCCGTTCACAGTCGCCAGTTCTGAGCGACGACTATTTTAACGACACTGGTAATAAGGCTTGGTGTGATCATTGGTAGTATCAGTGTTGATAAAAAGAAAAAAAGACGTATTATACATACTACAAATATATAATACCATAAAACTTATACTAAATATAGAATATAATAATATATATGTTAAACAACCATATAGAAAACGGGTGAGATGCTATTGAATTTACATATCGGTGCGCATGGCTTCAGCAAGTGGATGTTTGTGTTTCTTTGGTAATCAACGATAGAAGATTAATTTCTTTGGTGATCCATCACTGTGCTTATATCATCACTTACCAGTGCGGGAGTACACTTGACCTTAGAATACAATCCAAAACTTGCGGTTAACCCGGTACGTATAGCTAACGTTAGGTTTATGGGATTTCTATTTCGTAGTCATGGAGAGCGGCGAGCCGCACAAACAGCGGCCCTTGTAGGTACATACATAATGTAGGTATGTAGAACTCTTATGCCTCTATAGTACAGTCACACAATATAGATATGTTAGGTTAGGTTTTGTAGGAGCGCCACAATAGATTCTTGGATAAATCGTATTTCCATGATTATGAAATGTTCCCTGCTTGAATTATCCACGTGCAATACGTAAAAGTACCATAGTTCAATAAAATCCTATTATTTATCAAAAAGTATGACACGCTCGTTTTAATTAAAAAATTCCTGGATTTCTAAAATAAAATGAAAGTAGGTGCGTACATAGTTTGCCTACATGGAAATATAGGATGTACTTTGGAAAAGTATGTGTTGAGCATTTAAATCTAGCGCTCTTCTCTATTATACCGCAGCGCCATCTGAGATTGTGGGGTTTTTATCGCGACTGAAGGTGCGTTCCGATATTCGCTTAAAGCGCTGCGAGCATGGTTGTGTCTCTTCTATTGCATGTGAGTAAACAGGGACACAACGATAATCGCAGTGTTTTGAGTGAATATCGGAACGCACCCTGAGTTGGCTATCCTGAGCAGACATACAAAGGAGAGCCACTGTTCGCTAGAAGCACTGTTTGCTAGCGTGTCTATTCTCAATAATAAATCCAGCTTTGAAAATCGTAAATGGACAAGTTACTTCAACAAACTGTGAAACCCAGCACCACAAAAACAGTATGTGTTCTATTATTTTATTCTTATGTAATTAGTACTCCATTTAATTATGTAAATTCTCTTTGCTTTCACTGAAACTTCTTTCAACACTGTACATGAAAAATGAGAGGAAGATATTTAGCGTATGTTTGTTAGTAAAGGCTCATAGGTAAAAAGGTAGAAAAGTAGTTGGACGGACAGGTTAGGTATACCTACCCTGATAGAGGGCGGGTTTTAAAGATTTACCAGAGCTCGTAGCATTTAGCGGTAAATTTATGTATTACGGTAACATAAATTTGTGTCCATTTACCATATAATCTGGAGTAATGTGTCCATCTAAGCACGCTATAGTTGGCTTTACAATGTCGAGGCACGGGTGTGGGTCTGGCATTCATATTTAAATGTAATATGATTCTTGGTAAGGGATTCTGTTGGGACATTAGACTGGAGTATCATAAGGTTGTTATTCTTTAAATCTTCTTTCAATTTAGTATCCAGTTGCTATGAGTTGACAGAAATTGATATCATATCGTATCGTACGTTTACGGAATCAATAAACAGGGTATAGAAGTGCTGTGTTGGATCAATTAAAAATGTATGCTACGAAAAAATTGAAAATCTTTAAATCTACCGAGCTCCACTGAAGTATCATTTCACTCCATTGAAATTTGTGTATACCCTTAGGACTTTTAAATCCATCTAATTCAAGTGAGCCACCCCCCTTGACGGGTGGCTGACTGGAGAAGGAAAAGAAAAAGGAAAATTCCCCATCGTAAAAGTTAATTCCGCGAGAAGCATCTGGAACGGCCAGGGATGAGATTTTTATATCTCACGCGGGATAGCCGTTTGACATTCCCAAACAAAAATCCACGGTCGGGTTTTTATTAAACTTTGTGGCGGTTCGTTTGATCGGGAGGAATGGCTACGCCAGGAGCTCTGTTTAACCTAAATGTTCACCTGGCTCTATTCCAGAGCACATTGACTGCAGGACTAGAGACTGAGAATATATGTAGAATATCTAGAGAAGGAATATACTTTTTCATCTCATCCATTTGATGTCTTTCTGAAATTGCACTTACGTCACCGGAAGCAAACGTATCAAGATAGCATAGATCAAAAACATTCCTATACTAGATTTTCATTTAAGATACGAAGTAGTATGCGACTAAAAGAATTATCCCAGAGTATTTTCATTCTATTACTGGCGAACGTTTCAAAAGTCATATAGGTGGCAGCACGATTCATCTCATTCATAGATGCATATTCAGAGATATGTATAGATTTCATTGTAAAGTAAACAGAGTGCATATTGACCAGCAGTTGAACAGAAAGACAAAAATGTGGGTTATGTTTGTTGAAGCTACTTTTCTGATGCAACATTGCATACATCTTCTCTATCTTCTGTATCCTCCATATAGGGCAACATATGTGGCGGATAGAAGCACACAGAGTAGTGACTCTAGTGTGTTTCCTTGTAAGCAAGGAGGATATGGTAAATCCGGTACATATATTCGATATTGGCCTTTTGCGACACAAAAGTCCTGCGTCTGGAGTCGGCGACCCCTCAGATTTGACTGTTACGATTTTATGCTGGCCCACTGGGATTGGCAAGCTGGCAATCAAACTTAAAGCGAATCTGTGTCGCTGGGTCAGACCGGAAACTGCATCCTTTACATTATTCTCTCTGTATTGGAAATAACGTACTCTTCACTACTATGGAAATTCATGACTAGGCAGGTATAGTGAACTATTGGTAGAAGCCTTACCGAGGGTTTCGTTTAGTGGAATATAGGTTTTCTCCATGTTACATATAACGTAGTATCATAAGTCATTAATAGTATAATATTTCATAGAAGGTAATTTGCGATAACGAGCGAGTTCAATTATGCGTATACGTATGGATGATACGTATGGGAATTGAGCCTCTTTATATGGTACCTGATGGAAGTTGCTAGTAAAATCGATGGGCAATGGAAGCGCGATGGTTTCGTATTACGCCGAAGACATAAAGTTTCTGCGTGAATATGTGAATACGCGTGTCTAACCTAGAGAGTATATAAGCGTGGATACTTTGGGAGGGAAGTAGTAAGCACAGACTTGCCAGAGTGATACATGAGAGTGCTTGCGATAATGTCCTCCGCTGTGCTTCACGAAGGTTTCATGGACTTAGAATGATCGACGGGGACACTCCGACCGGAAGACGTACCACCGCCACTGAGTTTACACTGGGTCACGTTATACGAAATACATGAACGATCCTTGTTACTTTCTGAGAAAACAGTCCATAAATAGAGTTACCGGTAAGCTTCAAATACGAGCAACACGTACGAGGAAGCCTTTACTTCGACCTGGCATTCGTCTCTGTTCTGCGGGCTTGTCTTGTATTGCCACTATTTAGAATTATAAAAGATTTCCTAATGTTTCATTGTAAATTAGACGGAATAATATTTCTTGGGCTGATATGGTCAGCTGTGAATATTTATATCACAGGTTATGTTTTACGATTATAGAAAATCATATATAACAATAATCATATACACGTGGAAAATTTTTGTTTAATCTAAATCATCGGAAGGGGTAGAGGATCTAGAAGGAATAGTCATTTCGTTTATTTCTTTATTGTAGTCGGTTGATTCTGGGCCGGAACTAATAAAAGCCGTTGACCCTGTGACAAGTAAATTAACGAAATGAATATACGTGACGTTTCATTTAATTTCGGCGAATGTTTCATGTTTTAGGGCGGTTATGCGCCGTCCAATATAGTTCGGAAAGGGGATAGTTCAATATGTCGCCTTCAGGTCGCGACGGGTCGCCACATGTTGCGACTAATAACGTCATAGATCAGCAACCCCGCGAACTTTGCCCTTCCTTCAAAACGTTATATGTACGTCCTAGACTCGGCTAGAGTTTCGCCGGACGTAAAGCTCAGCTTAACTACGTGCTCGACAAGGTGATTGGTCGGAAGTGTCCAACCGTGCGGTGGTTGCTAGAATCGGATTGGAATCCTTTGAGAAATGGAGAATCATCAAATTCCCACATCAAACAGTTCAATCCGGATGAACGAACCTGTAGTCCACCATACGTATTAGGTGTTGAGGGATATGTGACATTGAAAGAACGAGATTTCCGTGTATCGTCAAGTTAATGGCGTCTCCTGCTGTTAAAGAATTCAACTCCATTCGGTTAACGCAACTACGATGACAACTACGGATTTTCGATACATTCCTTACTTACTTCCGGATTCCGTAATCGTACCAGAAGCCCTTTGCGACACTAAAGTGTTTTATGGGGTATAATTTTTTTTCGAGTCCCTTTCACTATTTCAAGTTGGTCGAATGCCTTTGGCTTAGAATAGAAGAAAAACAAGGTAGATTCTCGAATGGAATGTCGGACGATCGATCAGGTTTATAAAGCATGTGATTTTTGTAACAGCTGCTGGAAACAAAGTCTTGATGGGAATGGCTGGTGAATAAAGTATACCGATTGCCCATTAAATCACTAAGCGTATAAAAGAACAATAAAATCTGTTGTTTACTTACGTCCTAGAAAATATATATGCGTACACGCAGGGAGGATAAGAATCGCGACTAGAACGGTTCTCAATGTAAATACCCTTGTTTTCTCATTCACCATTTAATTTCTTCTACGACCCATAAAATCTCCATGGCATCACTATTAAGAGTGCATTTTCTCAATTCCTTATATTCAAGAAAAAAGTATAATATCAAACTAACAATATGATCAAGCGCAAATTATCATTAATACACGAACAATGTTTACCAATTTTCCTTAATACACTAAAACCCTCAACTCAAAAATTTTTATTCAACATAAAACACCTTTTTTCACGAATTCCCCTAATTACCCATTACTAAATCATTGCATATTCTTCCCATAAGTATTTATTCCAGATATCTCTCACGTGTGTACGACAAGATTTGAATTAGGTATATCCCGCAGTCATTCACTATCAACAAGAATGAATAGTACCAACATATAAAAAGAAATCTTTTCTGTCTAAAGTAAGTAGGTACCTAGCAGGTTAGGTGGTATAAGAATAGAATCCGCGGATTCGAGGGCAGATCAGCAGTAGAACCGTTTGATGGTCGATAAAGTAAGCAAACCGTCGAACAGGCTGGTTGGACTGCATCGGAAGAGAAGTCGGAGGTCGGAGGTCGGTACGAGACGGAAGTTTTTTATTGGTTTAGTTTTGGATTGGTTTCCTCCTTTATTCAAGCAGTTACCAGCTCAAGACATTCGCGTTACATAACCCAACCCTCAATATCGTTCTTCGATCGAAAACTCTCCAAGGGATAGTTCTCGAAACCACTCCTACCATTATATCTTTTACGATACGAAATACGTGTACTATATTTGATCAATATTTTTATATAAAGAGAAAGAAAACTAAAACAGCTGTTCAGTTCACACTAGATTCGTGACTTGACAATGACTTTTGATTACTCCCTCGTCACGTGTCTATACTGTACAAGCTAATGAACTGTACGGACTTGTGTGATAATTGGATCGAGCCAAATGAACTAATCGAACGAAATGATGACTGGGTTGTTTTTAATGACGAATATACTCGTCAGTCTTTTATCGTATATACTCGATGTATCATAATTATAGATGCACTCACTATGCAGTAGTATCGAGATTTGTGCTAATTTTTAAATTCTTCCCATACGTTCACTCAAGCTGTCATGTAATGGGTATAGATATATGCAGTGATGTATGGTTTATGCACATTCAGCTCTGCCAGGGAATTTGTCATGCTCATTTTCTTCCATCTCGCTGAGTCCTTTGCTCGGTGGCAGCGATTGCATTGAACTTGGAATACCTTTTAAAGTGGCAACGCCTTCACGCATTATTTTATTGCACCGGGTGTCGCGTTAAGTAAGGCAAATAAGGAGCGGGTGAGGGCGAACAAGGCCACGGAAATAAGAAGGAAGAAGTTGGTAGCTTACACGATGTGCCAAAGTGCTTTACCTTATACCTGCCGCGTTGGAATAACAGCGCACGCAAACGCACGCATTTGAACTTTCTGTTAAAGGTACTTATGTATATAGGTATATACCTGTACTATTCGAAGGAAGCGACCACGAAATCACGATACACGTATCGCACGACTTTCTGGGAAACACATATGCCTATATGCATACCATGGGTACATCGCGTGCCGTTTAAAGTGCAATGCCTTTAAAATGGAATCGTTCGATTTTGATTTTTTTTAAGGAAATATAAGTACTGGATACAGATTATTTAAGGGGTAGTTTTATTTTTGGGATACGTCCAAGATGAGCATGGTCGACACTTATATTCTTTGCGATAGTATAACTATATGTCTGTAGGTATATGCAAAAACAGCCACATTCAAAAGTAAAACTACTGTTCGATCTTTCTGTATTTTATTTTTGTACAGCATCCCCCAGTATTTTTTGTTCACTTTTCACAAAGCCGTTCATATTTGGCAAACGTTCCCATTGCTATACTTTCAGAAGCGCCATCGGGCTTTTTCATACTTGGCCCAGCGTTGAATCCAATCTGCTTATTGCCCATTTGTAACTTTTCCATGCACCTCGGGAACTTTTTAAAACCGCGCGGCTCGGCTATTCCGAAGAACTTTTCCCGTGGCACGAGATCGCCCGAAGTGTATCTGCCTTGTGCATTCCCAGGCCATTTTTCCCTGAGAAACGCGTACTTAAGTATCACAAATTTTTCCGGCTACTTATCGTTACTCTAAAGTAACCAATACCAACCACCGAATTGTACCACATACAAAGTATACAATACCAACTTGAAATACTTCACTCCGGAATCTATTTCTCTTCTAAAATCATCCACCACCAGGACATCTTCCCGTCTGTTTTACATGACTTACCGATCTTAGCTTTTCACTTCTTTAGCAACCGATACAACCCCCCTCTCACTCTCCTTCAAGCCCATCCATGTAACGTTGACGCTATCCTGAAGTACCTACACTCGACACGGATATTTACGGGAAGAGCGTGTACTCGAAATAACGTGACATCCACCGCATTCTGAACACGTATCTATTCTCCGTCGTTGGTACCAGGCAGAAGACTCGGTCGCGTTGGCTTCTTTATTATTTACTTTTGTACGTTGTTTTAAGTCGTTGCTGGCATGTGCAATTTTTGCACCGCGAGCGCGACGTAATATTTTTCAATTACCAGGGCGCGAGCGCGATTCCCGCTGTACAAAAACATATATCCAATAAGTTAAAAGTTGGCAGGCGGCGAATATACCGTGTGGCTACAGAAACATCAGCCAAACCAACCGACGGACAGGCATTGCATACATGACTAACTATCCGCTCGCTACGGAGTCCTACCAATCTAAACTGCTATTTGCACTCGGCCAAGATAAAATGAAATAAAACTGGCAAACGGTGGAACCGCTCGCGGCCGACAACCGGCGCAATGCAGCGTCTCGTATTAAAATAACACGTATCCACGTTGCGTGCTGTATGTCTATCTTCAATGCATTTTACATCTGTAGTCGGGCTCTGGTATTGGTACGGTGCCGAATGTTGACCGTGCCAAGGAATCGCTACCGGAAAACCGATGCATATTAAAATGATGGCTAGTAATGGTGCAGTGGTACCGATGCTTATGATGGTATATATATGGCGGTGCTGGTGGATAGTGCTATATAGGGTACTATCGCTGATATTGCTGCAGTTAGCCCATTGCTTTGGTTATATGTATGTCTATATGTATCTGCAAGGGTAGGCTCCGATCCAAACGAAAAAGTGAAATACTCTCTATACTTTTGTAGACGGAGAACGAGGAAATCCTGGCAAGCTTGGATCGAGAACCGCGCGTGTAGGCTGCCAAAAGTTAAAACGAGAAGGGATGCTGCTAAGGGTGCTTGCTTTCTTTTGGACTTGGCCCATCAGAGCGATAAGGTAAAATTTTATTCATGGAAAATTGTAGCGCTAGTTATTTGTCGAATACAGTAATTTTAATTAATACAAAAATAATTAATATTGACATCGATAATTATTGACAGAATTGATATTTCAATATAGGTTTTTGAACAGGTCACGGATTTATTTTTTATAAATAAAATTTTGTAATATGTCTAGATACATCGTGAGCTTTAGTATAGTTGCGTAAATTATTGTCCAGTACAGTTGGTTGCATTAATGTTGGTATTTCCCGAGAAGACACTCAAAAATATTTTGAAATTTTATAACGTATTTGACACGATAATCCGTGGATCATCCGAGTTAAGTGCTGAAAATCGATATAAAATATTTTAGTTTGAATAATCCACTCAGTCCGGCAGCTAAGCTTCTGCCGTTAGATACTTTGAAAATTAACAGCGATATATTACGACGTTATTATGTCTGTCCACAAAGGACGAACTATTATAGCTTGCTACTTATGTGACGTCTCTTCGCGTAATTCACGTACGTTACGAGCTCTTCGTGACATCAGTCGAGTCCTCTAACTCGGTCTTGGTAAATAACTGCTATGCCTGATTTTCATGGTTTATCTGAATGGAAGCATTCGTATTCTCTCGGTAACGCGTAGCGTATATTACTATGAATATTCGTATGATACTCGGCTTCTGGAAAATCGTTAATCTTTCGCAAAATCTTCCATTACACGTTTCGTCCACGAGTACAGCCGCCGCCGGTTTGAAATGAAGTGTTCTCTCGCGGCCATAAAGCTAGGAAATATGGTTTCATTTCTGTTTAATCTATCTCAGATGTGATGCAGTGCCGCCATCTATACCGAATATTTTTTTCCACGTTGTCAGGTTACGATTGTTTCAGTAGATTGCAACGCAGTTATAGATGTTATATTATACATTTTTATTCTGCTCAATTGACTGCTTAATTGTTTCGTACTTCGATACTAACCGAGGGCTGAACAAAACAGAGAAATTCTTTGATAAGCACGGTGCAAAGCAACGTCCACACTTGACTGTTCAAACTTGAAAGATTTTTGAAAAATCTTAGGCTTTAAAACACGTTTAACGTTCACAGGTCCGTGAAGCATAACTCCTTCTAGTTAAATGTTGATTTAAGTTGACGTTATGCGAGGTTAGTGTGCCGCTAGTTAGCCGAAGGAACAGGGTCGCCAACGTTTACACTGCAATATCGAATTTACTCTCTCGAGGAAGAAAGAGAAGTTGAAGTATGTAAGAAAAAAAAAAAATGTAAAGGGGAGGAAAAGCAAGAAAAAGTATAACCTGACTGACAAACCCACAGTACGGCAGCAGGTTTTCTCATCCCGTGAAAGAGACTTCTCGTATTCGTCGCGTTGCGGGAAAACGAAAGATTCTTAAGCTTGTTTGGTCTTCCGCAACGCGAAATCAACCGAGTGCACGGAATAAAATGGCAGAAATGAGAACGAGCGCGACGACCTGAAAAACCTGGCAGGTCTTCTAGTGAGCGTGTTCCGGATAAGCATTTTTATTCATTTTTGTGCGAAATCGACACTCTAGAAGGGAAGCTTCCCTTTCCGTTTCATCTTTTTTTTTCTTCCGTCTTTTCTAGGCCGCCGGAAAAGGGAATTTCTGACGAGGTAACGGTTAGGGCCATTTTGAAATTAGACTACCGTGGGTCCGCGGCACTCATCCATGACGTCGTGGGTGGCCCATATTTCGCCTGCTTATCTTTAATGTGTTTTTAGGTCGCCTTGTTGATTTAGGCTTTCGATTGTTTAATAGACCTGCCGGACCATTTTTTTTCCTTTCTCTTCCTCCATTCTAAATCCAATAGACGGATCGCCACCTCGTACGAAAATTTGACTTCGTCAATATTGACGCAGCCTGGCGGTATATGTTGAAACTACCGTCAAGCCGCACCCCCTGATCCCGCTACTGAAGCTTTTGTAAATTAACCAAAACGCAACTTCCCGTGGCTTCGGCAAGTAATGTTCACGCGGTTGTGGTGATATTATCCCGTAATAGGGAATTAATGTTAACTATGAAATTTTTATAAAACGTTGCGTGAAATTGAAGCAAGTTCTTCGAAAGCACCATTCGCAAAGTACTTATGATATTTTAGTAGGTGAGAAATTGTTCGTTAGCCAATATTAGTGAGATCCTTGGTCGCTTGATGGCCGTGTATAATAGCCGTAAAAATTTAACAGCGCATAAACATACAAACGATTTATTAAAGCCGTGAATTTATTCATGAAAGTAAACTTCACCGGCGAATTTGACTGGGCCAATTTGAGGTTACGTTACAATTTCCACCGTTGAAAACTGCCGAATAATATCGCGAAAATGTGTCGACGAAATAATTTTTCGAGCGCGCCTTGTTATTAAATGGCCGAGGTGTTGAGGGAAGTAGGTGAAATGCTCTTGCACGTACACAAGCTATTCACGGGCGCATACCAGATACAATGCGCCATCTTCGCGTAGACTTCACGCCCACGTGGACAAATTTATACGCGAAATTTTATAGTTACGTGGCCCCATTTTTTCTTACGGAGTTTTATCTCAGGTCGTTTCGCGACACTTCGTCGTGGCGTTAGGTCAGGCAATATTTTTTATTCGCAAAATAAATTAGCGAGAAATCCATATAATATTTGCAATTTCACCTATGGCTGTTTTCTACGAATCTATGCTAACTTTATTCACATTCAATTTTTTTTAATTACCGCTCACGTTATTACAATAATATATTCATTATAGTCGATTCAAAGATACAGCTGCACGTTATTCCAGGAAATGGAAATATTCACTTTAAATTATCAGATAGACCTCTCTCGCAGTTGAAATGTCAATAAATATTTTGTTCGCGAGATTTTTAATTTAACAGCACGTTAACCCCGTAACTCCCATCAGCAAGAGAAACTCGTCTTCGTTAATTCGTTCAGTGAGACGTTATTTTTTTTTAAAAAGAGATACTACTTTACAAGGATGGGGTTGCTAAGTGCATAGACGAAGGCATCGATGACTGATTTGCTGGGAAAGATCTCGGTCGCAAGCGGTTGATGCATTTAGCAGGCTGGAGGCATGCGACGCATATGTTATTTCCTCATGGCAACTGCAGTCTACGATGCTTTCATGTCCTCCTGTCAGCGTATTCGTACCTTATATCCTCATCACGAACGCATGAGACACCATAAGTATCTACGTGCAACGAGAAAACACGCAGCTTTAGCACTACCTCGGGATAATGGCAAGAAAATATACAAGAAGAGTCAAATACCTCTTCGTGACGATGATGATGACGGTAAGTATCAAGGCAAGTAAGAGGGGAGGAAAAAAAATGCTTGAAAGAAAATGAGCTCCTACGAAAAGCAAGCACAGGGGTATATGCAGGAGCCGTAGGATGGAGTCTTGTCGATGTGAAAATTCTATTAACGGCATCAAAAGAAATTCTTCGCAGACCGATTCCCCTAGTTAGCCTTGTTGATCCAAGGGGACCCCCAGAATAATACACGACAGACGCACTCGTCCTCTACCATTGGGTAATGCGTAGTACCTAGTGCGTATGCTGCAATGACACGCACCATCACGCACACCAGCCACTCTACGTTTATCTTTCTTCTCCTTTTTCTCCATTTCACCTCCCTTCTTGCTCTCTACACGCTCCTTCTGCTTCCCTTTTCAAATATCAACGCACGTGCACGTCTACTCGACGTAGAAGCGACTAAAAGCGCATTGGGGATGCGACTAGATACTGGGATGGAAACTTTGAACCTGAGACGAAGGTGAATTTGCTATTTACTTAAATGCATTCACTGGGGGAAATATTCTGCCGTTTAATGGATACGTGAATTAGGGTGTATGATTATTGCAAATTCAGTCTAATTATATAATTCAATTAACTCACTCAAGAACATTTTATCCATCTCTTATAATTCTTAACGTCATTCCATTGTAAAGATATGTACGAATCAGAAAGCACTATAAAATAAAAATAAATACAGTAGACTAATGGTTTCCATGAATTTCGTTCAGATACGTATTTACATATAGATAATAAAGTATTCAAATTTCCCAGGCATTAAAAAAAAAGTGAGTTTCCTATCCCCGATTTCCCTGAACGCTCATTCAGTAAACGAGATTTCCATGAAAACGTAACGAACGCGTTATCATCGGCTGACTGGTATCGGTGGGGGGGGTATAGTCATTATCGATACGAGCATCGATATTGGAGTCGTAATCGAGACAGCAAGCGTTCTGAGCTTTGGCGGCATCGGGACGTAACAGTTGAGAGCAAATGCGAGGCTACACAAAGCAACGCAACGTGGCCAAGCTACTTGGCAGTAAAACCTAATCTAGCCAACTAGACGTGTAACTCGACTGGCAGACAATGTGACACACAATAGAAGCAAGGCAGCAGTCTGGAAGGGGTCTCTCACTTTATGACCCTGAGGTGGACACGGCTGGACTGAAAGGGACAACGATGGCAGAGCAGTTGTAGGTATCGTATGCTGCATTATGTTACGTCGCGTTACGGCCCTGGGTACGCTTGCGAGAACGTTGTACAGGGTGTACCAGCGGTGAAGGTTAGAGGTGTCGCACCATTACCCGTACCTCGTAAACCGCTACACGTTCTCAACTCTCCATGGTCACCTCGAATGGCTGGGAAGTTCAGATGTGCCAACTATTAGTGGTTCGATTATTTCCTCTAATTATACACTAAAAGAGCGAGTTCCCGGAGTATCCTTTCCGGGAATAGGAGTATGCCGTTTAATGTCTAAGATCAATCGTCGAACTGTTGATGTTGAGTATATTACGATACATGGTGTATATTAAGATCTAGATTGTTCTTGGTATCCTGAACGTTAACGTAAAGTATTCGATGGATAAATTGGATATATCCATCTTACTCTTTGATCGTGGTGATTGATTGTTTAAATTGATTGAGAGTTGAGTCGACGATAGATCTATTTAGTTCTTCTAATTACGTGTTGAATTACGTTAATTAAATGATCTAAGCCAAAGAACCTGGCTTGTTGATGAGGCGCGGAAACGGAAGTAATGAAAGGCTAGTGCGTGCCGCACGAAGAAGATTGATACGTTGGCAGCGAGAATTGACAAAGCTACGTAAGTCCCTGGTAGAGATGAAAAAGCTTTGACGTTCTCTGTTAATTTGAAAAGGAGAGCCTATCGGAGTGAGCTTTCTCGCTAACGATGCATTTTTCCTCACTGGCAGTTATATTTAGAAATTAAAAATAAGGTCAGTACTCCTGCGACTTCCGCAAAGACCTTAAAAGCTTTTCGTATTTTATCGAGCCGTGAACTAAGGATCCTTGCTGGATGGAGACAAATTTGAGATTTTAGTGAATGTCTACGGGGCTCTGGCTTTTACCGTGAGCGCCGCTCAATTGCTCCCATCCGTCACGGGACTTCCGACTCTAGACGAGACGTCGAGCAGTGAGAAATCTAAAAATAATTTCAAAGCCAACGACGCCACTGACGCTTCATAGAACGACGTTCCACCTACCAACTCCACCGTCACTCTATTTATCCCATCTCACGAAGATTCTTCGGATCCTCATAGAATCACAATGACCGAGACCTTTAAAAGCTTCCTGTTTCGAAACTAAACCATCTATACCGAAGCTTTAAAAATTCAACTACCATAACCTTCCCCATACGATTCCCACTGAGATCTGACACGATTCGGTCGATCATACCAGAGTCATGGACTATTGAAATGATCACGCAATTCGTGCGTACCTCTCTCTGCGTAGCTATCGCAGTATGCAATGACGTTACACACATTGCATGCCGGTGCACCAGCCACTCCATTACTTGGATTCCTCTTGGGCCTTCCCTGACTATACATTGCTTACTGCTTGCCTGCCTGCCAGTCTGTCTGCCCGTTCCTTAACATCCCAGTCAACAGGCTTGCTCTATGAAAAACCCGGAGACCACTTCAAACGCTCTCATTCACGTAGACCCCGCTGACTTTATATACCTCTTTATCATGATTATTTGATCTCCTTCGATGAGAAATGGTCTTTGCTGAAGGACGGGATAACGCCAGGAAGATCTGAGGATGCTTTACGGTGATGTCCAGACGATTTACCGCCGCTAAGAGCGTCCGTTGCTTACCGTCACGCAAGAGTTCAGTAGTGTCCTCCTGCACTGTTCTTCATTTGTAAATAATCAACGTAACGTGTCGACTCGTGTGTACTATCGTCTTTACACGTTTCGCGCAGTTCTCGATTATACGGCCGTTCGTTCGCGAGATGGTAACGAGCCTCGTAAACCTTAACCAAAATGAAATATATCTTTTTTATTTTTCATGAAATTCATCAACCATACTATATATACATATGCATACGTATCGTGATACGTCTTTTCACTAGGGCTATCTTATAGCTTACATGTATAATGTGTCAGTCTGCTCAGGGTACGCACCAGGGTCTCAGGCATATTTATCGCGACGAAGTGGATACGTGTCCTGGCTGTGCGAAGTGAGTCCTCGTGTCAGAGAGACTAGAGAAGCGAAGACCGGAAAGGGAGAGACCCTCTTCCCACGTCAAATCAGATTACACGGGCTTTACCATAGCACAGGCATCGATAATACACATCAATTAGCCGTTTAACGGGCCCAAATGGTAGAGCTCCGGGGACTTGGAATAATAGGGGACTTCATAGGATTGGGTATATCAATCACAAAGGCCTATTTAGACCAGACGGCAGTGGGTATACACGTACGCGTATCCCCCCCCCCCCCCCAGATATCTTGTTTCACCATAAAGAAAGAACGAGAAACACGCAAAAAAAGACATAGTGAAATAGAGGAGAGTCGAAGCTGCCGAGCTTCATGTCGAGCGTCATCCACGTCGGTGCCGTCGCGACGTTAAAAAGACCTCGACGGCAAAAACTCGGTGAGAAAACAGAAGAGACGATGCTTCACGATGGGGCCACGCAGTGCGCGGCTTTCTTTGTATCACGTACGCTTGTTGTTTTAGCGAACGATGCCGCGCGCTTCGCACGGATTCGAAAAGAGGATAGTTGGCGCTTCGTGTATTTGTCCCGCGTTGGCTTTACTTATGCAAAGTTCCAGGTTCACGGACGCTAAAGTCATATCCATAGTACCGATACCAAGCGACTTAGGAAATGGCCTTTACGGCTTTTACCACGAAAAGGAAACAGCTCGAATGGTTTGGCTCTTCTAGAACGCTTGAGAGAAAGGAAATCTAGCAGCTGCTCTTAGAAGAATTCTCATACCTTTACTACGTCCGTTGATATACTGAACTTCAGGTCAATTTTTATATATTTTATTCTACTTATATATGAATTTTTTTTAATCTCACACGTGAATAATAAGTAGACACTTGGTATATTCCACAAGGATAAAGGTGAAATCCTTTAATCACGAATACGTGAGTGTCACTGAAACTTAGGTATGTCAAGCATGGTCATGTTCGCGGTTAGCGCGAGGTAGTCCATGCACTAGTGACTACACCACGTACCAATCATGTTAAACTACTGCAGTCACACTGCGCCGCGCATCGCACCGATACGACCAGTTGATTGCATCAATTTGTTACTACAAGTTAAAGCTTCCCGTTATACGCTACTGTTCGAGGTCTATATCGAAATTTCGTAGCACTGGTTAGTGCAAATTGCCCGAGTGTCATTTCCGATGAGGTGCGCCTGTGTTATTTCGCGCGTTTTCATGCCGCGACTACCCATTGATCCACGTGATCGGTGACAGTGCTGACGGTACTGATAATACCTTCCGCTGCACTATTATCAAATCGTTAAATTCCTGCCGCTTGCCCGTTTTATATCTAGCTATGCCAATGAGAGCTTTCATACTAGTAAATTCTGCGCTCGTCATTCAAATGACGAGTGTAAATCGTTCGGCAAAATACATTTATGTATTCGGCAATTCAACAGTATTTCATTAAAAATTCAATCATTTTCCCATGAGATCATACCATATACGTATCCCCCTGCAAATCTGGAATATTCGTACGATAATATTTGCTCTGGGACATAAATTCCAGTTGGATTATTATATTACGTTTTACTTCATAGATTATCGTAAGTGATAATGCGCACTCAGAGATCATTATGGAGTGTGTATATATAATTTTTAGAATATCCTCAACTCAAAGCGGACCCGCCTTACGGAACCCATATGTTAAAGTTAATGCTCTACCATATACCAGGGTAGGTTCTATGCTTCTAATTATGTTATGTCTATGAGTAAAATCCTGGAGATTAAGAAGGATCACGTTCACGAATAAGTAATAGCTTAGCTCGTGATCCTAATTCGTTTCTTTTTAATGTCGAGTACGTCGGTCCGTATGGATGTTGCTACCAAGACGTAGACGCGGATCCAAGAAACAGTGAGAGTGTGAAACAGCTCTTCGTTCGAGTATCAAGATGATTCGTTTGAATGATATTCGAACTATTACGCTTCTTTTCATTGGCCAGCTTCCACAGAAGCAATTACAATGTAACGGTAATGACGCTGAAAAACGTTTAGTCACGCGTGGCCATCTCAACTTTCGACGAAAATGTCGGACTGTACTTAAACGTCCGTGGCATAGAACACGTGGTGCTCGTCTATGCATTCTGACTCATATAGGTAGGAGCATTATGGGTAATTATAATAATGCCTATAATTTTATCATGGCATTACGTTACCAGTCTGTATTTAAGTAGAGCGTAAGCTATTCGTAATGAAGCAATGCATATCATGTTCTATGAATTGCTCTACTAATGGCACGTAATATATTTTGCATTTTACGTGTATATTCGCAACGTTATTATATCCGCTTATATATGGTTTCGTTTCTCGGCCGCTCTTTACATGAAATACTTTTTTTCTTATGCGAATGAATATTTTACAGAAATGTGTTACCATTAAATGTCATAGTGTTATAATTTATAATGAATGTGTTACGCATGCAGAAGTACAACTGTATGGCATACAGACGGTAGGAATTTCTTCATTAATGAATATTTATTCAGAAACCATAATGGTTTTCGTTATCGTTTTTTTTTTAATTAGTACAGAATCGCGATCAGACAACTTTTATAAATGTCCGCATTTTCCATTGCTCGCGTGTGTATTCGCTTTTACCATAATCAATGGCTTCCATTGGACCGAAACTGTTTTGACAAAAAACCGATAACCTTTCGGAATCCTTTCTGTCAAAAACCGGATGCGTTAAATTAATCAGCCATCCAATGTCAATTACCGGTTGATTTGGGATTGATAGTGACAACAATAAATTGGCTTGTCAAAGGATCTACAAAGTGGGCCTCACCCCGCGAAATTCAAATTCCTGAATATATCGGTGACGCACCGTTACGCCTCGTGTCCACGAAAACGAAATCATTATCGGTCATTTCCGTTCCGATTTTTTTTTGCGGTCATCCAAACGAACGACGATAACATCTCTTCAATATATATACACATACTGCGTATACTGACATTGACAGACAGTTCCGTATGGACAGACCGGTACTTCCGGTTCCCAATCGCTCAGCAATCTGTCAGACAATATGTCTGTTTCATAATTCAATTCTTATATATATTTTCTGTACAATTACCATATAAGTAAACATATACAAAATTGCATAATCTTTACGAAATCCTACGCGAAGCTACACTTTTATATTTAAAACAAAAACACGAACAAGATTTTGCTTTACGTAAATGATAATACGCGTATGTATAGGAAAGCCATAAAAAAGTTGAAGAATTCTACAAGTCCTATGGAAACGAATAGTCGTCGCGTCATCCATCTCCGGGCATATGTTTCTACCGAGTCACTCGACAGAAGTTACCACCGTGAAGATGCGCCCTTAACACTTTTCCTATACTATATCCACAGAGGCACATGTCCGACATTCGTCACTATTTAATCCTGTCATCGTTGCGTTCCTTGGGAATGCATTTTCGCACTCGAGCGACGCGTCTTTCGTTTCTGTCTTGAGGGATTCTGACGTGATGATGCCAGATGCTGCTGAACGTATACACGCATAAGTACATACTCATGATCCTTATGGTGCATATACATATGGGTATGCGGATCGTATGTATGCTTCGTAATAAAGTGGTTTACATGGGAGGCCGCATTTGCCATGAGATATCATACTGCAACTGCTGAAAATAGTATTTTGGGTATCATTAGTCTCCGCGTGTTTTCTTGAACGAATTTCATTGGAATAGTAGCCATGCTTATAGTAGCTGCGTAATATATAGTAGTTTCGATTAGGTATAGACAAAATTGAATATCAATGGGATTTGAATTTGAATTACCCTTTTGCACATCGTAGGGAATGAAGCGGATAGGTCTTATCAAGAAATATATATATACGTAGCTCTTCGTTATAATGAGAAAATAGTTGGCCAACGCTGCAGGTCTACCCGCAAGGCAAACTTTATTGATCTTGATGAAATTAATTTATCGCAAAATATTCGTCCGTTCGAGATTCCGAGTGCCTGAACCACAAAGAATGCTGCGCTGTAATTGTCTAAAAGCCTTTTCAAGTTTTCGCGAGAAAGTCAGTAGGTATAAGTATTTTCTATATTGAAGGCTAATAACCACATCAAAGACTATCTTTTCGGTTCTATACAGGTGTATAGAATATGTTCTTAGACTAGTCCAAGAGCATAAGACTAGTGTTAATACCACTTTTTAAAGATGACTATTCGAATAAACAGAATATTCAATGGAAAACTAACTGTCGTCATAAGAACTATAGTCGGTCCACGAGTTCGATGTGCTTTTTGACAGATCGAAAACAATGAGGTTCTAGCAAGGCACACGTGTCATTGCATAAAATTTTTGATACAAAAATGCATATTTTCTTTTCTTATTTTAGCATATATTTATGTTATTTTATGGAAAACCACGTGTGATTTGCTTAGGAATGCATTATTTGCGAACTATCAAAAAACCACACCGAACTCGTGGACTGACTATACATCTGTACCACTATCCCATAAACACCGTAAGACAGCTTGTAGCCGTACGGAAACATAGGAGCAGTATTAATAAAAAAAAATAATATATAAACATGTACAATATTTAAGAATTCGTATATATTAATTCTAAAAGATAACAAAAAAATATAACAAAATGGCGTGATAAAAGAGTAACACGTTTAGAACCGAAAAACTGCAATTTTTCAGGACGCGCGTCATTGAACAATAATAATGCTGCTTGTTGCGGAACAGCAAAGCCGCGTTTCCGCCGTCAAAATTTCTCTCGTATATTATGTATCATACGCGCGATGGAACAGATCATTAAAACCTTTTAATGAACACGTTGGAAGTTGCACGGATAGTAATTGCCTCTATCGGAAATAAATTGGACGTGGAAGGGTAGGATGGAGTTGTCCGGGATACGGGATTGCAAGGGGATGGTCATAGAGAGGTGGTGGGGAGGTATTGTAGGAAATACCGTAGGGGTAGACTTCTATGAAGAGGAGTTAGCCGATGGTGGTGGTACCTATACTCCGATGCTAACCTAGTACTAACCTATAGCTAAAGGACGACGGAGCAGGACCGTAGGGGAGGTAAACCGGAAATGGACCGACTGGCCAAACAATTGCAAACTTCCCTCCGTAAATAACCGGAAACTCAACAGAAATATACCGGAGCGGCGGTACACTCGCGGTATGACCGCTTTTGTACAGCTTGATTAATTCAATGGTAAATATGTGATGAGAATTAACTCCCGACTCTATCTGAGAGAAATAGTCGATGCTTTGCTACTCCTATGTGCTGCTACGAGAATACCTCTCAACACAGTATCCGATAAATTAGAATAGCGAATGGCTGGATACGGCTTCGAATGTGCTTTTGGTTTTTATATTTCAAACATGAAATCGTAACGAAACATGCCGTGAAGAACAAACGTTTGAAGATGTAACACAGTTTAACAGTTTTATTTATCCCCTCGCACGGTTACGCTGGCGAACCGTGAATTTTTAGCTGATGCATATAACGCGCGTATAGGAACGATGCACGTGTTCCTGAAAACATATGTTCACGTTGCACGCTTTGACACAGTGAAATTCAGCTTGTTTCAGCCAAACGAGCCAATTATCTTGTCATTTGAAGATGGTACGAAGTTCCGTTGGGGTGTACGGGGCAAGCAATTACTACGTCCCCATTGTCCCGTATTATGTGTATTTTTTAATTATAGTAGATAACTAGGTTTTCATTAGGAATAAAATATGTATTTTATACGATATGAGATATACTCATGCTTGGTACTGTGGTAGATGTCTGACTTTATATTTTACGGATTACATAAATGAAACTTGTGTATTTTTCCAGGAAATCCTAGACTCTCGGTATTATCCGGAAATACGTATATTCTTAACCGGATGTTTCCCTACATGGTAGAAAATATCCCGCTATTTCTGTACATCCGTTGCTGTCCATTCCAGTGCGCAATCCGCAAAGGCAACTCGGTAAAATGTCAAGCATAGCGTAAGAAGCGTGGGTAGTTTAATTTTTTTCTCTCTTGGCATTTCCTAAGGTCAACAAGAGTAAATGCATCGTATATAGCGAAAGAGTAGCGGCCGAATGCTCGCGGTCTGTTGACTTTTTATTTTCGCCTTAGTACGTGTCGCGCTAGTCGCTCCGGTTGTTCCTGTTAATTGAGAATCACAGCTATCTACGTGAGTAGCCTTACGAATCGAAGGATTTCGCACGACTCCGTTTGTCCTTTTGCAGGACCTTCTGTTAACTTTGGCCTCCGTGCCTCCTCGTGTTTCGCTCCCAGTCCGATAATGAACTCGAGGACCATTGGGTTTGCTGCAACGCCTCTAGAAAACGTAATAACCCAAGAGAAGATTTAATCGAAATCAAACTTAGGCGAGCGTCTAATCCAATTCTAACATGTAAATGATTATGTCTGGCAGTATAAAAATCTCAAAGAATCATTCAGTTTGATTTGTGAAAAAAATTAATAGCACGAAGATATATAAATTAGTCAAGGTCATGGAGTCACGCTATAGATATGTCGATTCTGAATAGAATCGATCAAAAACCATGTCATACGATACCAACTTACGTGTTGGTATGTCTTTTGGTATATCGATGATCATTGAAGCATGACGCGGTCCTTCCGCGTCGACCTACATTCCTGAATTCCCGTGGGACGCAAGCACGAGCCATTACCCCGGAATATTGCCAATCACAAGCAGAAATCGCTGACGCCGGATGAATCGTAGTTTCGGTCCTTGGGACACGCGGAAAAGTCGTGCCATTGGTCAGTGCGACGCCTCCGCTCTTGGCCGTCGCGATGCCACAGACAGTTTTTGCGGCTCTCTGCTTCTGACATGTATGGGGCCCCCCCGTCGGCATGTTTGCTTCTGCTTTTTGCCACTGTTACTACTGGCAAGTTGGATGGCTGGCTGGTTGGCTAGCTGGGTGAGTCTGACAACGATACTACAACGTCGTTTTATACTGGTAACTCTGGGGATAGTACATTACACGTGCCTCATAAGGGTAGTGCAGCCTTAACGGTAGTAAAAGTTTTTTTATCAGAAGAAATAATGATTTTCATTAAATAAAGGTAAAAGTAGGATAGAATAGAGAGTAGTAATTTTCAGTTTTTATTCGGGATGTTCATTTAGCATTTGAATTTTTTTTATATTCAGCAAACAATTCGATATCGTCTACGTAAACTTGATCGGAACCCAATATCGTGGACAAGGCTTCTACACAACCCTGACAAATCGGGGTATCGTATTCTTGCGACATCTGGTTCAGATTTTCTGGACAAATAGTAGGGCCGCCTTCCATGTAACGCGTTGCGCCATGACAAATAACGGTGAGGTACTATTCCGTTTCGTAGGATATAGGCGGCACCACTGAGAGATATATTCCTTTTCTTATTCTTCCTATCTCTACACGAATCGTCAGCGAATTTGGGATCGCAGAATCTCTCGCTTCTATTTTCTATATCTTCTTGGTCCAGAAGCATCGCGATTCCAGTATCCCGAGTAATTTAAAGTAAGCGGTGGGATCCGTTTTCTATAAGGGATTGTGAAGCAGACTATTTCAACCCCTTGAGGATGAAAGGAGGACCACTTCGATACATATATCTATTGTAAATAGATGCTGCAATTTATCAATGGACCTTCAGAGAATTTCTCATCCCCAAGTAACATTCTCAATTTTCAGAAGACCTGCAAGTAGATGATATCAGCTGACAGATCTACGTGACACTAATTCTCATGACAGTCCTGATCCGCATTATAACTGACCCTGAGAATCGTCTGTTATTTGGGGATTAGCTCTAATTAAATATCAAATGGCGTACCCTGGGAACCATCGATGTCCCAGCCGCGTCAAATATCAAAGAAAGATCAGTGTTTGACACGGGAACTCTACTTTTGCTCTATTCTATTTAATTATCTTACTTTATCCATCGTACAACCAAGTCATACTCTCCTTTTGGTTATCCGATAAGAATAGAGGTAGTATATCTATATATAAAGGCCTATCATAAAATTTTCCATACGCTCTCTTCACCCTGCGTCGTATATCGTTTTCCATGAGATTTCAATATTTTCCAGTGTGCCGAACCCGAACGAGTATTTTATCGTTTTAGGGTTGAAAACGATACCAATTCCACAGGGTGTCAAAGTTCGTGTCCCGTCTCGTTATTTCAGGAATACGCAAACGAGTGCGAAATATGTGGACCTAATGCTGAACAAGGGATCTTTTCAGCACGCATTTATATACCCAAAACTTATATATGAAACTCTCTGTAGGCACGTGTACGCGTTTATGTGTACGTATAGGAAAGAATTGCATAGGGGTAGGTGAAGTATGGAAGATACAGTACGGGGTAGTAAACCATAGCGGGCAGGATTTACAGATGTCAACTGTTTTTGTAGTGGCAGCTGTGCAGGGCGGAACGTGCCCTAAGCACATGGAAACGCGCACCAGTCCTTCCTTTTCGCACATGTAGGGTACCGTCGTATCAGGTTACTGTATAAATATCTTATCTTGGGTATATCAATTCTATGGATCCGATTTACTATATCATTAGCCGTGATCTTTGTAAAATTATATTTCTTGGTCAGTTATAAACAAAATTTTTTTTAGTTGTACTGGTTATAACCATAATTGTAGTTGCCGTGAAATTTTTAATAAAGGAAATAGTTTCAATTCGGTATGAATTACGAGATTAATTATGGAATTGAACGATTTCTAGAATTGTGTGAATTTATGGTGAAAAATTGAAAATCCACCGAATATTGGGCATTGGTCTAACCGGTCACGTACCAGCTGGCTGTGAATTGGACGCATAAATGGACTACGTGGGTGTATGCAATTTCAGGCCAGTCACCTTGTGGCTGCAGGTAGTATCGTTACGTGTAAAAAATCGTTTTGGAATATGAAAAGAAAATTGCTGTGCGATGAAAATCGAAAGTTTAACCGTTGTTAGAAAATTGCACAGTTTCATCTATATCCTCCCAGAAAAGTATTTTTGACGGAATTACAAGGTGCGAATATTCGATAAATGGTGAAGTCAGTTGTTCTTCTTCATCCGATATGGTTTTATTCCTCCTTAGAGAACAGAAATTAATTCAATTCATGTAATTCTAAATGTTTCTCGTTCTCTAAAGTTGCAGATACACGAAAATAACTATTCCCTTTATAACAGTTCATTCGCGCTCTAAATAAATATACTAACAGCACACAAAGCTATCTCGTTTCCAAAATTCCATCTGTTATGTTATGTTTCGCTTGCTTATCCGATGCTTCGTAAAGCTGTTTCCACACAAAACTTGGGGCACAATGCGCTATTGTATTTCGCAGTGCGAGAGCTGCGAAACGACGTACCTACTGTATTCCTATTCAGTATAGAGAGATACTAAGGATGCTGCGATATACAAACAACATGAAACAGATCCTCCTCTCTAATTTCCCTGCATATGCACAAAATAAAGGATAGAATACAAACGTTAAAAAAAAGAGAATTATGTGCAACGGAAGAATTTATCATGTTTAAGATAATTATAGGTTATAGTATTTATTTTACTGTATAAAGTAAATGTACACAGTGTAACGTATTAAATGGAGTATACTATCGTTTTAACACCCTAACGGTATCAAGTATGTACCCTGTAATTATCAATAATTTCGATACGTCCGTTTAACGAAACAAATTGTTATATCACGCACAGTGCCGTAGTACCGGTAAGGCAAGGTGCACCAATTCCAAACAAAATAAAAAAAATCCTACGCGTATGGTACGGTTTGCATGGGCCCAAAGACCATCTGTGTTTGAAATGCTAATGCCCAAAGGGACTTATCTACATGGTAGATCAAGAGAAACAAAAGGGTTGTTTAGTCATGAAACATGAATCAATTTCAAAATCAATTCTACACATGGGTCAGGCGGCAATAAGTTTAAGGCTTGATAAGTAACAGGAAACTTGTCAATGATGTAATTTTATCGTATTTCCGAATGCATTTTCGCCCTGACGAGAGAGATGCGAACCGCGCAAATCGAGAGCCATCAAATGGCATTTATCAAGTTACATAGTCCATTGTCCGGCGTTACGAATCGCGCGAAACCGCCCAATCAGGAACCCATTCAGAGAGGTACTTTCGAATCTCGACGTATTGTAAGGACACATCATTAAAAGCGCGGTTAGAGCGACAGTCATTGAAATTGAAAAGGGCCGCGGAAGAATATAAGCCACAAGCTAATCTTTAAACTATTCTGTACCTATAGCGTCACAATGCGCCCCTACAAAAGTCCCATGGGCTCATCCAGGAACCCTACGTACATTTCTATAAGAGTACCGTAGCAAAATATAGCATGGATTTAGACGATGCACGTGGTCAAAGTAAATATACTAAACCTATGGGGAATACACTATAAAAGTGCAACGTTTATCCACAGACCTATTTAAACATTTCTATAGTATTTTTTATTTGAGTTCCATAGACAATATTTTTTTCTGATTTAATAATTCACTTAATTACGTATCGTAGCAATGATTCAAATTTTAATATTTTTTTATAAATATTTAATTAAACATGGTTTATGGAAAATAATTGTTCCACAAAGGTTGTACAATTTTTTATAAATATACGTACTTGCAGCATTTAAGATTCATGGTGGTACTTACTTAAATAATTATCTGAGTGCATCCAGATAAGGTCTTGTTATCCGATAATAAATATATTCTATTATTCAACAAGGATAATCTCCGTCATTCCATAACCCCATAACCCCATGGGATCGCAAATGGGGACGAATGCTATATCAGGCATTCGACTGAAACTCAAGCCGAGAGTTGTGGGCGCGGGGATATTTTTATTGATGCAATTTCTCATCCGAGCTTCCCAATTCCGATGCAATGCGATGCAACCCCTCGTAACAATATACAAACACATACGTACTCTAGCTCCGGCATTTTTTATTTGATTTGTCAACGAACTGTGGCATCGAGCAATATCAAACAAACCGAGAACAGTATTTCGAGGTATATTCGACAGAGCCGCCATAGCAATAGCATTTATTCGTAATTCTGTGTTATAGTACTTTCGTGGTCAACAATGAAACAAAAACAATAGGAATTAAACCAAAATCTCTTTAAACGGAAATTCCACTCCCTCTCCCTTTTTTCCACGAAACATAAAGGCATCGTGTTAAGCGCATTCTTCTCGCATGAACTACTAATATTCGAGACTTCCTCCGACAGGATGTACTGGACTAGGGAACTACCTAGTGAACACTTGAACAGATGTGCATGGGGTTGCCTGTCGTGGTCCATTAACAAATAGCTGTTTCAAAATCCCCCAATTTTGTAGGAGCCAAATACTCGAATAGTCAATTGGAATAATATCGTTCAAATGATTGTTAACCTCTAGAATTGACAATTTTAAGAATCCTCTTTGTACAGATTTTTTTATGACAGTAATTTCAGAGGTATGGAAAAGCGTGGCTCCTGATATATTTGGAATTGGGAATGTGTCATCCGAGGACACTCAATATACGTGGGAGTATATTTGCCGGCCGTGTACAAAGGACACTGGATAGAGTACCGTAATTTATTGTCGAATTTTTCAAAAAGTGTAGAAAATATTTGGATACCGGGTGTCACACCAGAAAGGAACAGTCTCGCAACAGTGTCATCAATAAGCTCCTTAACGGCATCGGGATGAATGAAATTGTAAGAATTGTACCCTTAAGGCGACTTTCACACGGCATTGAATAAGGATCTGTGACCAAGGTGGTCCATTGAAAATCCGACAAAATATATACTACGATTGGTAACAGTGCCACGAGTATTTCTATTCTTTTTTTTTCATCTCGTGTTTACAGGCACAAAATTTTATTGAAAATTCTCGTAAGGATTTACCGTCTAAATCCCAGAGGAAAATACATGGAAATAAGTTTTACCTGTTCGTTTATACTTTCGTACGTGTACCATACATGTATATATTCCTTTATTCGTACAAGGATTCATGGGTCAAAGTTAGGTGTTCGTTTCCGCGTACTATGAAAAATATTTGCATTGGCACTACGTTCCTTCAGTGCCGCAATACTTCCGCGTCAGTCTGTACAACGTCCAAGCAAGTTTATCTTAACACAGAGTTGACAGATGCCTTTTAACGAGAAAAAATCTTTAAAGTGCCCGTAATCCCGGACTTGAGGTTTCTGCAAACATTTGGCCTCTGCTTGGTGTATCTGACCGATCCCAACGTGCTCGCTGTTACCAAGTGCTTACAAGAAGAGGGTTTGCGAATACGAGGGAACAAGCGAACGAGTGAGCGTGTGTAAAGCATCTTGAACATCTTGAATGATAGCAGGAACAGGAACACGAGGACTAGAGTTCATAAGGGCCTGTCCCGGTGTTCATTCTATTAAAAAAAATGCCGGTTACAACTTTAGAATGCATTATCTTTAACTACGGTAGAATCGTACACGTGAATGGTCCTCGAACGCACTAGACAATGGAATTTCTTGACTTGTGAGTTCTTGAGGAGCGACACGAGCGACAATTGTAGTATTAGACTCTTTTTGGTGATGACCCTAAAATAAAGGGACACACGTGCCTGGGTCTTGTTAGGTTAGGTTAGTTAGTCCTTTTAGAGAAAACTCACTAGTGCCAACTGACCCTGTCTATCAAGGAACAGCCGGCATCTGTCTATTATTGGCCATAAATGCTGAGGGTTAGCGCATCTCAGCCGGCGGGAGGATGTCGGTACTTCTGCAGAAGTGGTATCCTGATGCATGGAGCAGCTGAGGAAAAAGATGATACTCGAGGGTGTCTTTACTATTTAGTATATAACTCATCAGTCTTACTATTTTTACTGTAGCTGATCATTTATCTCAGTAATATTTATGATATTTTTATATCGTTATATACTGTAGGAATAAACCGGTAGACATTTTGGAGAGAACCAATTCCCTAAAACGTATGAATTTCATCTTCAATTTTCCACGGTAGAGGTTCTTATAGGTGACTTTGATAAAACTTACGGGTGCAGCGGCTGCACTTAACCTACGTGGTTGGAATACTGCAATTTCTTTGACAAGAGTTGAGAACGAGGTATGTCTCGGGTCAGTAATTAAAGATAGTAAGTACGTGAGTGGCTGATGGTCACCAGAAACTGAGTGGAAGTTCGAAGAAATTCCTTGCGAGGATCTAAAGTTGGATATTTTTTGTGAGGACCAACGTAAGAGAAAGGATCTCTTGAGTTGTCCTGAGACTTACAAGAATCCTGTAGGTACTATTATTTAGGAAGATTAGTAGTGCAAGTTGGATGAGTGTGGATGAACGAAATACCGTAAAAGTTCTATTCGAATTGAATGAACTCTTTCAGTTGTCTTATCCAGGCGAAATTCGTAGGTAGCCTCGTTTCCGTAGGATGTCGACTGTTCGGTCTACGAAGTTCAGCGAAGTGGAATAAATAGTCTTTGCATAAACGGAAGTTCGGAGAACAGAGGGAAAGAGGAAGTAAGATAGAGAACGTAAGAAATTATACTGAAAGAGAGAAAAAGGAGAAGGACCAAGAGGTGAAGAGCTAAAAGGTTAGGAAAACCAAGTGGTCCGTCGTATTTGGGTGACGAGCAGCCGGAAGCTGGAAAACATCCCCCTATATAGAGTCGGGGATCCTTGTGTATACGTACTTACGTGAAGAACACTCTGACGCAAAATGCACCTAAACCGGACGTGCAATTTTCCGGGCAGCAATTTGCCGGAAGCTTCGCGCAGCATCGGGCTGCGCTTTCGCCTGTAAAATTTAAACTCCACCTTCCCGTCCAGAACGATACGAGGAACGAATTTCCGCTGTGAAAAACGTCTTTCTGTTTTCCAGAGACTATTTGCATCTGATTGTGCACTACGTATATTTAGCATAAACTGGCTTTTATTTAAAGGCGACACAACTGACATTGACAGGGCAGGGTAATCGTGCTTATGCATGTTATAATTTATACGGTTCTTGATTAGATGGATTAATTCATTATTCGATGAATCGATGACTTAGCTCATCGGTATGATACGATTTCGGCAACGCATAGATAGAGGTAACAAATCATCGTTACTGGTTCCTCTTTCGCACTGAGCTGACAGACCCTAATGGCAAATAGTAAAATGGTGGGCCGGCTGCACCCTTGTTCCTATCGCGACGCGGCGATCTCACCGAAAGCTATTCAGCATAATTAATCGTCCGCAAAAACACCGGTCACTCGGTCATTAATCATTCGAGTGATGGTCCACCTATTTTTTCTATTCTTCCCATTTTCTCTCCATTCTCGCATTTTTTTTCTCTCGACCTCACCGCCTCCCTGCTTGTGACATAATATTTTGACGAGCATTGTCTAACAGCCGTATCCCAGCGGCTGGTTTTCATGGCGCCACACCGCCACGGCATGTGCCACCTTCGTTCCCGTCTGTCATTTAGGAATCCGATTTCTTGGAACCTGAAAGGGAAAAACGCGCAGGACACGAGAAACGTAAGAAAGGTGTCTGGCCAGTGTCGGGACCACGCCTACGCCATGGTGAAGGATTCTCACCTAAAATTACACGGGCAGTAACAGCCCTGTCAGTTTAGGACGCGTTTAGACGCCTGCTTAGTTAGAACCTGTTGTTTTCCAATGAGTTTCTCACTTTCGGTCTGGTTTTCGTTAGATCGACGTGGGAATTTTTTTTTTAAATCGAGAATTTCGAAAAAGATTTTTTTCACCCAATAAAAACATTTCAAATCACGTGTATAACGATCTACATTCAGTTCTATTACGTGTATGACGAACGTATATCCCTTTGAAAGTGCATAGTTCAACTCCACCCTTGATGGAAATACCAACGAAACGTCATAGAGACAAGAACGCTAATTAACGCTGCCTATGACAAATCTATCAAACGCACGACGGATCATATAATTTTGCGCATAGCTTTAAGCCAGGCGCACTCACGGTATATCGAATATGCTATTGCATGCATCTGATGTGTACAGGCTGGCATCCAACTTTGATTTAATGGCTTATGAACGTGATCGTGCGTTCATGCGTATTATTCTACTAATTGAATCTGAGTGCGCTTACGCAGTGTATGCTAAAATCTATATGTAGGTATCATTATAGTTGGATTAAATATTTTCTATATTTTAAATTACCACCTATCCGTTCCCTATTGATTTTCATTTGCCGTTACTGTCAGCAGGAAGCGACAGTAAACGTCATCGGCGGACTTCCGCTAACTTTACCAACTTCGAAATCTCCTAACATACATAGGTGACGGTTCGCTTCTTGTGTACAGTGTTGTTCAAATCTTGGTGCTCAGGTGGTCTCAGTTGAAATAAGCCACTGTGCACACATCGGTTCTTCTCTCTATGGAGAAAATAACAGAGATCCGAACGTTGCTTCTTCCCTTAGGCTAAACTTTTCTTGGATTGGGGTAGGTTTGAGGTGCAACCTTATAGATACCGAAAGGATCAATCCCCAAACGATTTCGAATACCGATTCTTGGTTTATCCATAGTACCAACCCTATAGAATATATCGCACCTCACCAATTTATCTCAGCTAGTATCTTTATAGAAATACTGTACTATTGTGTCACGTGTGGTTTTTCTACGGAATACGTTTTATTTTGCCAAGATCTTCGCACGTGGAAATATCTTGGGAATATACTTGGGTAATGTTGTCAAATGTATTTATTATATTAGAGCGTGGCTGTACTCTATTATATCATTCTATATATTGAACCTGGAGCTTCGTCCTAGAAAAATATTTTTTCGGACCAATCGAGAGATTCCCTTGGCTACGCGTGACCGCCGTCCTGGGAACAGTTGATTTAGGACGTGGACTTCGTAATTACGCAGAGTGTGAAAGCCTTGGGTAAACATATCGTAATAAAGTTACCAGAAGGGACGTAGTGCCGAAGTAGAAGGTATAAAATCATTGGGGCACGAAGAATTAACATTGTCCTTTTTTTAACACCAATGTATATCTCTGTGAGAAAGTCTTATACTGCATTTTATTTATTATTTAAACTGTAATGAATATTACATATCGTGTCTATAGTTCCGATCGATTCGGGGTAATGAATAAATAATTGCAAATTGTAGTCTAGTCTATGGCGCTCTTTATTTACCCTTTCGATACACGCCCACTGCAACGGATCCAGTGCATAAATCTTTAGCAGTTGTTGCAATAGATCCGTATTAAATGTAATCCTGGTATAGCATTAAGATTAAGTACAATTTAAATGGAGATTCGAAGTAGGTCCTTTAACTGGATCTATGTCACTTATGTTAATGCAGTATCGATTTTCCCACGAAAATAGGCATCGGCACTCTCAATAATTCTTATTTAATTTTTTAACGTGTGAATAAATTAAAAATACATGTGAGACTGACGTGACAGTCGGATTGAGTTTCAAGATTTTTTTTAGCTCATAGACAAAAGCTCTATATCATTGATCGAACGTAATCAATAGGGCGAAATTCAGATTGACCCTAAAAATTTTGTATAAGGTTTGATTAACCGAGCTATCATTGTATAACTTTCTCATGGACCAACGTCACCTTCCCTAACCCTTTACGAACCTATAAAAGTTTATACGCACGAGTTATAGTCTCGACCACGCGCTATAAATTAGATGACATAATGCGTTCTACATTCGAGCGACAAAAAGCCGGGTTGCGTTCATCGTAAATTTCTCTGAGGGTGTTTGCCCAGGCGACCTTTTTGTTATAAGCAGCGATATAGTTGGCCACGACCTAACATAACTAGCCTTAGGTTGATCCCACAGAATGAGTAGCTAGCCAGACTGAAAAACAGTATTCGACCATCAAAATATGTTAACTCGCCGGACTGTACCAAATGCACGAGTGACTCTATGCAGGACTGGTAACGTTCTATAAATTGACGCCATTTTTATCCATACATGCCGACCGGCTTAAAGGCAGCAGATGGTTTAGAATGCCCTATTAAGGGGATATTCTGTTGAGGATTAAAACCCAGCCATGTGACTGGTATTTAATCCTTTGAAATAGACCTGGCACCGGGTATCGGCTCGGTCTTATTAACAAGTGTAGCGCAGATGTCGCCGATAAAGACGTGTTCACATGTAAATAACTCTTTAACACGGACATATGTGATTTCGTTGTCTCGAGGATTTTACCATGAGGCAAACGATCAGGCAGAACCTTAAATTTTTAACATTACCGATACTCTTTCACGTATACGCAAACATTCTGTCTCCAATGGTACCAACATGTACGATCGTTAATTCTTATGGTTTCTACAATGGCGCGTTTGGAAACAAACCCAGGAATCTGATCTTCATTTGTTTTTTGATTTTTTTTTCTTTCTGTGGCTGTTCATGTGAACAGTTCGAGCTGTGAAAAAGGGTAAAAATCGTCTATTGAATGGAGGCACGATACGATGGAGACCAAAATGGTAAATGGGTAGGTCAGCCAAGACGTAGGCGATGAATATTTGTTTCAATCGCACCGAGGACCACCCATTGAGGATACCGCATTAGGCTACTACCTCCATAACCTATCCAATCCTAGGACCTTACGAGGGCCAGTCTACAAATAGATTAATGTTGTAAATTGAACGGATCCGGTGTGTTCCTACCGGAGATCATGGCGGACACTACGCCGATATACAGAGCGTAATCCTTTACGTTGTCGTTCCTGTGGGGAATTATGGATCGTGATTTAAGCAGCGGCATTTGTATGAAATACAGCCGAAGTGTCGAGTCGGCGAGCATGGAGGGGGATACAACATTTTATGGAATTAATGCGGCAATTAACGTTATTTATTCTAGTCGCTCGTGCTATTAGGTATTATTTACAGGAATGTAGACCGAGGAAAACATGCCTGGTTCGTTAAGTCGCCTCGAGGGCAATTTAAATTTACCGTCAGGGATGGTACGCTTTGCTTGCACTTTTCTCAGTCGTCGAATCGTCCTGGATGCAATGGATATGCAGCGAGGTGCAATCTCCTTGCTAATTCGCTAAGTTAGAAATCGTTTTCAAGTGCGCGACTGCAAGTTACGGCTACTCCGGTCAAGACTCAGTGTCTCTGCCGTGCGTGCACGTATATATTGTTTACTTGACTGTGCGTGAAGTCGAATGAGCTAGATTTATCGTGAATGAATATTCATCGTTTTCACGACAATTTCATCCAATATTTTGTGCCCTCAGCCAGCGCCAAGCACCGAGGACTTCACTGACATATAACTTTATACCGTTCCATGCAAACTTCTCATATTTCTGACCATCTGCTCCCTGCAGTCTCGACGTCCTCGTGTTATTACTTAATATCACCTAATCCATATTTTCCACTCTTCCTGACCTACCCCTCTCCTACTATCCCTTCGTATATTTCCTCTTCAATGAATATATACGATTCGTAGCTACGGTTCACCTGTCACCGAATTTATCGACGCTACTTGTCCCTATTCGAACAGTCACAATTTTCAAGCAATCCGTACGATAAGACCTCGGCTTTATATGATCTTTTTTCTGTTTCTGAACATTTTTGTTCCTTCAGATTTCTCACGGACCACAGGTATCTCCTAAGATGATTATAAGAGAGGGGGAGTATAGTATATCACGATACTCGTTATCCGGGTCTCTGCTCAGCTCGATTTCTCCTGGTATCTTATGGACGTACGTGTACTCGTATAATAACGCGGCTACATCCACCCGAGTAATTATTTTCAGTTATTCGCAGGATTCATTGCTCCACGTTACAAAGTGCCACATAGTTAGTTATTAATGGAAGTTCCGGGTATCTTACAGCGTGCAAAACCGTCCACCAATCTTATGCCCGCGCAAGCTGTGACCCGCGATAGATCTCGGGAAGGGCAAACTATGCTTATGCCTAGGTTATGCTCGTGTCGCACTGTGACCTTTAGTAGGTGGTTTCTCCCACCCTCTGAGTATCACTCTGGTAACATTCCCTTTGCTGCTCTCTCCTCCACGCATCCCCCTGCCATTCACTTTGACCCCCGTGGATACCTAATGAGCGCATTAATAACGAAACCAGTGCCTGCTTTTCGCTCACGCTCTAGCTAGTGCCTACCAGTACCAACTAGTAGGAATACAGTGCTGCCAACTGAGTACTTTTGAAGAAAGTGTACTTTACAACCACTTTCAAGTCAACCCTATGTTTACTTCTACCCTCGTTAACAGTTCATTTGAAATTCTTCGTAGTTCCATGATTATAGATACTCGTATAAACCTGGCTCATATGTATACATATGTCATATTCATATTTACGCAATATGATACGTGCATTTGGATTTCATTTAGTATCCTTCTAGGTGCTGCTTAGGATCGAACTAATATTATTATTTGTATTTTTATAAGGACTCTGTGAACCATTACATACTGTACTGTGACAAGGACAAAAGCGGTACAGTGCGTTCCAAGAATTGTCAGAAGGAAATAAAACATACAGCGATCCCAATGAGCGATAACCAAACGTCTCACACGGACGATTTGGTTAGCTCCGTATATGGTGCGTCTTGTTGATGAAGATCATCGCTGACCGGTAATTAATAATGCGTGATTTGCATAATCTTACACCTACCGGCTGACCCCAGTGTGCCAGAGGGCAGACCCTTTTCGAACTATCGCGGCGCCGCGTCGGGCTACTAGGTTATCCAGATCAGAACTGCATAATTTATTATTAGAGGATGCTGCCATACAGTGTTCATTTTACGAAGGATATATTCTGAACGTGTAGTATGAGGTGATCCGGACGATTTTTTCATTGATCTTATTCAGACACACGAAACCCCATTTTCTGTATCTGTGGAGTCCTCCCATTCGCTATCGGTTAGATCCTTGCGCAAGTTGTCTATTGTGCTACCTGTACATCCGGACTCTGATAAGTAATCCAACAGTTCCATTACTATTTCGTATCGTGGTCTACTGAAGAATGCACCGGCAGCTTCGTGCAAGTCGATGATTGGTTTCTTCTGTAGAATATGTCTATAGGAAAAAGGACTATTATCTTTATACGATTGTTCCTTTATAGTAGAGTTCGCTATTTAGTTTGTTGGTTATATCTAGAACAAATACACTCCTAAAAGTTGCAAGCTCACCTTAAGAGAATTGAGATCAGTCCTTTGATTTCTGGATGAGCTTTAAAGTACTGCTCGTTATCTCTTCTTTGCTTTATTTTCTTATGATTTAATGTTCGCTGTTGATCTTTCGTTAATGTCCCTAGATCATAGTGTCCCATACCGTAAGGAGGGTCTGTTGGATGGAAAGGATGCTCTTCTAAAATTTCTAACGAATCATCAGCCATTTCAATGATATATATTAATTTTGTTTGGAATCAATAAAATATTTAATGAGCACGAATTATTTTCTGATAACTGTCACTATGGGAACGCGTTTGAAGTTCGTTGAAGATCAGAAAAATAAAAAAGGATCGATCCTCTTCGTGAAGTGAAGATTTTCATGAATATAATCTATATCCTGTGATTCAATGTTTAAAATAAAACATTGATCGCTTTTTATAGTTAAAGCTTATCGGCTTTATCTATGTGACATTGACCAAGTCCAACTTATAGTGACTGATAGAACTTTGATAGCGAGCTACGCAAGGGGGTTGAATCGAATCAAGTCGTAAATGTTGATGAGGTCCTCGATAAAGTTCATTCAGACGTTTTATAACCTGGATATACCATCCGTTTGTTCCTCTCTTGACTTACCTTATCGTACCACGTGAGAGAGTCTTGATTCCTCAATAAAAAATATTATACAATAACTATCAATTTTACACACAAAAAACAATGATAACAATACAATCCTTAATATTCCGTAAGCAATATTTTTATTATTAATAAGGTCCTATTAGTATCCACTTGTCTGGAATTAAATAAAATCCCATTTGGATACGAAAAGTTCAATATGTCTAGTCAAATATATGTATATACATATATAACTCGTTATTGAAAATGTATCTTAAAGATACCATGAAAACACAGTCGTTTTGTAGCCATGTTTTGGTGTATTTCTTGCTTCAAACCGTTCTGGAATCTTATCGCAAACTCCGTTTGTCCGTGTCCCATTCCGAATGTACAACTCAGAACTGCATGTTACATTGAGAGATCCGATACGCGTGCAGCGCATGTGTATGGACCTTGAGTGTGCACGTGTATCTTTTGTTAGGGGACCATAGCGCGGGTATTCGCATCGATATCATTAAGATATCGATCGAACGATCTCGCCCGATCTGACCATCGCTGAAACCGGTGCTCTAACGTTCTGCACTGTGTTCCAGGGGCTGCGGGTGAGTATAGCCTGTTAACAACTCCGGTAACAAGCTGAGGGAGTCTGATGTCTTGTTGCTGCAGGTTGACCCTTTATCCACCTGAACCGCTATTTATGATGCGATTAAATAATCTTTATAGCTCTGCTAGGGTTACGCGAAATATTACTCGATTTGCGACCGCTTCGACTAATGGGCAAACTGGCTTAAATGGGTTGTATCGTCACTTTGCCAAACTGGATACAATTTATGAGTATTTTAACCAAGTTACTTCTTTTTATTATTATCTCATACTCTACTTAGTTTTTTGTACGATAGATCTTCGAGGATTTTTTTGGGATATCAGACCACTGAACTAATAGAGTGGAGAGAACACATAGAAATAAAAGGACAATTCCTTCCAGTTGATTTACTCACGGATAAGGCTGATAAAACTAATAAAAGTCCTTAAATCCGGAGGAGGAAGGAAAGGATATTAAGGGAATTGTCTTGAACTCATTTACAGATAGTGCAAATTCGAATAATTCTTATTTCACGATGTCAACCTGTTAGCAAACGATGAAAAAGTCCAATTTATTATTACACAATAACGTAATTGAGCATTATTCAATTTTGAATTATATAATATTGATAACGTTATGATGTATTTTTAAACGTTTTTGCAGACTAATAAGCACGTAAAGAGAGCTTTGTTGTTGTCGGTATAGCGTGAGATCAGTGCTGACGCGTTTTTCTCCGATAACGAACGCCATGTGAAATTATTAATCGCAAAGTGATTTTATCTAAGCGCAAGGGGAGACCCAGGTAGAGTGTGCTCAGTGAAATCTAGTATGCGAATTATTTCAGCCCAGTGTACTAGTGCACTTTTAATCCCAGCATACACATCTCCTCGCGTGTGCGCAAGCACTGTAAGCTCCAGTAAGGTAGCATTAATGGCCTAGCTTTATACAAAATTTAAGCGGCTTACGAAGTCTTCGTAAGACCGGTATATTAATTGTCATCCACCCACTTTCACGTTCCGATAAACTTCCACGAATCGCAACCGACAATACTTCATCAGCACCAGATAAAACGTGTGATCCTTGATGGTATAAAATTTGACGTTGAATTTCCCACCGCAAGCAATGTAAAAAAAATACGAAATCGAAATTGAACTTTCTTCGAGAAAAATAACCAAAGTAATGCGAGTCAGGTTACGCGATTCAATTACTATACAATTAACATAGTAAATGATTGTTCATTGATAAGATCGTCGCTGTAACGAGAAACGTATAGATCTACGTTCAAGGATCTACGTTCATTGGACGCACAAATCACGCACGGACGTTAACGTTGAGTTAGATATACGACTCGAATCTAAGCGTACTAAAACTTCTTCTCGTCAAAGGTGTGAAACGTTGGTATACCGGTTGAGTTCACGGCGCTCGGGCCAGGTCTCGAAAGACAATTTCCCACTATAGTAGATAAATCACCCAGGTAATTAAAGATGTGTTTAGATAACGCCGTTGAGATGCGCGATACCACCTCGCGGAGGATAAACGTTAGCATGCATTATACATGTGCGGCCAGCGCACGTTTACTCGAGTCTTACCTCCCACGTTGTTCCGTGATTAGGCGTTACATGGTATAAGATGCAGTTGGTTTACCTATTATCCCTCAAATCAATATTAGTCATATTAAATATGTACAGTTATTTTTGGTATAAATATCCATAGTTTAGCTGCTTGCAAATTCCTACAGGATCGCGTTATCCTAATTATCAATACGCAGATACCTTTTTTTGAATATACATTCTAAAAATGTGGAACATATATGCGTATTAATTTATTTGTGAAAATCACAGATTTTTAATTCAATTTATTTTACACTGTACTCGAGAGTATAGTAGCATTAAATTACTAGTTTCTCTAGATTACCTACAGAATTATAGAGTACGTGATATCGATATTCGGATTAGCAGATTAGAGTAGTGTTTATCGTGAAATTCATGTTGTCCGATATGGAAGACACGCAATGTATGGAAATGAGAATGTCGCGAACGTGTTTATTAGATATACGTGCGCAGGACAGAGGTTGACGCCATGTTTAATTTTGTGTAGTAGACAGAGTCGCAGCATGGGGTTAGATGTTATTTCTTTTTTTCACAAAGGACTTCTTCAGTAACATAATATACAAGGAACAGCACTTAAAATTAATACGACATCATCGTCTATTCTTTTACGTGAATAACCCTATTGCTTATATAATATGACATTCAAAATATAAGGTACGACAGGACGTCATCATGGCATCCAAGTATCAATAAGTAGCCTAATTAATGCGACGCCTGACTCATGCACGGAAAAGATGATAATTTTACGTAGAAGGAATACTAATCCTAACGGTGCAGGAAAACAAAAGGGAGAAACATTGGGATGCATGGATATATGGTATAATAGTGACCGTCTAGACGGAATCCTATTAATAGCCTTACCTTCCACTATTATTTTGTCGCTTGCCCGTTCGTCCTAACCAATAAATTATGTACAGCCCTTTGTCATCCCTCCGCTCACTTTCGTGTACATTCCTGACTCGTTTCACACGCGTACGCCATTCATGCAGTAACGGTCACGGGGACGACATTATAAAACGGCACCACCAAACGAACTATTCTTCTATGTATTCTCGCTGACAAACCGAATCTTCCTTCACGCTTCGCCGACTTCCTCAGGCACCTTAAGAACTTGCATTACGTCGTGGCTTGGAAGACACAGCCCTTATATGCCCATCTGGGGGGATATCTGTGCCTAATTTATTTTCTCCCTTGGATTACGAGAACTAGGGACTTTTCGAGTAATTCCCAACCGTCAGCAAGTAGATTGTGTCTTTAGGCACGCATCACAGATTTCTTGATAATCATGAGAAGCTTACGAAAATTAGTGCAGTAACAAGTGGTACAGAAAATCCAATTGGGGATGAGTACGTCATTTTGAATCCTCTTTAGACGTGAATATTTTTGAAAGAATATAGGGTAATGGTTAGGATTTTTTTTTAAGGGAAAAATGGCGAATATATGTTACTTTCAACTATGATCTTTCACGTCTAATAATGTTCAAAAAAGAAGCTTGAAAACGGTTTGGTGTTTTGCACGAGTTCGATTTGCTACAGACTCTAGGGTTTTCTAGGGTTTTTTAGGCTTTTACGAGCAAGGGAAAAAAATACGAAGGGACGTAAGTATCCCTGGTATAAAAACAAGATGGCGCATTATGCCGTTGAGATGGAGGAACGAAAGACTCTTGAGTATTTTTCTATGGGCGCGAGAACGCGTAATCCAGGGTATCGCTTTACAATACTATGTCGTTCGTTCTGCTGGCAGTTTGGTTAGGGATTGAGAGCTGGCCAGGGGGGTTGGAGAAAAGGATAATATTGACTCAGCAATGCCGCTCTGTAGTTCGTACGTACCGAGTGAGTCTCTGCGACGAATAGGGGTTGTCGACTCGGTTTAATGTTTTGCCACTGACCATGTTCACTTCACGTCGTGACGTAAGTTTGCTCTATGAAGTGTTCATGGGTAACTACGTTTCTCAACAAAACCAAGCAAACGAAGTAAATCGACCTGAATTCAGTTCTACTTCCGTTATTCAATATTACATCATCGTTTGTTGACATTCATAAATACAATACACCTTTAGCGAACGGAAGTCATTGGTATGTCGAGTAATTCACGAACACTAGGTATTTATTCGTGGTCATATTTTCCTAATTTATTTCAGAATTTCTGCGCGTTATGGCGTTGCATCGTGCAACGTCAGTGTGCAAGTTAGCAAGTATAGACCATAAGCTTTGGTAATGGAACGTAATAGCGGTACTGAGCAACGCAGTTAAGCTGCTTATACAACCCTTTTTTGACTGGTTAGACTGCCACTCTGATGATATTATTTCAGACCAAAAATGGTCGGATTTTCCATGCGAATTATTTGCTCGTAAATTCTCATGGTTATCCACTTGTCCCAGAATGGCTTTGAATCGATGATATTCTCACAGGGATACTTCATAGAATTTTTCTTGAAGTTGGACTTTTTTATTTTTCATAATTACAATAATACGTTTAGTATTGTACGAGTAGGCCATTACTATCAGGAAGTTCTCTGGTTTCTATGGAACTTGAATCGGTTTATTCTCTGTATCGTTGCATTTACATAGAATACTAAAGACTCTCTTGTTTAATGGACTTATACACGAGGAATATACAGGCGCGTACCGCAATCGAATCTAAACGATTCCTATATAGCTGATTCCTATCGATAGGATTTTCTATTAAGTAGCATTACGTGCGTATTGTCCTGTCGGCAATTTCTCTTGTAATAATAATGTTTCCGGAGGATGCCATTGCGTCGATACTATTTTTGTAAATAATGAATTCTTATTACCTCTAGAATTCAGTCTTGAATTGTTCCTGTGACATTTATGGGAGTCATCCTACGTGTCGGTATATATTTATTAATTATTTATTCACGTCTATACTATATGGGTAAATTGGATAACAGGATGAGATCAATCTATCCTTGATGTTGGTACTAGATACAATCGTCCATAGCTACAGCGTCTAAGGTAATCCTTATGCACGTAACTAAGGACCATTGTTTTTCAACTTGGCAACTATAATTATTTACAACATATTATTGGAATTTTCTTTTTTCAATATGCATACCAATTTTCTACCTACATTCTAGGTAAACGACGTGTGGGTTAAGACTATTAATCTGCAGAACAAATCTCCAAGCGCCTCGAGTCAATGGGAATTGCGGGCGCACGTGAGCGGCATTCCGAATGACACGAGACTCTCCCTCGTAGCTCGACTTTAAGAATCCGGTAAAATGTACATAAATCATCTATAATTGACGTCAGCTGATATGTATCGATCTCGCGATGACGATCGCGGTTACGCACGTGAGTCCTCGACCACACCTAGTGAACTTCATAAGAGTAATTCAGTACTTGACATACTTTTACTTGCTGGATTAAGAACTCTGACATGATATCAGAATTGATGTGACACTTTTTAAATTGATTTTTAGTGTAGATGATTTATAAAAAATTTCACAATATCATCATCTGGTATTCCATAGAGGTCAGTATTGACATACAGTTAATATAGATAATCATATACACCAAAGTGAAATTTAATTGCAACATTTCACTATAGGTGTTATTAAATTTTCCGTACCTATCAATTTAGTAAAAATGATCGATATTTAGTAAATTTCAAAGAATCTTTCTATATCTATCAATTTAATAAGTGGTGTCAATATCTTGTCCATTTCAGAAAATTCCTTAGTCTCGTCATAGAATACAGACGTCGTCCAACATCCTCTCAATCATCATTACATTAGCGGTAATGATCCATTAGCATCCATCAAGTGGCTGTCGTTAATGCTTGTTCAGCGTTCATCGGGGAGTTCATCCCGAGACCACAATGGCGGCCGGAAATGCTCGAAACAATCACGCATCGGCTTCCGCGAGACAGAAACGTGACTGCCATCTGAAAATCCGTCCTGTTAACTAGACGTCCCATGAGACGTTTACGTATAGTACAAAAGGCATTAAAACCAAGGGAACACGTGGAACTGCGTGTTCACACTTCGTCATTCAAATGACGAACATGATTTTGGTCGACGATACGCCTACACAGATACTCAAACGTCTATCTCGCCGTAGTGTACTGACGGTTGTAACTATTTGTTTCTCGGTTAACTTAGCTACGTCCACACTTCGCGTTTCGTATGTTCACGCCTGTTAGTTAATGCGACACTATCGATAAAGAGTAATACACTATTTAAAAGTAACACAAAATGGCTGAAAAAGACGAATGGTTTTGAAAAATACTATTATTTCACTCCGTGCGAGAAATGCAGTTTTACGCACGCTTTGCGTGCGTACAACTGCAGTTTCGCACGTTGTGAAATAAAATTTTGTACGATACTCGTGCGAAAAACCTTTTCTAAACTCGTGTGATTGCAACACTCGCCTTCGGCTCGTGCTGCAAACTCACACTCGTCGGAAAAAACATTTTCGCACTAGTATCGTAAAGTACTATATAACAATTTTTTATAGTTTGAACAATGTGACATTTTTTGAATACTTGGTGGTTGTAGGGACATGAAAATTTCATTGAGTTCTTTGATTATTTCTGAAAATAGGTTAGATTGATCTTTCAAATTGAAAATAGCTGTGGATACGTGTATTTATGAAAAAAATCAGCCATTGAGTCAAAAAAATTTACATTTGGATCACAGATGTGTTTTGTTTTACCAGACAGTAAACAGCGCCAAAAGACAGGCGGTGGCCCAGTTTTATATAAACATGCCGCGAGAGTTATGTTAAGGGAAGTAAAATCTGAATAAGGGTGCCTGTCGTCGTGTATATTAAAAGCACCAAATATTTATCGCGTGTGTTTTGGATTTTAACGAAATTTTTCATTTATCCTAATAACGTATTAATCATCGAAGCAAATTCCTACAGGTTGTTTAAAGCACCGCTATATTCCTATCGTATACACCGTTCGCAAATGAAATACACCCTTAATAAACTCAATGACTAATAAGTTTTGCATGAAAAGCTATAGTATACGTTTTCTACGCTACGCCTTGGGGAAGAAATCCGCCCTGAAATTTACATTTCAAATACAATATTTCAGACGGGTAATTCGCCGGAACTTTAACCGCTTCGCTTAAACATATGTATCAGCTAGTATCCTCAAATGAAGTTTAACCTTTTACTACACGGTATCTTGCCAAACACTAATTCGTTCGCGTAAGGAGTAAGGAGTAGGTTGGTAACCTAGGATCCCCGAGGGACATAAACACTCCCAACGGTAGAAGGTGGAAGGGTTAGTAGACTTGCGCTTAATTAAATAAAACACCCCAATCCCCGTTTTCCCAGCGTTGGGGGCTTATGCACGTTAAGCCAAGGGATGTTTCTCCACTTCAGAGTTTCCTCATTTACTGTCACTCCCGTCAACGAGTAAAACGATGCCAGGACATTTCTTGTCAAGTGCAACATTTTGACTTTCTCAAATGATCCTGTAACTTTCTCCATTTTGAACTACATTAATGGTAGAAAGGACATTTTCAACAATATTAACTATCTCATATCATCCCTTAAAGAGATTCTTCGCTACTAGTAAAATGGTTAGAAATATTTTGAAATTTCCTGTTAATTACATATTTATCATTAAATATTTTTAAACAATCGACCATACCATTTTCAAAAAAATGAAGCCTAAATTGGCCCCTTATACGTGTTCTAACCCAGCATAAAAGCTCTTACGGTAGAGGTGGGGGTAAAAGCGATTCCCATGTTCCAGTCAACAGATGAAGTGGTCACACCTCAAAACAAAGTTTTCTAGATAGTGCTTTATACATTTAAGATTTATCTCACGTAAAAAAAACTGAACACTTTCTCCGTAACCAAAAATTCGCATGAAAACGAGAGCTTCTTATTGAAATGAGAGTGTGACCCGGGGGGGGGGGGGGGGGCTACCCTACCAATAATAGTTCCTTTCTAGTTCCTTTTTATTAAGCTGACAACGAACCTTCATAAATAATTTACAAGTTCTGAATTTCCGTATTGACTACGATAAAAGAATCTTAATAACCTACCTGCTTCTTGCAATAATTCTCATTACAATTTTTAACGACGTATGCTACACACGTATCTGCCCATATTCTTTAGTTTCACAAAAAGATAATCGATGCATTGTACATACGCCATAATAATTGAGAACCGCTGATTGTCGTTTGTATAAGCAGTTCGCGTAGGCAAGGTGATACAATTTGCCAGTCTGGCGCTTCTATTCCGTATCGTTGCTGGTTCGGTTGTTGCCGTTGTTGTAGGTACCGTGTAAGCACGGAGAGCCACGTAGTGACTTGAAGCTGGTACGAGACGAGGTGCACGCCTTCGTGGGCCAGGATCGCCCACGTTGTGTCACGCGAGAGCGATGGTGGCTTTGATATCCTTCTGCACGCTGTCGATATTCATTCGATATTTATTTCACGTGATTATGCATCCTGTTCATACGATACAAGGGACTCGTGGAGGATATGCCTACCTATCTGCCACCCTACCTATCAAACAACCTACCTACTTACCTACCTACCTACCTACCCTGCCAAAGTTTACATGGTCCCATAAGGAGCTACTCGGGGGTAATCGATTTGAGATTTTACGACTGGAGTCGTAACTCGTTTTATCGGGCACCGAGCGGGACATCGGGATTTAACGTGATTTATTTCTAGGGGTAGTTTAAAAAAAAAAGGATGGAAAAAGGGAACGACCAATTCCTACCTAAACGAGACAATTTTTAACCCCCACACTGTCGCCTACCCGAACGCGTACAAAAGGGTAGTTATACGTTATTTCAGTCATAATACTTTGTTTTGCAGGGAGATTTCTCTGGAATGTTTTTTAACATATATAAATTTCAAATTTTTTTTGTTAGCTTTAAAAAAATGTATGAAAAATGAACGTACATTGGGGCTGCGTAGTTTCTTCACTTTAAACAAATGTGTCGTGGGGTTTCAATATGGATACGTTCTTGCCGTTAGGAATAATAATACTGCGACTGTAATCTCGACGATAAACGGTTTAGAATGATTTACAAGTATCGTAGATTTATTAGGTCTTTGGGTTAATGTGCAACCGATACACTCAGTAAAGTTGCACGCTCGAATAATAATTTGTCTCAGTCAAGTAGCAAATCGTTAAGGTGGTGAAATACAAGCATCGCACGCTTACGTATAGAGGAGTCACTCTCTAATCGTGATACGTCTAACTCGTTCGGTGTGCAAACAAGATATATGATCCTATGTGCGGTATTACAAATTAACGGAGAGGTACACGGGAGTACAATTTCCAACGTTACTAATAACTTAATCTTCATATCTGAGTTATGTTGCATTTTTTATTTCTCATTTCTGACTCAAGAACAATGTACCTTCGTGCTTTTTATTTTCGTCTTGGACTCACAAGGGAAGACTGTACTTATACCGATGATCGAGGCCTTGTCTCTTTTTTTTTTTCTGGACCCATAGAGCTTCTTGTTGTAGTATGCATACGGTAACCATAGCGCGGGTATAATGTATGATATATGAACTGTAGGTAATATGTAATAACGTTAAGCGTAGCTACGCCCACCTAACGTCGAGCAAAACCGACACTTACATTATCTTGCGCTAGTCCACTGCTAGCACGGTGCGGCATTTTAGATCATTCAGAAATTATACAAGGTGCTCTATTTTAATATCCTTGTGCCACTATCTCATAAACAAACCAGATATCGAACAAGTGTTTCTATCAAAGATTTTTTGATTCGATGATAGATGATAAATAGTTACATACTCAGATTTCATGTATGCATAAATAAAACGTATGAACTCCCTTGAAAAAAAATGTGTCGAATATATCATTACAACAAAATTCAAATTTTTTTGTAGAATAGATACTCCTCGACTGATTTATCTTAAATATGCTACTGATTACTTTGTAAAATCTCTATTCGCGGATACGCCATTTTCAGGTATGCAACATCTCAATATTCAAGCCATGATATTTCACAATTGATATATCGAAATGATATTTCACTACGGGTCGGTGAATTCTCACGTACAAGTCGTTCTATAATCGTTATATAGCAGATGAAATGTCTCACAGCTTCGCAGTATCTTCGCTCACTGGTTAAGCAATAACGGGAAATTGTTAATTCGCCGTAAGACCGTACCCGAAGACATTTTGCGGCAAAACGTGGCGATCCAATTCCATCAAGACTGTTATCTCACCAGTCGTGAGTAGCGAATTGTCCGATAATGGTTACTAGCGCACTAAACAGTAACAGTTGTTACCCCTTGTTAGACTGTTTAGAGTTAGACCCGAAGTGAACGCTAACTTTACTGACTATCCATACGAGAAACGTTTCTTTCAGTGGGACCATCCATTATTTCTCATTATCACCTGTATACTTCTTTGACAGGTTTCGTGCTGCGTCGTGCATGTTGCGATATAACGATAAGCATAACACCATTACTTCAATATCTTTGGTTTTATTAGCAGTCGGACAGAAATATTCGAAGTCACTGGCATGGCCCTGATCATTTATAATAATTGAAGATATTTGATAGGCATGAATAATTACCACCTCAAATGGTTTTTTTTTTCTGTATCAAATCCCCCAATTACAGGAACTCTAAAAGGATACAAACGATAACAAATGCATCGTCGTACGTGGTAAAGAGGGGTAGAGATATTTTTGAAAAATCAAGTAAAAATATTTTCATTCTCAATTCTTTTTAATGTGATGCACTCGGGGCTCAGCTGTTTATTCAAAAGCATCTTGTAACTTTCGTTTTCGTAATTGCAGGTTGTTAGCAAAGTACTCGACTTGTTAGTACTTGGAACACGTGGCCTCAGATATAGTGAATACAGAGTATTTGCTCGACAGAGATACGGGGTAAATAGATATTTTACTTTCATTGTCCAAACGTTCGTCACAGTAATTCTCGTTGAGAACTTTCGGCAAATTAGTGCAACAGAGCCAGTCTACGAAAATGAGCGTATTACACGCGAGTATAAATTTGGCAATGGGCTATTTTGGGGACGATTTCACTTACGTATTGGCTACTTTGAGGACATGTGGCTGTTTTGAGGTCTGTCCCCAAAGAATTTTCAGCGTAACGGCTGTTTTGAGGGCCATAAAGCGGCTCTCACACCGAATTTTCTAAAATTTTTCCCATGCTAGACACCCGGAACTGTGATGGACTTAGAAATGGCTAGGTTAGGTTAGGTTAGGCTAGAATTCCAGTGCTAGATGTCCCAAGGTTTAGTTTTAAAAAAAAAAACATTTCAGCTTGTCGTCGTGAATGCCCCATAATCGGCAAGGTCCTCAAAACAGCCAGTAGGCACACTTATATATACGTATATACAAACTGGGATCGAGTTCGAAGACACTGAAATTTATTGAAATTTCTATTGGATCTGTACAACGTTTAATTTCATATCTATATCTATTATCGTGATTGATACTCATACCATCCTAAAGGGACATATTCAGAGATAAAGGGACACCCTATAAAGGGATTTACTTCTTGTCAATTTTGCAATACATAGCAAGCACTTTTCAAGAATCCTCACAAACGTTATACGTTCACGAATGCGCGTTTGTTATATATTTTTTATTACAGCGGTTCGCGAATAAGGTACGAAATACAGGATAAACACACTTATCGTCGAGATAATATTATTTCTCGTGGGCCACACACGTTCTCCTTTCTGCTGTGAGAGCTGGGCGAGCTATTTTACATTTTCGCAAGCACGCAACAAACAACCTATGAAATAACGGAATTACAGCGATTCACGTATACTGCGTTGCGTACTGGAGTCGTTTGATACCGACACGTACACATTGTGTGTATGGAACTGGATAGTACTTTAAATCTTGCGCGCAATAAGTGTAGGATATTTTTGTCCAGTGCAAAATACATTAGGATTTTACGCGATGAATCGCGTTTACTCAGGTGTTGAAATAGACGTGCTGAATAGGCTGCTGGGATTATATGAGTCAGTTGAAGAGTAACGTATGGATAAACATGAATGACTGTTAGTCTTTTACTAGAACGGAAGTTCTAAGCCCTATACATATACCGATTATAGGTCTTGTAGATGGGAGACATATTGCACGGAAATTGATATACTTACAGATGAGAAATGGTAATTAGTATAATAAAAAAAAATGTATTATTAATACATATAACTTTATAACTATATAACGTCTGTAATATCATTAAAGTATAGAACGAGCATCAAGTTACATTCTTGTATTATCTCATAGTTCTTTAAATCCTACATGACAAAGCTTGTAGATTCCTATAGAAATAGTCTGGCGCTTTACGCTTTATTATGCTTGGTGCACTATTCCGTTCGTCGGTTTAGCGGTTTGCATACGGCTGAAAATGGAATAATTAAACTTATATACTTATTACGCAGGGCGTATATAACGGAGGCACGTAATACCGGGTTGTTAGGTTAGGTAGATGTTGGAAATTGGAGAAGGCTAAGGGGATGAGAACTGGCTGTACAAGGATCAGCATGGCCCGTGTCTCGGTTCAGAGTTCGAGACCGGAGTATAGTAAGGGCAGTGCATATTATTACCGCTCCCTTATTTCCCTTCCTCTTCTTTCCCTTTCCATAAATTCCCTATTGTGCTGTCTACCGCGAACCACCTCTTTCATGTATATCACGGATTAGCGCACAGTGCAAAATTCATCTGGTACATGATTTCCTTTCCGGTGGGTCGAGCTAGTTGAAAATTTTGCTGTGTAACTTTCTACGGAAATGCATAGGGATGAGATCAAGATACTCGAGTATGCGACGGTCATTGATAATATTATTATCAAAAAAATCCAAATTTCATTTTTAATCGTCCTATTGTGTTTACTATAATTGTAAGAGAATAGCTGGCAAAGAATAAAAAAAATATGTTTAATGACTCTCATATGCACGATATTAAATAATCTTTATTTTTAAAAAAATTGTGTTTCCTGAAAATAGAAATTCGATAGAAATTAATGCATGGAATTTAACGATGCGAATCATCATTTCAGTAAACGATGCTAATAGTACCAGATACATATTCATACGTACGCTGAAAATCAACCAACAGATATTCCATTACACACTTCCCTATTAATTATCATATATTCGTTAACAATCCCTATTAGTCAAGCTGAATATTCACACTTCAATATAGTTAATTCGTTCACAATACCCTAAAGTTTTGTAAAAATTTCCTACATAATTTTCAACTGGCAAATTCATTATTGCCATCCCTAGTACAATAACATGGCCGAACATCTCAACGTATTGGGAACAAAAAGGGTTTCACGAACCGGTTGTTAATAAAATGTTGCTACCGATCACCGGTTGAAGTTGAACAACACAAAGTTGAAAGAACGACACGGTGGCCGCAATGTGCTTGTAACACGTTTGTGACAAGACCTTAGTGTTCAGCGTGAGCAGTGGGCGTGGATCACGACACTACATTACGTTTGGTGGTCTCTGACCGACATGAGACGGCCATTGGTACGTATATGCATAGAGATACACAAGGTACACAATACGTTCGTGAAGAAACAGAGAGAAGATCAACACGAGAGAAGAAGAGAGTAAGAGTCAGGAACGTTACAGAGTCGTAGGATAAACTCCGTGTAGGTGGTCTTGCGCTTTCAAGCCAACGAGAGCTTCGTCATAACTCCATTGCCATCAGTCGAAAACAAACTGGTTGACTGTATCTAATAAATTTCGGAACAGCATCCCGCTCGAAGGAATCTCAAGCGGGAATGAAAGATCGATCATGAGGATGTTGGGTACCCGGGAGGCGGGCTTCGGGTAAATTGAAAAATGAATGGAAATTACGGGTTTGGCCTTTTCTTTATGTCTCTTTTCTTTTCTACTGTCCTTTGGTTCATTCATATTCTTTTCTTTTTCTATCATTTTTTTATGTGCTCTCCGGCGAGAGGTATTATGAGGGAGAGAAAAGAGACGGGAGTAGTATGTACTATAGGTATATATAACTTAGACCTGAAGTTGCTCGCTATACCATTCTCGATTATTCATTCGCTCTTCTGCAATTGCACATATCAATAGTTTTATTTCGAATGGTATATATACTACTATACCCCTATCTTCATTAGTCCGCACAATCCCCAATCGCTTGGAGCCATGCGATAAATACCTATGCGTTCCTTTGTGATTTTCCCCTATGGCCCAGACGCAGGCCCGCGGGCACCATAAGATTCCTGCTATGCAAGAAAGAAACTCCATAATTAAAATTCGTAACAAAGAGAAGCGAGCGAGGGATGATTTTATCTAACACGAATGCAATTAAAATGCCTTGCTAACATTTGAATGAGGAATTATTCCTTATGCTCATCCATGAAAACGTATATATACCTATATAGATATCGATCTTTTTTTACCATAATAATTCTACGCTCCGCATTGTTTTCCCTGCACAAAATTCATTCTTCGACTTGCATTTCTATGCAGCTGAAATCCCTCTCGTTTTCAGCATCTTTATGAACCTATAGAAACTGAGAACCGCTTTAACTCCCCTAATGGAAAGGGATAGCTGGCATACTACGTTCTTTACCTTTGATCTTGTGAATATTTATTTAAAGAATATGTCACGCTGTTTACTTTAGAATCCCGCGCAACCCCAAAGGTCTCGCGTAAACAAAGTAATCTCTTGCATGGGGGTGTATGAGTTTATATCTATGGAGTTGTCAGTGTACGTACGAATATATATACGTATATACATAACGTGTCTATTAGCTATATATTTAATAAAATTTATATATGTATATACAAAGTCTTCTTACGGAACGATATATGCATTATTCTCGGCTCGTGTTTCAGGTCGAGAGGTCTATTGGTACATTTGTATATTGTCTATTTATATTTTCATTCAGTAAGTTCGTGGCGCTATGCTGGAACAGAATATTTCAATAGATAGGATCTCTCGGAGTAGTCTAGACATTGCGTTTTCAATATTCTTGGACAGGGAGGAGTGACTGACCTTTGACCTAGAAATTTAAATGAACAGTTTTAACGACGGCTGTACTTTTTGGTGGGGTTTTATGAAATTTCGAAAATTTTGTTGACTAATTTCACGCCTACCGCGCGTCCGTGCATATTCATTATCCATGAGCTTAGACTGTAATTTACTCAAGCGAACAGGTAGGTCGGTACTGAGATAATTGGAACGATGCTTTGTCAGAATGGATAGTACAGTTTGATTAATTAAATTCTTATGTAAATAAAACCGTGTAATCTTCACGTTGATATCTTCATTTTCACAATCTATTGCCAGGGGATCGATCATCGAATACGTAGGTATTGATTTTCTGATCGTGTTACTATACGGTTCGGTAATATTCTCGCGTGGAAGACATAAACTGCACGGGATCGTTTCTCATTATTATTCCACTCAGCATCCTCAAGTGAAACGGTCCTCCGAAGGAGTAAGCGATGTCAGTTAGTAGTGTGTCAGAGATAATTATGGGTTACGGACTCCTGGTCGTTCATTAATTTTCGGAGAGTTATTCGATATGGGATATGGCGTTCTTGTAATACTGGGAAAACAATATTTTAAAACATGTATATATACATGTTGTAATTGAAGACAAAGAACAAAGTTTGTCAGCTTTCAGTTGTTGCAGATGAAAATATTTCAGAAGATCTAATGTAAAGTTGACTTTTTATTTAACGGTTTTTGAATTATTACTGATACAGTCTGTGCTTGTCGAAATTTTGATTGTACTATAAATTTGTTTAGTTTATGGCTGACGTGCGTTGAGAGAAATAACTAGCAACGCCACCCTGCAGATATTTAAGAGCAATGAGCATGCTCAAGGCGTAAAAGCATTTGCATAGGAACTCGTGAGCGTCGGTATAGCGACGCTACCAAAATTTTTGGTCAGCTTCCCGGCGCCTCTCAAGCCGGACACCATCGACGGTAGTCATTATCGTTATTTTATACACATTTATTCTACATAACCATGTCATGAATAAAAATGACCATTTAATTACCGACTTAATTTTCGGTCACTTTTTCTTCGACAAACTATATACATCTACACGGCTCTTCGGATGCTGTAATTATTTCGTTAAGGTAGCAAGGTCAGTGGGTCAGGAAGATTTTGAAAATTGATAATATTTTTTTATCTTTATTTTAAAATCATACTGCTATACCTACAGTTCAATTGAGACATCATACTTTCTTAATTTATTGCCACTTGGGTTTGTATTGTGTATATATATATATACGTAGAAACGTTGTAAGGAGCGTTTATGGTTGAATTTATGTGAGTGTAACTTAATTCCCGGACGAGACTAGGAAATGTAATATTCATATGGTGCTTTCGTAAAATCACCCTTACTCCTGAGGACAAAAAGCAATGGTGCTAGAACAACATGGCGAGGCCCAAGATAATACCGATGCTCTGGGTGCAGCATGTGGGAGGTCTTCGCATTGTTTATGCCGACGTATAAAGGTGACGCATTGTTATTACCGCAGGAACGTGCTAGATGTGTAAATCAGGATCTATGCTCAGATGGTCCTCGAGAAATATTATCGTCTTACTTTCCTTCTCGTCTTTTCGAAGCGCCATACACTTTGCTGGCACTTGTGGGGCTGAGTTAGAGTGCAACTACTGTAATGCACAAGACTGAATTTTACAAAAGTGCAATATATACGTACGCCCGGATAAGTATACCTGTGCGAGGACTTGCTCTCGCGAATAGAGAAAATAAAATGATAAAAAGTTCAGTTGGAAAAGTGAAAGAATATAAAAATATGTATAGTTATAGGAACGACCTGATTCATTATAGTTTTTTTTAATTGCATACATTCTAAGATCGTTAAGACTCTCCGGTACTTGGAGTATGACGATACGTGCACACGTGGTTTGGATTATCATATTCATGCGGCTGCGAGCTATCGTCGTCGCGTATGAAATGACGCATCGTTTCATGGTTCAGGCTATTAAACGTATCAAGAATTTTTCCCGATGCTAGTATTATGCACGAAATATAAGCTGCAATGGCATTATTCACAAGTATCGAGGGACGCTGCGTGATGTGATCCCAAATTTTATTGCGCGATACGTTTTACTTAGCGCGAAATTGCCAGCAGCGGGTCGTAAAATTGAAATCCAATAGTACGAAAAGCAAAAAAAATCGTAGAAATAACTAAAAAAAAGTCTTGCGGCACGGTATTTCACGGAATATTGGTCATTTTTCTTGGGTCGAAGATCGTAATAGTGGTGGCACTGGTGACGGCGATGGTGGCGGTTTCTAGCGGCGCGAAGAATTTATCGTCAACTTTGCTAACGATTCGAGCAAACGACCGTCAGCTGTTCGACCTAGATTTGCTTCGTCGCTCTGGCGAAACATGACGAACAAAAACGTATACTCGCGGAAACGTAGCGGTGGGCTTCGTCGTGTCTCATCCGTTTTCATTGTTCGACCGAGACCATAGGACTTAGAGGAGACAACGGGCGTAATATGTGGGCCAATCGTTCTATAGACTCCCGTGCTCGTTTCAGGAAAGGCGAATGAAAAAAAGAAAGAAAGAAATAACCTCTCGACGTCTAGTTTCGGGCACACCTCGCCATCTTGATTAATAGCAGCCGTCGCCTCGTAAAGGACCCAACCTTCAGAATCCTATTTGCTAATTACGTTTTCGAATGGGGCTAGCAATGAAAATACTTTCTAGACTGTTCCGCACCCTGGTGAGCTCTTTGGTAGTCAAGCAGGAAGCATTTTAAGTGAACTTTCTTTCGAATATTATCCATTACAAGGTCTTCTTGTTCGCCAGCCAGACACCAACGGTAAATCACGTAGACGCGGGTACTAGTTTTCATTAAAGACTCGCCGACAAAGAACAGACTGCGTTCCTATACGAGACCACCATAAACTTCAAACTTTAAGACGCGAAATCGTCGTTCATCGGAACAAGCGAAATAAATGAGGCAAATTTTGCACTAGGACTTTTTATTTTTCAGTCATTCACTTCGATCTTGTATCCCAAGCCGAGAGGCAAGAACAAGGTACTTTGCTGCTACCATTCGCCATTCTTCTGATATTTTGTCCTTGTACCATAGATACAACATATTAAGTAACTTTCTGGCAATATATCTGCTCAAATATTGGTTGAGACGACAACAAGTTTGGATAAAGTATCAAAAACCCATCTTACTCTACAGACACTAAATAGAAGCGATTTTCGCCATTAATCAAAAAAAAAAAAATAGAAGCGTCAAAAGATGAAAGACATCGACAGATCGACCGTAAAAAGGCATCTCGTTATTTCTCACATTGTTGAATGTCGAGAAAAAAATTTCTCAATCCGGCGATATAGCCTGTAATACGTGAAAAATCTCAATCAATCCTAGCTAGTAATTTTTATCGTTCACCATGGGAATCACGCAGCGCAACAATGGTGCCGCGGCGAGAAAAAAGAAAAACTAATAGGGAAGGGAAAGGTTACGAGCGCGATGGTGGTTAGGCATTGGCTGACAGCCGTTGTAGAACCTTTGATTTATAGGGAGGAACCTAAATATGGATGAAGATGTTTCATAAACCATAAATACCTGGCGTGCTCCAAGCTCATCGTAGCTATAGCGATATTGTGCAGTAGAAGGTAAAAGGCACCAACCTTATGTCACTTTGACTGTGTTCGCTATATGGGTGAAGGTACTTCGGTTGGTACTCGTGCAGTTCGCGGTTCACATACTACACGCCATACGTGTGTCGAATATACACGAGATCCTCAGGGTTCACGAGATCGTGTATGTTTACGAGGTACAAACATAAAAGCATAAGTCACTTGGGGCAACACCACGGGAAGCGAGCCAAGGTGGTTAAACGATAAATTTGTTAGGGAATCAACATGGACGTGAACCATAATTTACATCTTCTTAGGTAAACTATAAAAAGTTCGACGTCTCTCGGTCGACTCGTATGGACATACCACCTTGGACAATATTAAAATGGCGCTTTCATAGCGAGAGCGTGTCTTCTTCTTGAAAATTCATATTTCACTGCTTGAAAAGCAATGGCAGGTTGGCCTAGGGGGGTGTGACATTAAAAAGGCCTGCCGACGGTGGAAAGTAATAAATGCGGAGGTGTTAACTCGCAAGGAAAGTAAGTCATAGGACACTTATCGTCCAACGCTATGAAACTATCCACCTTCATAAATTCGAAACTTTATTCCTTGCGGGTTGCCTACCGTATCTATGTAACACGTAGACGCCATCGAACCCAGCCCTTTAGAGTCAAGGTATGCGAGAAGATTTTTTAAATATTTTTTCTTTTTTTAGAGCACTCCCTTCTCAGTACGAAATTAATTACTGCTAGATTAATTTCATGCTTCGCTATTCATATATGAGGAGCATATCTCCAAACCGACCGCTCATTCCGACATATTAAATTAGGCTTGCTGGAATCCTGGTTGGGTTAATATAGTGCACCGGACATCGCCATATTTCGATGCTGATGGCGCCGCGCATAGTCGCTGCTCCCATTGAAATACATCCTGGAATTTCAGGCACTCCCGTCTAACCGTCAGCGAAATATTTCCCGGAGTACCGGCGCTGAATTCAAATGACAAATTTGGAAGATGAACGCGACTTCTTTTCGTGGTACAAGAGCGTGCAGTCTGGCCTTAATGAATTCATTTACAGTGAAGATATCGTAGCAATTCGATAGAAGTATATACCTGGAAAGGGACTGACAATTATTCCAGTTGAAGAAACTTGAAATATCTTAGCCACTGTCTTAAACCTAAAAACCTAAAAACAGGGAAGGATCAATTCCCTGAGCAACTTGTGAAGTGCATATACGATTCCGAAAATTGTCTTATTTTTCTACGCTGTTAAATTACCAGTAAATTCCAAAACGTCCTCCTGACTGTATCCCGCGTTCGTTTCACAGGAAATTCGCGAAATTGTTGAGCAACTTGTGGGAATAAACGTTGAAGAGAGCACATTACATAGGAGATTCTCTAATGAAATGTAAACTATCAACTATTATTGTTACCACTGGGGTCCATGAGGGAACACATCCAATTCGCAGCATCAAAGAGGATACAGAGAGACAAGGACAGTAAAATCCTTGACTCATCTCTGAAACGTTTCGCCTTACGTTTACGGATATTTCTTGCGTAGCGTCTAGTTAGTGTAAATGAGACGATCTTCCTACTAAGATACGATTGCCATTTCAGAAGGTTTAGTCGCTCAAGGTATATATGCAACAGCAAGCACCTAGTCGTCAAGAGAGAGAAAACGCTTCATGACGCGTTTCCGGTTGTCGAGAACGTGGTTTCCTATGCAAATCCACGAGTAGGAACAACAAGACCTTTTCAGCTTCCACGTCGTGAGATTATCAACGTGGCCAAAGTGGATGGCAATTAATTCGTTGCGATTATATTAACGTGTAATCCTAAATAAATAGACTGGAGACTTCAGGCGTAAACGCAAAACGACGGTATAACTAGGTAGCGTATATAGAAACGTCTGTCCCACTTCGATACCATCAATCCGTAACGTCGCTGTGTTCCTTAGGGCACAGCAGGAGGAAGACCCATCCAGCTATTTACTCTCTTGGTAAACAAGGGGCCTACGGAGTGACGGGCCTGGGAGGTTCGACGAGAGCAGGACGTCGCTGAGTAGGTACGTTATAGGTAGCAACGTTAGGTTCGCGGAAATAGAGACAGCCTTGACGCGATCCTGAATAATGCATTACTTAGGGAAAATTGAATAGCTACTAGTTTTGGGTGGGAAGATTCGTGAAGATCGCTTTAGGTTGGCAGTACGTCACAAAGGACACTTGCAGTGACGTTGTGTTTGGTGAACTTCGAAGAAACTTTGTTTCCTTGACTTATTATTCCTTGACAACGAAAAACCGATTTAATTTTCTTTTCTTGTGGATTCGTGAGTGTATGGGGTGTACTATATACGGCATGGCGGATTTAGCAGTGATCTCTCTTCTGTGCCAGTCACTTTTTTGCACTTCTTTAATCCGAACTGCGACGTCCTAGAGATTCATTTATCTTTTCTTTCTCGTGTAAGATTTTCCACTTGCCGCTTGCCATAGGCGTGGGTCCGAGGAGAAATGCCTTGGAATAAATTTATGCTTGATAAATATCATACGGTTTGGCTTTATGTATTTACTGATCCAACCTGTATCTGTATGTATTATATATATTCTTACCTACCTATCTACATTTATACTTAACGCACGTTCTGCTTTTATTTGACTGTCCGAAACTCGCTTGATATTACATGCAAGTACGCATACGTATATCTATGGTAAGTTGGCCAGTGTGATTTGCGGATCTATGATTTATACAAGAAAGTCACGCCACCTGTGAGTTATTTATGCATGTACGGAACTTGCACTATTTTTTGAGTAAAGCTTGATACGGTGTAAAATAAGAGAATTTTAAGAATTTTTGACGAAGTATACAAAAAATTGGTTTCAGCTACGTTGACAAATATGGTAAAGAAAAAGACGAAGTTAGTTATAGCTTACTGAAGGTTTATAGTGTCTGAATTGGAATATTCAAATGTATAAAAATGACAAAATGAAAAAATTTTATGTTTCGCATAAGTCTTGGAAATAACCTGAAGGCACTTGCTCAGTCTTTAAACAATTTATTTACTTCAGTACTTATTTAACTATATATATTGACTTAGATTGTACTTGACCATATGTGTGTTCTGGAGAATTGTACAATGAGTGACGTAATGTTACTAACTTGTCTGATAGAACTGAATAGCGATTTTTTATAGAGTTTGAGAAGCATCGACACTTGAAGCTTACCACATTAAGTATTATTAATTTAGATCCAACTATCTGTCAGAAGAAAGAGTGTAATTCAATTTGTACGGTTTCATTCGAAGTTGAGCAAAGCTTCTGACAGAAAATCGCAGTAGGATGGGAAAGAGCAGAAATGGCAAACAGAACGGAACTCGCCAGACGTCATTTATATTTCAAAGACTTTCAGCAAACTTCTGATCATATTTACATTCAATTACGTACACACAAGTCAGGAGGTGGAGAAGATCCTACTAAAAAATTGAGACAGCCATCTGTTTTGTTTATAGGAGACTGAAAGTCAGACCCATCTTTTCTCTCGTGTATCTATGACGTCACCTAAGAGATTTAACCTTTTATTTTATTTACAACTTTCGTCAAGAGTGGATATGCGGTTCTTATCCTAACTCGATCAGATAAAAATCCTCTTCGCTATGTTATCCTTATCCGCGGATTTCGCGTTTGCAATGAAAATCGCAGCGTCTTTCTTACCGGAAGCGGATGCTAGGTATACAAGAAGATTTTCATGTGAAAGAAAAGTTTACACGGCAAACCGAATTGAATTGTGGTTTCGCCAAGTTCCCTGCTCTGGAAACGAGCCTAAGATTTTCATATAGCTGAGCAAAGTCTTCGGGGATGGAAACTTATTTCCGGAAGTCAACTTCTGATAGAATTGCTTTAACTACTTGACTTCCTCCATGAAGTCTCTCATAATCCATGGCTTTATAATCGATGAACGCCATAAGATCCAAGTATCTCACAAATTGAAGCCCATCTCTATCCCTTGAGTATTACCTAAATCCAAAATCGATTTTCTTCGCCACTAATTTCCCATCGTCTAGTCTAGTCTCTCTATATGGCTAGACCCCCCATGGATTGGCGCAACTGCGCCCTTCACTTCTTTCCCTAACTAAATTAGAATGTACACTGCAATTCGGCTCTATGTTCCAAGGACCATAGAATCGCCCTACTATGTTGAAAATGACGTGCTAATGTAATTTTAAGCTTAAGTCTGAGGGTTGATTACACGAGATTGCACCGTTTAAGCGTGTTTTTGCCAATTTAATTTGCACTCAAGGGTGCCCACGCAACCTACCCATACCCGCCGTACAGTATTTTACAATTTGTCCAGTATATACCATAGCCCAAAATTAAACTTTTTAATCACGTCGATTAATCTTTATTTATTGTATCAATTAATGAAGGATATATTAAAAAGTAATAAAACACTACCATAATACCTATACTTACTTTAATTGTATCAGTAAACTATTCTGAATTTCTTTAATTTCATACAATTCTACATTCGGGGTACCCATGACGCAATTGTCTTCCTGTATGCAAACGTTAGAGATAAGCCTTTTATAGTAGTGAAATATAACAGAATATATATGTATATATTAACAGTTACTTACAATGTGAAACAGGAATAACGTTGAAAGTAAAAGGACTGCAAAACATGGTTGCCTCATCGAATTTAAAGCACACTGAGAATTTCGAATGGCTTAGTCGGCATTCACAACAAACACTCAAATCCGGTGATTTATAATGCTCTCTCGTAAGAAACTCGAGACCCTTCATCGCTTCATGTGGGTGGTTATTAATAAAGCATTATTTAAATCGCACTTCACGTTCACACCCTCATTCACCCTTTCGCAGGGTGCGACTCCTCGTCGTCATGCTTTAACTTCTCGAACAATAGTCTCGGCATCATAGAACTTAGCGACTCCCACTGCCGCCATATTGTTGCATTCTATATGAATTTCACACCATGAGAAATCTGATGGCTCGTCACGGGAGGCCAGGATGTTGCGCAGATGCCTATGACTATGATAAACTAGGCATGGGTCTATAGTTACACTATAGAACTATTCCAATGAATGTCTATGACATATCGTACATATAAAATCCCGTTATTCATCAAATCGATGATATTTAACAAGCCATAGTCTTAATGTCCAATCATTAAAGAGTTCGCTGACATAGCTCCGAAATATCATATGAATATAGAATAAAAATTTGTAAACCAACCAAAAAATTCGTGATAGTGTATCAAAAATTCATTGATGAGATTTTCATTATTTTTCAGAACCTCTCCTACTGGAAGAATGGATTTACCCAACGGATCCCAATGGCATCCAAATAACCTCAGGAGATGTTTCAGAACGCATTAAGAAAAGGGTTTTAGCCCTCAGTAAAATTCGAGGGTATCGCTACCGCAAGAGCAACCCTTTTCGCCAGTTTTAGGGTTGCTTATATATTCGTAGGTATAACGAAAGAGAGAGAAAGCATTATTATACCTAGTGTATCCAGCGGAAGGAATGGAACCAATGGAGGTGTACGCCAGGGGACTGAATTAGACCAGCATTGTGTTTTTGTTTGAACCTTGACACGAGGTTTGGGTTGTAGCTATTGTCAACCCACGTCTCCGGTAATGGATATAGGTTGTATCCGAGGAAGAGGTGGTTGGGAAACGGTCGCCATCCTGGCTGCAATCTCGAATTCACGGACGCGGTAATGGAGTGTCGTCAAACAGGCGAAATCTGCTGGCGTGACATTGCTAAATTGCTGACTCGCGGTGGGGCCGACCTGGAAACTCTTTTCCGTAAAGCTTTGTAACCTGGCATGACACACGTTACCCGCGACTTTTTCTTGCTTCTTGTCGAACTATCGTGGCGCCATGCGGCGGGCGATTTGACTTTTTCTTTATGCGAATAGCGTGAATAATAATGGCCGCGGAAGCACGAGCTTGCGACAGCGTGCATATCTGCGAATGGATATTAATACCACGTTGGATATTATTTTCCGGTAATGGACACTTGCGATTTTTTTATTCACGCTCCTCGACCGGTTTTCGTTCAATTAATTGCCTACAGGTCTCTTTAAGGAATACTAATGTGACGTGCATGCTAATAACCCTCGTGTCTTTTTCTATGGTGATATATAGCGCAACGTGTTCGACAACGGTACACTTTGCCAGCAACACGATCGTCGATTAATCTGGATTTTCTTTTATTGCAAACTTCGCGCCCCGCGTGGGTTATCATATGGAAATTATTACTTTTCATATGTTTGCTGGTATTCTTTTAACTATTACTCATGTAACCCGGTTATGGGATGCTCTTAATCACTGGGTGCACTCGAATATTAACTAATGTAACACCGTCACGATACGCAGACGGTCTGTTCAAACTTTTTTCATTACTCATTAACATAAGTAGCTATGTCGTGAAGCTCATTAAGTAATTAATGCTTTAACTACTCAGCGTACTATTTTATGTTAATGCTCTTTATACTGTCTGCTATTACTTTTAGAAGTTTTATAAACTTTTTCTTTGTTTTTTACAATTTCACAGTATATTTTAATCAAAGAGAACTTTATTTGTTTCCATCCGAGTGTATTACCTATTAATGAATATATTTGATTCGATTCAAAATAATTACTTCGAAAATTCGATTTTGCACTTTGTACATGCTCCACTAATTATGTAATCAAATCGAGTCTGTATTTTTAAATAATCATTCGGAACTTTGTACTTTTTTGTATGTTTTTTAATCATAAAGATTATTACGATAATTCTGGCTTTGATAATTTTTCGTATAAAAATCACGAAGAACAATCAAATGAACCATCATCTGTTTATATAAACCGATTCGGCCCAAGCTCGTTGCGTCATGTAACTGCAAAATGTCTCAATTCGATCGAAACGATCTCCAATTCCTGGAAATGTATCTCATTCGAAAGCCATGAATAATTTATTCAACTCACTATTTCCCATTGATTGCTCCATCTGTCTCGACTAAGTGGTGGAACGCAGCCCTTGCTCTCTGCGCTTCGGCGCTAGTCACACATACGCACTTGCACATAAACCTTAACATGCAAGAATAGAGAAGTACCCTCACATTGATCGCGGTTTAAGTCTTCGTACCAAACTACCTATGCCGAAACTCGCCGAAAATAAATTCGCCTCGGTGTATAGCCGCGACATTTTTCAGCGAGACACACAAGGCTCTGGCAAACCCCGGCTGGCTTGACTTTCGATAAAAGTGGGTGGCGTCCTGGAATAAGGTAGGTGGGATTAGGTAATTTACTTCCGAATTAAAGCATCCCGCTTGGCTAAACCCCGCCATTGCTCTCACCGTTCGGTGGATAACACCAGGGAAAGCATTTGGAAATTGCAAGGTGCAGTTTTAGTGGCCTCGCTGAAGCCAGAAAATAAAATGCCGTAGAGTACTATATGGAAGACTAGAGCAGCGTAGATCGTTTGAATTTGTGCGCCATTTACAACGACCAACCTCTCCGTCGCGCCACCCTCCCCAACCAGTTCTCCGGACCTGCTCTCATTCTACTACTACTACTACCCCCGTGGCAGTCGCTACCCCTGACTGCCGCGATTGGAAAAACGCCTCTGTGGGAAATGGGAAAATTAAATTGTTTACCGAACTTTAACCCCCGGGGTCGTAGAAGTCGGGAGGACATATCGACGCGGCCGGCTCGCGCCGCGGGAACGCACGTGGAGCGTGAGTCAATAATTGATTTGCGAATTCGATTATCTATCTTCGATTTTGGGGAATGTCACGCGTAGGGTGACGGTGTGCGTACTTCTTTTTTTTCGGAAATTACTTTCATCTCAATTGAACGACAAGTCGGTGAGATTGGTTAACAGACTTCGATAGTTGTGCACTCGACCAAGGGCCTTTGTAATTGACTGTCTCACTCATGCAAATAAATATTTAGCTGCTTTTATCCGGTACCTATAGTACACACTTTTGTTTTTACTCTATCCAATTGTGCAGTCACTTGAAACTCTGTGAAATTTGGCACAATTTTTTTAGACTCTTTTTTAACTAGTATTTTTTTGTATTATTGTTGATGAACGTAATGCTTAAAATTCGAGCATGTATTTAGTACCCACCTACGTAGGTACGACTTTAAAGTTAGCTCATGAGATTTAACGCAAAACTGTCAACAAGATGCTAGTTAAATCTGTTAGGGATGATTAATTACTCCCTGGCTTAGAGTCATTTCTGTGAAAAGACGAAATGCGATACCTGCCGGGCTGAACGAATTCGTCGTTGAGAAAGGAATAGAGATGGAAAACTTTAAATGAAGCACCATTTAGACAGCATCGAGCTGGTGAATGCAATTTGAATATGTAAGAGGTCGCATGGCTCTAAAGGGTCAATGGGACTTTTTTTGTTTTAATCGCGAAAGAGTTAAAATGTAAGTTTAAGACTTTCAGGTCTATATATATATCTTGCGAAAGTTTTCGTTGAAATAAAAGTTTCAAGAAAGAAACTTTCATATCTTGAATACGTCACATTAAAGGAATAAGGTTTCCTCTTTTTTTTCATACCAACGATTTAATACACATGAACGATATATTTTAATTTCTTTCACAGTCTTTGAAATGCTCTACGTTTTCCATAGGCATGACATAGTTTTCATTTTTCGCACTCCATATTTGATTAGCCGCTTAGACGGAATATCTGATGGCAATTCCATGCGAATGTCGATTCTCATTTGAACTTAATACTTTACGTCATGGCGTCTTAGTATCTACTCTTATTACCATTCTCCGACGTCAATCTAAAACAAGAATCTTAAAATCCAATTGTGGTCTTGACGAATCCCTTATGGAAATTGAATGATTCCTTCCCAAAGGATTTTCCTTAACGAAATGCCTTTCAGACAGAACTTGAGTCAAAGTATGAAATCATGTAGGTATTAATGCAAAGTGATATATTTTCAGGGTGCGTCCTCGTAGTCTCGAGGGTAGTAACAATATAACAGCAGCATCGCAAACATTCGCGTCTGTTATTGACAGAATTGAAAATTCCTTGTCCGCCCTCTGAATATCTGTCAATATCTGTTTCCGAATCGTGATAATTTTGACGTTATCAAGTAGAAGGGGATGATGCTGGAAAATATCCTGAGATTTATTCCCATGAGAATATAACGTATTATGTACATATATAGTATATTGATATATGGATGTGATATCGTTAAAAACCTGATAAATAACTTCCTTTCCTATGAACACTTTTTACATGGTTACCCCTTTCTGCAATGGTGTATTATACCATCCCTTTTCCATAGGCCTATAGCCTGGCTGTGCAGTAATGCGCGAAGCTATGTATTATTGAAGGGACATTCACATATCGTGAGGGGTGGCTGGCAGGTTATCATTCGCGTACCATACGTGTCCTTTCATTCGATACAACCCGGCCATTGCAATTGCGCGAAACATTTTTTACCCTTCCTTTTTCATCTGGATTATCTACTTTGAAATGTCCGTGCATTCTGGTAATTCTCGACGAAAATACAACTACTGTATGGATCTTCAATCATGTATGAATATGGACATATATAGATGTACGTGCATGAGACTAACTATAAATTACGTATTCGAGATAGCTGGGATTTATGAGAAATTAGTTTCACTAATTAGTCCGACCATATAATTAATACTGTAAATAATCGTTAATTGGATATTTTCATTCCTAAAATTCAAATCCATTTCCATATATATTTATAATCAAACTTTGAGCGACGTTGTTTGTAGAACTTTAAATTCCATTACAACATGTGATATAAAAAATGACGAAAAAATATCAAGGATACATTTTTTCGGGAATCAATATTTAGCATTTACATATATTATCAATATTTACTATTTGACGTCTTAACGTTTTAACGTGTCTCTGCACACGTTCGACCCGTATATCGGCAATGTTATGTCGAATACATAAGCAGCCACTTTACGCCAGAGTTTCGTGTCACAACAAGCTGCCTGTCGCTTGCAGCCGTCGTTCATTATTCACACTTTGCAGAGTTTCCCTTTCATAATAAGGGCAGAACTCATTCGATTACATAGGATTACATAAGCGACGAAAATGTTCTACCGAAAATTTTTGTATCATAAGAAGACTTCAATTGACGCAGTCCCCCTTTTTTTCACAAGTACCAAACCTACGTGTACAACGCCACTTATCAACACTCCGAAAAATCCAAATTTTCGTTACATACTCCGACTACCTAGTACGTGCATCTTTTAAATCATTCTTCTTACAGTTAAAACGGTTAAAATGGAAAATTCAAAATACAGGTCAACGAGCACTAGAGTACGCATCGTATCTAGGTAACGTTAACAGGCCACTCAGCACGAGAGATATTACCAGTATAGGATGCATCTCTCTTGCAGTAAGCCGAGCCCACAATCCACGTAACCCAATTTCCGGAATCCTTAGTAGAAGCGAAGTGCTTCGTTTTTAGGAGTACAGAGAAGGCGGAAGAAAATGTGACAGAGAAGGAGGGACAGGGATGAAAAGAGGGATGAAAAAAAAATGAATGGAACAAAAAGAAGGGAGGTTACTGTGAATATCTCTTACCTGTCTACCACGAGGCAGGTTCCTTCCTCTATAGCTCATAAGCCCCTATATATCAGGTGAAGCTTACGGTATATAACCATTCCGTTTCTTATTCGAGCTGTTCGGTGTTGAGACAAGAGGACGTAGCTAGGTGAGTACCTTAGTTAAATTAAAGCCCACCGAGCGTTGTGCTAAAACTGAAATATATCAGGAGAGATATATTGGTCTGGGGCCAAGGAAGGCGTCCAGGATAAGGGCGAAGACTAAAGGATAACGCCAGGAGCGCCCAGGCCGACTTAAGATTTGAGTAATTAATGGCTTGGACGAGCCTGTCACCAAATTGGCTCGAATAAATTATGCGAACCTACTGGATAAATTATTGCGAGTCCTCAAGTGTAGGCAGAACCTAACTGGGGTAAAGAACCGGAGCAGATGGAACGTCGTCGAAGGATTAGAAATGCCGCCGGTAAAGGCTCCTGTTTATTTCGAGATACTTTACTAGCTAAAATAGATCTTCACTTACGTTCTCGCTGAGAATGGGCTCCGTGGCACCAAGAAACGTTATTTGGCTAATGAGATTTCCTGAACTTTAAATGGTTTCCATTGTCTGCGTATACCTGGGAAGAATTTTCATCTTTTGAGTTAAGTATATGTCTGAAGATTTCTATATTTTTCTTAGAGAATACATAATATATAGGTATTGTATATATAATTGCACATGCATTTCGGATTCTCGCATAGATCTCACGAGACAAACGGCGCGTGCCAGCTGCAGTTCACTCGCAACCCCCTACGACACAAAATGAAGGGTGGCTGTACTATACCCTCTTAACTTAACCCTTGCTCTGACTTCTCAATGATGGATCACCTGATGGCTCATTGTGTGCACTACCTACGGTCAACCGATTTCGCCCCTTTTGCCATCAACGAGTAGTGCCTTTTGTCCCAATACATCGGCGTGATCGATTGATTTTTTGCCACGTTACAAATTCCCCTTTTACATTTTTTTCTCTCCTCCAGTCGAAACCTCGAGATTTCATGGATGATGATTCGGATCTTTTTTTTTACATGCATCCAACGAGTTTACCTTGGTAAGTATGTCACAGTATTATTTTGAGTAACATCGCAGCTGCGTAATGATCGAATACTGATCAATGGCTGCCAATTTCAATAATATTACGATGTATATCTTGTAACTTACCAATCTTGCATATTTTGTAATTTACCAATAACAATTCTGTGTAGTAATAGATATATACCGTTATAAGTATCCACTAAACGAGTAGGTAACTGTAGAATATGTGTAGTCTGGTATAATCAGTAATCTTTAAAAATTTTACAGAATCACATTTAATGGATATTGTTCAACAAGTGAGGGGTATTACGTAACACAGACTAGACTGGTTAAGCTTCATCGCAGAGCGTTCAATATTAAATTGATATCAAGCTAAGATATCAGAGCACGTCCAGAGTTCATGCTCTTGCTTGCGGCACGCTCTACCAATCAAGGTTCTAAATTACTTCATCTAATTAGCAGTTACCGTTTAGGAGCAAGTAAACTGGCCGCGAATTAGTCTCGTGGGATACTCTAGGTGAAAGAAAGCAAAGAAGAGTTAAAGAGGTCAAAAAAGAAAAAACAAATTCCCCTATATTTTTTTCTAAACTCTATATCACTTTGGTATACACATACAACTCTTGGTTCACCGGTGGAAATGGCGAAATTAACGTTCGCAGTTTCGCAGTAATTGCAACGATATGGACACACACGTAGTTACTTCGTTTCTCCGCAATTCCAACGTATTTGGCATGGCGACATTATCGGTACTACAAACTTGCTCGTCTCCACTCACGACCGATCAATTAATACAATTAAAGCCGCAGTACCGATTGGATAATCGCAACCGGTACTGGTGTCGCGGACTTCCACTCGAAAAACAATAATAGGATTATTCATAATTGTCTGCGGATTTTGGCTCTTGATTATCGGATTAGTAATTGTTCCTGCTGAATTGGCTGGACCAATAGCCCAAGCCAGTCGATAATACTTGCATCAAACGTGCAACCCTATATACTACATCACGGTATAGTATGGTTCCAACATGTACCATACATACCTGTATATCTAACCACGAATGTACATAGTTACTGTATACATAGACTAATCTATTTTGCTTACCTCGATAGGATGCAACGTCGACTATCTATTTATATATAAGTTTTATAGACTTACGCTCAACATACAGTGGTCATTTACATATCACCTATCACCTCCTACATTCGTTACTCACTTCATTTCTGTCGTAATAAGATAGCCTAAAAATAGCATGTTTTCTACGGGTAATAACGCCAAGGCAAAATTTCAAAGCTGATAGTCTAACACGTGGGTCATATGTATTACTGTTGAATTATGTTTTATACGTAGAGTCGGTAAGATAGGGATTTGTCAAAATTAAGAGTAATAAATATTAGCAGACTTCAAAGGCAAATTTTCAACGATACGTCACTCTGCATGTCCTATAACTAAAACTTTAATCTTAATATGCTGTTATCGAGGGTATTGTTGTAAAAGTGACAATCGCCAGTGAAAGCGAAAGTAAGTCGAGCGCAACTGTCAGTGGACAATGCACGTCTCGAGTCGCCGACTAATTAGCCACTAGTGTTTGGCTGCCAGCAACAATGGCACGTACATAGGTACGTGGGCAGTGACTAACAAGCATGCCGAGTTATTAAATTAGTGTCTTGCTGGAACTATGAGGAAGCTGACATAGGTTAGGGACTCCTACTTAACTCTCAATTACTCAACTCCGCGGAGATTAAGCTGCCTCCTAGACACAGGGAGCGATACTGACTTAAGTTAAGTCTGAAGTTCCATGTTAATATGGATTTTCATATGTACGTTACTATATATGTACGTACACGAAGCTGAAACCATAGTCTTGTATACGTAAGAATGAAATAGATTCAACACTTTTAATGATAATTAAAAAAAAGGTCTGTACAGTCTCTATAGTTACGTATCAGATATATACAACATCCAGTGAAAATCTTGTTGGGCACTTCAACGCTCCACGTTGCGTTAATAGCTGTCTAATGAGCTACAGACTCAGCAACCCTCAGACGACACAGGTGTGTGTCTAGTGCATCGTGTATGTACATGTTGCGCCACTATTGCTCCTTCAGCCATTTGTAAACACGTAACTCTGCTTCGCTAATTATTTTGGTACGCTAAGCTTGCATCTCGAATTACACGCTCCGTTAGGGTGCACACGGTAAAGTGACGAGTTGTCCGGCTATAGTAAATTAATTATAAAAATTCATTTTTAAAAATATGTAATTAGCATATCATATTGATCCTTAAGATATTTTCATTGGTTTCGTTTCTGATCTGTAACGCTATCGCTTCATGATGCAATGGGTGTACCTTTCTTCTGTTTGATTTCCAAATTCTCAAGAATTTTCTCGTTGCAGGTATGGCCTTAATGAAACTCGTATAATATTGTCTTCCTGAAAATGAAACGGCGGACAGAGTGTGTAAGAGAGAATTTGTGCGTTTGCCACCCTAGTCGTACTGAGGAGAGGCTGCTGGTGACGGGTAGCCGAGTGTTACTGGCGGGTGCTTAACTTATTGTCCTACACGCCAGGATTATAACCATTAGCCAAATATTTTCCTGTTGTGGCTGCTTGTTATGCTCGTTAGTCAGCAAGAGTAGGTATTCTACGATACGGTGACTCGTAATATTCATTTTTCCAGTGTACCTGCAACATTTTCGCACGAAAAATATATTGCTAACTAGAAATATCAAATGATCTTACGTAACTTACTAACTACTATCACCAACGAATAAAATATATTTCTATGAAAATTAATACCAGCTGTGCTCGATTGTCTGGAACAAGTATGCCTAATGTAATATCAGTGGCTGGAAATCTGACGATTGGCAGTATCGTGGAACGAAACACCCGGTATATATTCTCTCCCTCGTGCAAAATCCACACAGTGGCCGAATATCAGACGATCTCAATGACACGGTCCGAGGGAGGTTATTGTTCCCGGTTCAGTATTATCGCCGTGGGACCTTTCGCGTGGTATAGCAATGCGAAATTAGTGGTTGCATTGAAATGTAAGAGATATAAGATAAGATACGGCACCCAATCAGATTTTTGAGTACTTCCGTTCCGTCTGCTTTACTTTATACGTTTGTATATATGTACCTATATATATACATATACACGTATCGAACTTACTCTGGAGTCTCGACCGACATTTTTTTTTTCTTGATGCTAGAGCTGTATCGCCTCGTGCAGGAAAATTCATTCTGTTAAAGAGATTTGACGTGTGCTTATATTATACGTATATCTTAGTGGAGTTGGTAACAGCGTACGTTGTGTGAGGCCACGTGCAGATAAGGGAGTAGAGAAAAACGTTTAATATTACCAAAATTCAATACCGCTTCTCCATTTTGTCATTGGTAACAGCTTGTCACTTCATGAAACGCATCAATTTGCTATCAGCACCCTCTTACCATCAGGAGCATATGGTTCTTCGTTGATATTATAATTTTTCTGGATGGTATATATTGCTTTGAACAGAAATTTTGAGGGAGAGAGTAAGACAAAGAGGGAGAGAAAGAAATGCGCTTATGAAGCTCTAAGATTATAATACCTCCTGACAACAATAAGAAGATACGGATGCTTGGTATATGCAGTGCGCTGTCTCGTAGAATAAAAACATTATTTACTCGGTTCAAGAATGGAGTAAAGACAGAAATAATAAGTGAGAAAATATAGCTATCTATAGAGAACAATGGTACTTACCGCTTACCAGGCACTTTGAAAATTTGAAGATACGGAATAGGTTTGCGTTTTGTGAGTAATTCAATGATCATAAAAACGTCCGACCTCTTATACCCTCTCTTTATACACTTCAAAAAATAGCAAGTGCTGATAAATCAAGTCAAAAGTCGTGTTTTTCGACTAGGGTAGAATCGATTTGTCATAAAGGTACGGGTGCGTCACGCAACGAGAATATAATCCAAGTTTTAGTCATTCTTATGAGCGCCTCCTTCCTCAGTTGGAGTTAACTGGCGTGACATGTTGAAGGAACGTTAAATTATCTAGGGAAAGTGGACCTCATTTTGTGGAAAGATTAAAGAGTCCTCGATTCTTCTTCTCTTGTATAATTATACAAACAATAATTTTCCTGGTAAATCTTTCTCATGCACTAACTAAATTTCCGAAAAAATCTTTAAAAAAATTATTTTATCACGTAGTGCCTCAATAATAGGATAAAAGTTGTTCCTAAAAAATGATATGTATTTTACTATATTGTGAAATAAATACTCAAGTATATAGATCACACGTGGAATATTCGATATAGCAATTTAGCTGAAGGCCGATCCCTTTTGGATGCGGGTACCTGCCATTAGATGTCCTGATAAGGTAGATATACTGTCCTATAATGTCCTGGCAATTCCGATCCCTAATAGACCTCATACATTGGCCAGTCATGGGATACATAATGTACACTGTATATGCATACAGCTTGTGGGATCTTTCGGTTATGCGTTCAGATCGCAAGCTCATACGTATAGATCATAGATATACATACTAGATAGGTATGTAGGTACGTATAAAGGTTGGTAGGTAGGCAGATATATATATAGAGATATATACATAGCATGCAAAGATACATGCCATGCTGAACTTGCAAATGACATTGGTTTAGCATTTTACGAAGGCCAGAATGCAAACCACAAAACGTGCTATCATTGAAATTCCAAAGTCCTACGAGACACCAAACAGTATGCTGGTGGTTATAATCTCAACTTTGCGAGTTAATGACTTTCATCTTGATCATTGGCGAAGTCGAGTGATTCAATTGGTTAATTGATGGATCGACCGAAATTTCCTTTATCGTGGAAAATGCTCCCACATTTATATAGATCGAATGTAGAGATATCAACTGAATAAGGGAGCCCTATTGAGACAGAGGGTCTGAGCATAAGGGGTCTTTGAAGTGTGATGGATCGCGACCTTTTGGATCCGTAAAAAAGATGGAGGACGATCCTTGTCCTAGAGTCCGAATCCTGCAGGTAAGACACAATACATAAGTATCTACGACTGCCGTCCCAAATTCCGAGTATCATTTGTCACCTAAAATCCACCTATGCTACTTCCTATATACTTCATGCGTGTGCATTATTATGATCATAACCTGCACTTTATATAATGTCCAACATAATGAATCTTATACCAAAGTAATAGTATCTACAAATATCCCAAAAGAAATCGAAGACTTTTTATAAACGAATAGTTCGACATAGTCCCATCGTCATACGTAATCCAAATACGTATGTAAAACTTACAGGTATTTGTCTGTGGTATGTTTTCAGGTTGTTTTTCAAGTTAGTGTAAATTCAGAAGATTTTTACGATCCTGAACGTCGTACTTTCCGACTAGCGGACAATGGAATCTCACGGAGCTCGTTCACGTCCCTGGATCTCTTCTCCGTCTGCAAATATTCTGTATGAGGTGCTCCGGTGGCAACCAGGGCGAGTGAGGTATTCACTCTCCCTAGACAAGTGAGCTGCCACCCTTCCTGCTTCCTGTGGCTTTAACCCCCTTCGCTATGCTCCCAGGCGTTGCATGCACGTGTGCCCTTCTGCTTGGAATCCGACTCACGTACACGCCAATCACAACGAGGGGATCGAACCTGGACTTGGAAACCTGGACCGCGGGACTCCTGTCCAGCTAACCAATACATCTTTCCAAAACCGAACGTTTCGCGAAACAACACCGCCTCGAAGGTTCCACATTTGTCCCGATGGTGCTTTAAGACGACAGATTACTCTCGAGTAGAAGCCAAGACGTGAGAGTCGCACATTTCTTTTCAGAAGATTCCTTTTCAAAGCGTGGATATAGCTACTTCATTGCGAACACTTCATGAAGAATAAATGGCGGACGTGAGATCGAAATGCCAGAATATGAATTATCCATAAATCATATTATTCAACAGGGATTTTCAACCTTGAAATATTGAATCACGAGATATCTAAGTCAACGTCTCATCTTATCAACAAATATATAATAATTATAAAATTAGGTAATTGACAAAAAAATTAATTAAAAGTCACTGATTTTATTTCAAGGCTAGTTTTTATACATGTATCTAACGATTCATTGTCGTCTTCTTTATTTCAAAGCTTATTCGCTCCAGGTGTTACGTAAGTTCATGAAGTATTAAGGGGGTATTTCACTAATTAAATGTCAATGGGTGAATAAATAAATCACTGGATACACAATCTAGTGCTATATCACGTCCTGTCACTCGTATTATCCTGTTTCCTTAATATACATGAAAACCTACAAAAAAAATCGAGAGAGTAGTTTCACCGCAAATGCAAACGGGATCCTTGAGTCTCTATTATGGTAGGCTGTATGGTAGCACAGAAGTGCCTGTGATGGCATGTAATTCTAGCCAGGATGCGTTACCTCTGGTCCACAGTGTCTTCATCAATTCCCATCAGGAGGAATATAGAAAAGTGAGTAGTACTATGGGTAAAACCTGGGACGGGCAAATGTGCAGCTCGTATGTGGACTGTAACGCGATACGCGAGCAAGTCACCGGTCAGTTAATGCCAGCGTCCCTTGGGATTCTAGTGGCAAAGATACTTGAGAGGCTGGAAAGGTTTCCATTCTAGTGAGGATATATAGTACACGTAGGACAACATAGGTGCCGTAAATGATACCCAAGTTGCATTATCTGCATGCCACGTTGAAGAGGGTTATCGTACTCACGTCTAGGACACTAATTTTCCAGGATCTCGGGCTGCTTTATTATTCAGAAAACGTTTTCTAGTTCGGTTTACTTAGTCAGCGTCCTTACAGCAAAGCTTAGTTTCACCTTGGGCTAATCATCGAACGTGGATATTTATACAGGTGTTAGGATTAGCTAACCCGCGTGATAATCAGCTAAGCTGAGCAGTAACAGGAGCTGTGAGCTATTATACTCGTTAAAGGGGCTCGTAAACAGTATAAAGCTCCCTAATTTCTTAATCCGGCCTACATAACGAACTGGGTAACAGGGCGACGCAATTTCAGAGTTGTGTCTACACCATGATTTTTTGTACCAAGGGAATATGAGGTTTTATTGGACTCTTTGGAGAAACACACGTTTCTCTATGGTGTGAGTACACCTTTACTTTAATTTTCAGACAGTGGTTGCTTTTCATTCTCATAGGTATATACATATCAGACGTACCTGTTTTGACTTTGTTTTAGTCATAGGTGCATCAAAGGTATATATCTTTCTTAATACCCTTAGTATACGTATATACAGGGTCTTAATGAGGGGGTGGTAAAACCAAATAGGAAGAAAGTGCGAGGTTTTTCATAGTCACTCACTATTCTATATATCCAGTGAGATTATGTGTCGACTTTTCGCGTAACAGCAATTAGAAAATTTTGTTAATTGCGTAAGGCGTATTTATTATGGTAATGTTGGTATTCTACCACATTCGAAAAAAGTTTGTTGCTACTGATTCTACTTAGCTAGCACGGATAGAAAGTATTCCCTGAGCTGTACAGAGTTAAAGGAGTTTTGGAAGATTAGTTCATCCCTTCGTACGGGGCTCCCGCTTTCTTCTCGTTTTCCCTGGCCTGAGATCTGTTTCCCCAAACTAAAGTTTTACTGTGAAAAAGTCTTGTCTGAATTTTCAAATCCTGTTGTACCTTTATTTCTTTTTCTTTTCTTGTAACGCACACCTGCAGCTTTTCTTTATACCATTTATGGGTCAATACAACGAGCTTTGTGTGGAACAAAGGGAAACTACGCTTTAGCTTTCTTAATCAGCACACTGTATAACTGTGATAAGAAACTACGCAATTAAATAATAAAGTTACGTATGTGTTGATCTTGTTATAAAATTAGGTGCTAAACATAACAAACAACTAATGTTATTGCGGTTGAGTGACAGGATTTGTTGCACAATCTTGTAAATGAATTTTAAATCAATTTTTCATATGATTGTTTATTAAGGGATGGGAGGGATAAAATGGAGGTACATTATTAGGAATACGCAATGCTACTTTTGAAGTTTGTTACTAAATTATTGTATGCTATGTAAAATAAATATGTCGCAGGCATTATTAAATTTCTGTTATAATATTCTTGTATGGAATATCATGCTTTTAGTTCCTTCTTATTCATATTAGAGGCAGGAAGTCGAAGCATCTTAGAGTGGATTAAATATGCATTCCGTAGAAGCTTCTTACTTATGGGAATCCTTTTAAAATGGAGTCTTGCAGACACAGTCTGTTGTTAAGAAAATATTTTAATTAAAGACTATCAAGTAATCTTGTTAATTCAAATTAGTCTATATATATATATATATATATACTTACTGTCTGTCGAATTCGTCATACCCTCCTAAACGCTACTTGCTTTCTTCAAGTAATATGAGCTGAATCTGAGTATTCGGAAGCAGCTTGCTAAAACGATGACGTTTCTTACGACTCTTACTATAAACTGTAATCATAAACATAAGAATACCATCAGCCAGACAAATATAAAATTTTTAAAGTACCAGCACTCTTACGTTTTACGATTTATTCTGTTTCACAGCTCGCCCATACGCTTCAATCTAAAACAGAGAAATCCCTTGGAAAAATAATGCATAGAAATCTAACTATGTTTATATCAGCCCATATAACAGTACCAAAAAAAAACCAGTAATTCAACCCTAAAAAAAATCATAGAACACCATGCACCTTGTTATACTTTCCTAAGAGAAAAACTAGACCAGTCCAGGCCTGCATCCTACCATCACGAAAGAAAACGCATTGTAGCATTTCACATTTCCCCCTTTTTCATATCCTTCGTCTTCCCACCCACCCTTCACCCTACGAAACGGACGACATTTTACGAAATAAATCGGCGAAACAAGTAGTTCTGACGCAGCGTGTGGTTGGCGCGCAAACACGACATTGTCTACCGTGTCTAGACTCTAGACTCTCTCAGAAGAGACGGAAGAGAGAGAATACGGATGAAGTGACTGAGTAGTTACGCAGCACACAATAAGAGCAGAAGAGAGTGAGATATATATACATACATATATATACACACATATGAAAAGAGAAAGAGAGAAGGTCTACGATGATCTGGTATTTATGGGAGCACTCAGCGTCCGGTGATATACGGAGCGTAGCACGGTATGTGGTCGCGAACATGGGGAGACGTTACTCGAGTCAAATGTTATTTTCGCAATCGCCGCCCGATCCCAACGCTGCGAATGGTTGCGCGTTCCCAGTTTCTCGTATAACGTAGGTATAATGTTCTCTAGATGTATATATATTCTTTTTATTCTCTCTCCTCTGCCTCGTAGGGACGCGAGAATCGTGACTATCGCGATACGTGCGGAAAGACGCGAAACCGCGTCGGTTGCGTCCATGCAAAATTGTTGTTTTATTGGCGGCGTAGGAGGATACGAGTTCGTTACTTTTTTTTTTCGCGAAATATACTTAGAGAGCGAAGTGTCCGCAGTACAATTTTATGCTACGCGTTATGTTAGAGCGGATTTGCCTTTATGCGTACTAATGTACAAGTGACTTTTTTTTACAACCCAACTGCCTGCTGTTCTCATAGTTTTATCGTTGCTACTTTAACGCGACCAAGATTTATGGATTTTCGCACGTTGCTATTTTGTTTATGCGTGATCTCCAGCCCCCTTGCGAATGGACTTTCGTTATTTGTTAGTGAGATTTTAACGGTATAATAATTGGTCTTTTTTTATTTCCCGCGTGTTTGTAAATCATTATGTACTTAACGCATTGCGTGGAAAGTACGGGATCGATAATGTATATCGTTATGAGTAGTACAAAGAACTAATTGCAGAAACTCTGTATCTGTGTCACTCGTGGAAAGTATTTTTTAAGTTTAAGTTAATTAAGCATTTTTATCAATTTCATACATTCGTATGAAGCACAGGGAGTTTACGTGAAATTCCGTTAAACGCATTGATCGTAATTAAACGAAACAAGCTGAAATATTTGATAGAATCATTATTTAATTTTTAATGTCCTTTGATATAAATTCAAGTCGTTACTTACTGTATGTACCATTATTGGTAAATTTAACGAGAATTCGAAGCTATTATAAAATGAAATATATGATCGTCATTTATCGTAATAACAAATACGTCAGCTTCAATATAAAATACAATACATCATATTATACAAATAATTCATTATATGAATCAATACTCGATCAAAATTTAGTTTTACGAGTAGATTCGATTCCTGTCAAAATTCTATTTCCGTTTTAACAATGATATATCGATAATGACATATAATATAAGTAATTAAACGATACGTAGTAATAGTATGCTCAAGAATATTTTATAATTATAAAAATATACTTTGTCAATTTTTTTCAAAATGCAACAGTCGTTATTATTATCACGTGCTCTCCAAAGACTCTGTTTACAACTATTAGCGATAATTCACTTTGGTATAGTTAATCGCAACTATTTTCACCTAGGCATCATTTTTCCCAACTACTAATTCTCGTATCTTCATCAACTCTGCTCAGTAGGATGTGCGTGCTTATTCAGACAGGACGTTTCTGGTGCGTGAATATCACGAGTTGCGTGAGTACAACGTGATCCCGTGTCACTCGAAGGCTGCCACGGACTTTTATATAGTACAATACGTCAGGTCATAATTCTCGTTTACGTTGCGTTTAAAATAATATCCTGTTCTTCCTAAATAGCGGCCGACATCGAGTAACGATCACGAGATATTCCCCAAGGTAGAAGGACAAAGACAAGAATACAAAAAGAAATAAGCATCCACCAAAAGTCATTAGAATCTACAACGACCTACATTTTGAAGTTTCTACTACAAAAGCCATGGGGGGTCGAAAAATTGTATAATTTTTCTTTCCCTCTATTAAACGACAGAAAAGGTCGTATGACACCCTAGAACGGGTTCCCACCCTTCCTGCGGATAGTCTCATCCCTCCAAGCCACTAAAAATTCTCGCCATATGGAAATGAAGTATGAATTGTTATAGAAGCACAAATTCACTTTCATACCATGGGAACTTGACACGTAAGAATCCCCCTTACAATAGTTGACAGTCATGCCAAGATAATTATTTTTCATTATCCATCGTTAATGCTCTAATCATCAAAAATTTCAAACCACTTCAGACACTCGATGATGACTCGCACGTATTGCTCTGTGTGACCAGAAGGATTGCTGCTTGTCACAAAGCAGTGCGATTCGTTAGAGGCTGATTGTTCTTATCGTATAAGGAAACACAGGTGGTACGCGATATACTTAGTTATTTGAAATAAAATGGTTTTCATGTTGTCAGAAAATCGATGGAAAATTTATTCTAGAATTCAATCGTATATGGGTATATACACATATCCATATTTGTAATATGAAACACTGAAGATTAAGGGTTAGACGAAGTCACGCGATAACGGTGATAAACGTTTTGCTCTAGATCGTCATGAGCTTTGCCCATCAAGTATCACGCAATGCGAGGAACCATTATATTTTTTTCAACAGTGTATCGTGTTTGTTTTTGATTTCCTATTTATGCGTTTTTGGATATACTTTTTTCTCGGAAATTAATGACGCTACGAATTAGTTAAATTTATTTAATTAGCCGAGGTCAGTAACGTGTGGACGAACATAGTATAGTTTGAATGATTTACATTGTGTATATTATGCTACAGAAATCTTCGTAGGATTGTTAAGTTATTTTAGAGAAAGAAATAGAAGAGAAAGTGTTCCATGGTTTTTTTTCTAGTTATCGATGAATGACCAATTTGCAGGACCCTTTGCTTTGCACTAATTGGGATTTTAGAGCTGCGTTAGCTAAGTTCGGTGAGAAAGAAGTAATTCTCAATTCATCTCGTGCAAGGGTGAATCATGCCAATCAACCCTTATGCTGTCTGAGTCGTAGGTGCTGGATGCTTCGACCCCATAGAGATCGGGCGTCCCACAGGGCGATAACGAATTAACTGCATGTACTGCATCATCGTGTCGAAGGGTAGGTACGTGCGTGAGTATGCAATTTACAGATGAGAAAATTATATATCTCTGTGAAGGGGTTAATTTGCACAAAAACTTGTGGCGGCTCAGATGCTGGGACACATATATGTAGGTATCTGTGATTTATAGAAGTATAAAGTATAAAATTGAAAATCATCAAAAGTCGAATAGTCGCCCCATAAATATTCAACATCTATATCGAATGCCTAGTTTTTATGTATATACGTCACACTAAAAATGGCCGATAACTTCGTTGTCAAGTAAAACTTGGGGGCTGTTCGCACAAAATTAACGAATTCTGGATGACTCATAATTTTCCATCCCTTGCGATCTGCTCGAGCGAAGCAAAAATCCAAACAAGCGCATCTGTGGTCTTTCTTGATGCCCGCCGGGCTACATTTTTGCCCGGATGAGTCGCTTAACGAGATCTTCGAATGCTCGAGCTTCATGGAACAGTTCAGGCACGTAAACACTAATCGATTGATCTGAATTCCCTCAAATTTTCTCCCATACAGTGACTATCACTCTTGGAAAATTCAATTAACTTCCATCTGACGTATATACACATTATACGTTCCGGAACCTTGAGAATTAAATAGAAAAGCGTCACACGTATAGGGGAGTCTCAGAAGCCCTTGAAAGAATTTTTATAAGTCCATTATATCTTTATATTTTTCTTGGTGTATTGTTTAATATTACATGAGGGGATGATCACTTTTCAACTGTAAACTTTCTGGGAAGTTTGTCCGCGTAGGATGCTGCTAATAGCTCCATACGTTGTTATTTCAAGTATAAGGGCCGCGGAAGGTTAAATGGCGTTTTTGGGGTTGAGAAGTTCCCTGGATGTCTCGCTGCCTTGGGCCGGCAATAAAATTATCATTTATTCGTGGGCGGCGAGGAGAAGTCAGGCAACTGCTTGAGGTTTGATGCAAATATGTCGACTGATGCATTATTCAGGAAGGAACTATTAGAGTATGTATCTATTCTGTGCACCCTATATATCGGGTACATGGGCAAACTGCAACTAGGCGAACTAAACTGCCTCAACGACAGTCACGTGTTTGTATGTGCTTTACGTTTTAATATATTCCCTCTGAGCGTTGCATTCCGCTGAAAGTTCACTATCAAAATGCATCCCTTATCGAAGGTAATTCGTGCAAACTGTCAGTATGCATCTGAAATGCAAGGCTTAATAGATAAATCACATCTAGAAAATATATTATAATTTTAATAAGGTATATCAAAGTCGGCATCTCGACATCTAGGATACCAAAGGGATCCGTTTATTTGTACATCCCTGAAAATTGACAATTTGTATAATCGACCATTTGTAATCCTCCTGAATTCGAAGGTCCCCAAGTCTCTGAGTAACGCATCTTGATTTTGAGGCTTCTTGTTGCGTACTAAGAAAGGGTGGCTGTACCTAATGAACGGTTGGGCATTGGCTCCCTAACAAACTACCCTCAACGACCGTCTACCCACCTCCCTTATATCATCGAGAGAATTCACTGCCTTTGAATATGCAAATAGCGGTCTGCTTAAGACATAGCAGTTAGTCCAGTTGAAGTCAGTGAATCATGAAACGTTTTAGCTATAGAAAGTATATCGATCATTAGGGATTTCATTGAAATACTTGAAAAGTCACAGTATTTCAAAAGAAAATGTATAATTACGTTAATTGAGTTCGATTTACTATAATCATCGTTGATCAATACTCATATCTTTTATCCGAATGATTAAAAGTAGTATACCTCTCTATCTCAGACCTAACATCCTCTATACGTAAAGAAAGCATTCGCTCGTATCAATAAACTCTGTATGAAAATATCGATCGGCAATTAACACCATGTCATCCATGGTGAATCCCATTTAAATCCCTCTAAGCTCGGAAGCCTTATCGCTTATAATTCTTGGCGAGTATAGTATCACGCTGCGGTGTCATAGCAAACTACCGGGTCATTAATATGAAGCGATGCTGCGGCAGTTTTGCATCCCTTAACGACGCCCCACAATAACGGGCGCATAGGGGTTGGCTAAGAAACGTGAAGGGTCGAAAACGAAGCGGAGATTAAAATTCTAGTTAAAGGGTTGTCGTTGGATAGGGATTAGTTTTCGGGTGTATGCAAGATGGTGCTTAATAGCGCCATAACGAAGATGTAGCATAGGTTGCTGCAGGGGACTTAGATGGATCGACCCATTTCCGATTTAGTGAGAGCGACGTATTGCGGAAGTCCTACTAAATCTTATTCTATCGCGATGATGAAAGGGTTGCGGGCAGCACGTGATAGGACTTGGAAATGACGCTTGTAAATCATCGAACAAAAAAAAAGTACTGCACAGATAACTCGCTATTTATGAGCAGCAATCTTGTCCTATAAAATTTTTTGTATCTAGGTCCTCGTTAAATATATTCTATGAATCATTTCAAATTTTTATTCGCTAAATTTTGTACCGTAGCTTTCGATGAGAGTCAACAGAGAAATACGGTAACTTGTGTGTATTAATTAAAAAGGTCTAGCGACAATGATAGTCGTTCGGATAAAATAATAAGGGATGAATAATTTATCAGAAAATCATGACAACATGAAATACTGGTAACTGTAATATCTCTCACATAATCTTAAACATATTTTATAACATTCTTTCACCATAGTCATTTCTGTCAGACTCATCCATGGCCAATAAAAATTAAAATAACTCCGGACACCATTTCTAAGAAGAAGGGGTATTGGGTTCTTTCAAAGAAAATAACAGTACAACGACTCGTGTTTATTAATAGAATCACACGTTTTTCTACATTGCTCTTGTAGCTCGTAATATTTGTTCACACATGTACTCCACCCGTGGTATTCCTTTTGAATATTGATTTACAACCGAACTTTTGAGAAATCACGTAAAACCGTCCTCGTCCCCCCTATAAGGAACATCTGTTTTACCAAAGCGTTGACATAACCCAGAACAAAATGTCAATGATGTTCCAAGCACCTTGAAAAAAACATCAGCACCACCGACCGTATCACCCAACACCATACAGTAAACAGTCACCACCGATACCGTATGAACTGATAAAATAACCAGACTGGTACCAAGCCGATTTTATCCTACTGCATATTATTATTTATCTTATGGGAAATAAGTAAAAGCCATAAATAACAACTCTGAATACTATGGTCGATAGAGTCAATCCCATAAGTACATCTCGAACAAAGGATACAAGTACCCATTCTTAATCACTCAACGTAACAAGAAGATTATGACATTTTTGCGTCTGTCTTTACCAATGAATTAAGGTCGACCCTTCCTGCATCCCGATTCTCGTCTGTCCTTCTCCCTTCTGACCCCCTCGGTGTCTATCACGGTGGGCATTATCTGTTGGTAATCTGATCAAGTCGCAAGACTCGGGGACCGACAATCGCGTTATGAGACGAGTCGACCAAGAGATAAAGCCCATCAGACACAGCAAAGGACCGCCTCCTCTACGAGTCATCTAAAAGTGAGACATCTTTCGAATGTTACAGACAGGTGAGAGACTTCGCTCTATGGAGGACGAGTTTATTCTTCTTTTTTATTTTCATTAAGATGATTGTGACATTTCGAGTGTCGTGTCCCATTTACGCGACGCTTTTATGGGATTCACCGTTAGAGGCAGTTTCAGATAAATGGACGTATTGTTAAGTGGTAAGTTCTACTGTGATTCGCTGACATTTTAATTGGTGTTATTCATTGCTAAAGGCAGTCTAGTAGCGTCGATTGTTTTCATAGTAACAGCAGAGACGTTTCGTGGGATCTTGAGAAATTTAAAACGTATTGCATTTTTTGTGACGATTTGAAGAAAAAAAAGCGTAAGGTTTTCTTAAGGGAAATGAGATTGAGTTAGATGCGATATATTTGTATGAGATAAGGATTGGGATGAGCACTTGAGGGTAATATGAAAACAAATTAAACGCTTGTTAAGAAAATAAACTTAGAACCGCAGAAACGCTTTGGACGAATACGCATGGAGTAATACTGTAATAAACGAGAAACGATAAACAGAGAGCGTGTAATCCTCGGTGAAATAATGGATTGTGAATGGCTGAAGAATCTTGGAGGTTAAGTATTTCAACCTCAGAAACGGATGTATTCTACCCGCCACGTTTCCGGCATCTGTTTCACGGTCAGGTCGTATCTCGGAAAATCCTGTACCGATGTTCAATCGAAAATTTCTCAGGGTGGTTTTTCACGAAAAAAAGGTCGCTGCTTTAGAAACTAATTTATTGGGTGTTGGAGAACAATAAATTTGTTACTGATCAAGGAAGTTATCAATCCCACGTAACTGCACGTTGTTTCAGCGTACAAAAGATTCTTGGGCGATAAAACAAGATGGCGTAAACAATTGACAACGTGCATTCCCTTAATGTCAGTACGGACTACGGTACAGGATCGGTTAGAAACGAGTCGGGCCACCGAGTGAGTTTTACGAGCGGCTGTTTATTCGATAGGGACGCGTTTCTAACGCTCGCCAGATATGCCCTACGAGCATAGTGCGACATAAAACAGACCACGCCACGAGAACCGTTTATGGGCGAGACCCTTTATTTAACAACCTGTCACCCTTCAAAAATCTGTCGGAGTTTCTCGATATTTCAGCTTTCTCTAAAAATCATGCTCCATTAATTCACACCAATCGTATGGATATATCGAGGCTGGCCCATATATCTACTCAATGTGGACTGAGCGTCGATGCGCTCATAGGACAATGGAAATACAGGTTGGGTTTTATTGCATGGCAATTCGAACACAGATTTGGTGGTACGTTACGAACTTCAATAAATTGTTCTATAGGTATTAAACGATCATCTATCCCTATCTACCTCGCGACACTGTACAACACGATAGGGGCTTCTGGAAATTCGTTTTCAGAACGGTCATTTTTTGTCTGCACCACAATTCCTAGTAATGGTCCAATAGCGTGGAGTTCCTTCGCTCGGAGTGATACGATCCAGAGAACTTGGTGCGTTTGTGGGTGGAGAAGCTGGAACGAAAAAGTCAGGCAGGTTGAGTCGGGCAAAGAGAAGCTAAGATGCTGCGCTTAATGCAAGTCCAGGACCGACAGAGGAACCGTGAAAAATGATTACACGGTCATTAATTACCGAATGTGACCGCCCCTCCTTAAGATAGTGGTTCTCATACTTGTAAGTCCTTATGGTTTTCCTTGGCTGAGAGTGTCTTGATTGCAATTTAGAGTTTACGTTGCGCAACGAAATTCCCCGACGTTTTCCTATACGAGCAAAACTCGTGAGGAAATTTTAATGATGCAAAGCTGGAAGTAATATCACGACATCTTTCTTCAGCTTGGTTTATATTCCTTTACGGTAATGAAATTGCAAAGACTATCTTTATTATTTTACTGGAATTGCAGAAATTAAATCGAATCGTTAATTTTTATTTATAAACATACTGTTACGCATATTGCTATTTCGCTGCATATGTCTGTACATCGTGGCTTGGATGTACAATGATATCTACCATTTACTTACTATAGCGTTTAAAGCGGGTTTAAATGCGGTTTGAGAACGCTCTCCGGTGTAAACAGGTTTTTAAACAAGTGGCTCGATATTCGTTCTACAGCGATATAGAATAAAAAGAATCCGGGCTTACTTGATATCTGGATCATGCGTTTATGATAATATACTTCGGTCAGCTCGTTAATAACGGACTGACTTATTCCACGTTCAACAATAAGACCATAAATATTACATACATATACATTATGTAGGATATATTTTTCGAGAATTCTATTGGGTATGCACGTCACGGAATATTTTTAAGCAACAAATACTCTGTCATTGTATAATTGCTCTTCCGTGACAATACGTAGGAATTTTGATTAAAAATATTAAGAATTATCAATAAATCATTATCAACCGAGATTTTCACACGTGATGTACGTAAGTATTCTAATGCATTTTATAAATCAATTTTATTAGCTTATATCACACCTTTGATATCGATTCCACATTAATCAAAGACTTCCGAGAAATATATAGGTATAGAGATGCCATTGTACCGAAACTGTTTTTGTTTTCTTACTCGCTATTGAGAACCACTGTACAGTCGTCGCTTCACAAGGAAGAATCAGGCTTGAGACATCGCAGGCTAGCAGATGAGCAGATTGCTCTCATTATCCCTCAGCATCCTGAACTTCTCGCCGAGCCGGCACTCTGTCTTCCCATTATCTACCTTACTCTCTCCTGCAGCCTGCCACTTGCGCGTAATAACGAGAAAACAGAAGGCAGAGTGTCGATGGTGTTGAATTGACATTTTCAACGACGGACTGACACCTTTCTGCGTGTTTTACGTCATATTTTTTGAAAGGACCAAAGATCTTGAAATTATTAGGAGAACATAAGTACATACTGAAAGTAGAAACATGACGTAATTAAAATGGGTGTACTGCTTTGAAGTAATTTAAAGAATTTCAACCATCATATTTATGGTGGCACTTTTTTTCTTTTTCAATTTTCACTTCTCGCGTTACGGAAAATTGATTAGACGGTCTAGCTGGGTGCCGCCTGGGATGAGTAAAGTCATGAGAACAATATGGTAATATATCATGTTTCTGGCATCCTGTCTTCTGCCGGCTGACAGTGTATTGTGCTTTTAAATGAAACGGTAGAATAAATATTACGCTCGGTACCGCGCAATCGGTTCCATCGTGGCCATCAGGTGCGAACAGGTAGATTCTTAGTATGGGATTCTACGGTGATGGTTATGGGGTTGGGTTGAGTTGGGGTATGTGCGATACGGCCCAACGGCTGCGGGACGTAATGCCAAATCAGAGTACCGCGTGAAACCCCGTCCCATAAATTGTAATTAAATCATAATGCAAACCCACTCTATACCCTCCTTCTCAAAAAGTCCACCTACGTCACCCATATGGATCCAACCCCTTGTACCATGGACATCTAAGTACACACGTTCGGAAAAGTTGAGACAGGTAGGTACAGTCGATGATATTGATGAATCATTGAAATTATATGTATATATAAATTTTATATAATAACACATACATGTTGTATCAGAATATTTATTTACTATATTATTGACTTTTGCTGTCATTTAGAAATAAAATGTGCCGTCATATTAATTTTATTATTCTCATATATCATCAATGTGATATTTGTATAGTTGCTGCCTATACTCATGTTGTCATCGCGTTTTTATATCCAGTAGATGAAGTCAATAATCTTATCATTTATTCTGTGAGTCATGAACGTTAACAATAAAAAAAGGATAAAATATCAAAATAATCCTATTTATAATTTTGAATGAGACATTCGATACGTTTATATTTCTTACCCTTTTTCCCAAATATACGAGTGGGATTTGGAGTTCATATGTGATATATTGATATTAGGACATTATAATTGTACACACTGCTACTCCAGAGTATATAAAATCGTAGCGTTTTCAAATATTTTTATTAATTACAATATCGTTATATTATATAACAGTCATGTGCAATTATTACATGTAATAAAATAATTTGCAATCGCCCACGTATTTTAACGCACCAATGAGAATCCCACAATGACGATTAATTATGTGCCATGTAATTCCATGCATAAGAATCCAAGACTCTCGCTGGTTTGAATTTATTGCGATGCTTCTGGCGCACCATAGAAGTTTGACCTAAAGCCAACTGTTTTGTTCGAGGACGGGAGCAAATCAATGCTGAACGAAGTTCGCCTAGTCGCTTTGCATCTGTTGAATATGAATGTCAAGCTTGAGTTGACGTCTCCGGCCATTGAGAAATTTCGAATACCTTCTACTGACCATCGAGATAAAAAATGTAGGAAGATTTGACATTCCTTATGTTATTAAAAGTCGACGTCCTTATCGCATTTTCATAAATTAAACTTTGATCTTTTAATTTATAACGTAAGCTCCGGCAATGGCGGCAGACTGTACATTGGCATTTAATTAGTGAATTCCTGACGTCATTCTTTCCGCTTATATACAGGCACATTGTTATGCAAACCCCGCGACGTAGCTGAGTTAGGAAATACGGAAAATTAAAGAGCTCTTACAACGGGATATGGAATTTTACAAGTGACATCATTTACCTTACGTATTTTCCGATTATGCGATATTCCAGACGGCTGCGTGTACCAGCAATAAGATTACCGTTTGGTTAAAACGTTACATTAATGAGAAGTGAAGAAATGAATAAGTGGATATTAGTAGTAGGAACTGCAACAATTGATACGAGTATAAAATAAAAGATGTCGAAAATTAATTTTTTTATTAAAAACCAATTTCCTGCTGAGTATAAAGACTGGAGTTACAATTTTTTGTATACGTCACTTTTTACGTTGTGATACGAATACAATCCGAAATATTTTCCATTGTTCAAGAGCGCAATCTGATTTATAGAGCTATTCAAGAAAATGGCGGTTTTACGCTTCAACATAGAAAAAGCTAACGTGAATAGGCATGAAGCTTCGCTGGATTATAAATAGCACTCTATTGGCGAAGATGTGCAAAATCAATTCTGCACAGGATGTGCCGGGAATACAGCACGCTCGGTATAAATATACAAGACCGTGAACGTCTACTTACGTAGATGCTATCTCAAAAACTAAGATAAAATTTGTATTAAATTAGTTATAGATTTTCCCACAGTATTTCAATACCACCAGTTGCAAAAAATCGGGAAATTTAAACGCATGAATTTTAACGTAAACGTTAACCGCTTTCCGGATCAATTTATTTATCACGAAGGCAACGGACGAACAACCCCTTTTTCTGACATTCGTAAGTATTGGTTTCACCCTTGTATCAGACCCATGACTTTTCGTCACCCCAAACAAAATTATCAGCCTATAGCCCACGCTATGGGGACTGCGGATGAAATAGTTTGGCCTACGCCATCATAATACGATAGGGGTTGTTGCGTAGGATGTCTTGTATCTCTGAGATGGATATACGAGGGGTACGACACATCTCATGTATCTTACATTATGAGTATGAATTAAATTTATCCAATCCCTCGAGGCCAGTTTCCTTTCACTGATATAAGTGTGATTGCATTGTAATTGAAAGGACACCCGTCATGCGCAACATTCTTTTTCTAATACGTCAACTGTCTCCACCAGTTTCACGTGGAAATATTGTAACAAATTATAGGGAAAAAGGATCGACTTTTTTTTTCAAAACAACAAAGCGAAATTTATAGTATAAATGAAATTTTCCTTTGACAATGATGGATATGGAAGAACTATTTTTATCATGTATGGGAAGCTATAAGTAGCCATGTTTCTGCTTGTAACGTATAGAGATTATTCGAATAAGCAATGGAAATATGACATTCGTGCTGACTTTCTATGGATGCTTTAATAATTCATTACGCCGAGCAGAAGTGAGTAGCTCAGCCATTAGAAAAGTTTTCGATCAAATCGGAATCCGTAATCCAGGATGGTTGTTTGCGGCTGTGGTCCGCGTAATCAGATTAATCCGCTTATCCTTTGATTGATTGGATATCGTCTGCGTGACGTCATGGCGATCCATCACCGATCAACCAATCGGGACGCGCTAATAAACATGGATAATGAAATGCACGAAGGATTAAAACTTGGTAGTTTGCCAGCAAAGTAGCCAAGGGATTTATTCGTGGTACATATATACTGCATTGCAACGTGGAGATTGGTGGATATGCGAAAAATTCGTTTGCCGCTTCCATACAGTGGAATTAAATAGAAACAAAAAAGGAGAATATAAAACGAAGAAGGTAACGGTTCGGGTAGTTGAAACTGATGGAAATTTTTCTGAGGGAAAATTGTCGGAAACAGAACGTAAAAATTCGTAATAACTGAAACGACGTATTTGCAAAAAATGCAAGATAGAAAAACAAATGAGCTTACTCGTCGAACAGTCTGCATTACTTTTGTGTAGATCGATGGAAACGGAATGGTACAGGATTGAAATTTTCTCGAAATAATTTCTATCCTTTTCGGTACTATCGGATTAACGTCGCACGAGGATGGTTTGATATTTTCTGTCAGAGATTACTTTATGAAGCTAACGGTGCAAAGGGTGGAAACGTTGAGATGGGGTGGTAATATCGGGGCCCGGTAACGGAGTTAGATCATCCCGTGACAGGAGGGACAAGTAATTGCCAGAGATGCCACCCTTTACAGATTAATAAACGGTCTGTTTCCAGGGAAAATGACAAAGTCAGATTCTATTCTGAGCTATCTTGAGTGGGCGATTAAGTTATCGTCTTTAATCGCTTTTACGAAAAAGTCAAATGGTTTATTGTTTAAGGAAAACAATGGTTTGGGTTATGAAGATGATAATTCTCTATTCAATCTCAACGATTTCCTGAGAAATAAAGTTATCGCCCTAATGAGAGTAACAAAGTATATTATTTATATCGCTATCATTAGGTACGCTCTAAAAAATATTTATGACAATATTTCATAAATAATTAACTTCAATTATCAACTTCAATGAAATGACTGGTATACTCGTTCACTCTTCATTATTATGAGGTTAAATAAATAAAAAAGTAATAAATAACAGAAAAACTTTGTATTATACAATCGTACGAAAAATCGTTCCTCTTTCCTTTATTACACACTGAATCTTCTTAACGTTAATCATTTCATTTACGTATAACAATCAGTACCTATTGACACGTGATCTATAAATGACTGACTGTGCAAAATATTTTCAAAAATGTGTAGTAATATATTTCGCTTATGGAAAAAGTCAAATATAAGTATTACTTAGTTGTCATTTCTGAATCATATGTACAACAACTCTTAATGGATGACATATCGCATAAGCTAACATTATCTCCACGTCATTAGCAGTCGTATTTACGAAGAGCTTCATGGCTACTTAAGTATACACGGACTAGTAGAGTTCTTGCACAGCCAATAAATAAGTGACAAGAGATTGACATTGTACGTAGTCCATTTTACGTACATATATTGGTATGCATGACATTTATTTTCGTATACGCCTGCATGTAATTATCATTGACTGCATCACGTTTTTCCTGAACGGGGATTCCTTGAGTCGTACGTTGCGTAATGCAAATACACAGGACTCATACCACTCCCTATGGCACAATTACAAATCCATTCTCCACATACGAGTAGAGTCTTTGTGATTCTAAGTAACAGTCATAGTTCCTTGGCGATCATCGCTCGTGATAATACCAAATTTCCCGATAATCTTACGTCGTAATTTTTTGTGGCATATTAACATGAGTATCCACAAAATCGGTTGAATCAATCTACATATCTTTAATATAATAAGATGATTCAAGCATGCTAAAAGTATACCGAAGAACCACGGTGCGCCCATTAGTAAATACAGTCTGAGAACAAGAAAATATCTTTTCCTTAACATATTTGATTGGTTACTGGTAACCATTTTGGTACTTTTTTGTATCCTAATTATCTTATAAGTGGTGAATCCGAAGAGGACGTTGTTAAAAAATAACGTGATCAATGGTATACCAAAGAAATATAAATTAACAGTGTAATTAGGTCCTTTTCGAAAATCTAAATAATTAACTTTAAGAGGAAAGTCGTTCGGTATATCTGGAATGTATTCAAAAACACCAGCTACCAGAGTCGGTAAAAGCGCACCGCCCCAAGCAACCGCTGAGTACATCAAAAATTTTCTGTATTCCGCACGTTCATTCTTTTCATTGGAACCAGGCATCCATCTGAACCTTGTTATCACCAACGTCATATCAAAGCATATGACATTCAGCCAGAAGATGGATGCTAGAGTGAAGAACTGGAGAAGTAGCCACAACAAGATGATAATATGATTATTCAGATGACAATGACAAAGATCACAGTATCCCAACATGGTCAATACACTTCCCATTGTTAAAAGAGACGCATTGTGTCTCAATATAGCACGATTGTATACTGTGTTCTGTCCGAATTCCGGCACTATCATATAAATCACAAGCACAATTAGACACAAAATAACGTGGGCGATGTTGGTCGGCATATATGTTTTTGCACCCCAGAAAACAACAGTAGCCAATCCATCGTAGAATAATATTCCGCAATCTTTATATTTTGGACATTTGGCTATCACTTTAGTGCCATTCATTAAATTTTCCACGCAAGAGTTATTGGGTACGACATCAGTGAGGTACGTATAGTTGGAAATGTAATTTGTTATGCTAGGCTCCACATTGTCTAGACATTTATACGCTTGCGGTTGCTCTTCCGTGGATGAATTTCTTTTGTGATATTTATTTTCGAATCTTGTTTTCACCGGTATGCACTTGTACTGTTCATTAAAGATATAACCAGAACTGCAACACTTTTTTGGTATATCTATACTTTGATAATAACTACCTTCACTTTGTGTGAGTGACAGTGAAGCAAGGAAAATCGTGATTTGCGAGATTATCCAAAGTACGTGCATCTTGGCTGATCTACCGTATAATACTGTCGTTCTTTCAATGATCGTCACGTTGTCAATAGCAGTACTATATATGTATTGGCATTCTTCCGTTTTGTGAGTAACACTTCCTCGGTAAATTCTACTGAGCATTTTGAAGTTTCTGATATTACGGTAGTAGTGAATTCGAATAAAATCGGATGCCGCAAACCGCACAGTTCCGGAGATTTCTTGTAGAAACAGGAAAATGAATGCACTTCCCATGATGGATTACGCAATGCACTTTTCCCACGAGATAGACCGTTCTTTTGTGTTACAATATCTATGCATGAGATATTGAAATATCACGGAGAAAAATCCAGATAAATATTATGCATAATTTATATTTAAAAAAGAGTTTCATAATTTTTCTGAAATAAATCTTGTAGCATGCACTCATGAACTGTGAGTATTATGGGAAAAAGGATTCGTAAGAATCGTCCAGTGTTTGAGATTTTTTTTTAAACGTCCCGTTCCAAGCATAACAACAAGTGGAACGAGTTACGTGGATTGCTACTCAACTTTTCCTTACATGCATCATGTACATTGTCATACCAATTCGAAAGGCATAGAATAATCCCACTTTTCCATGATATCGTCATGCGATATATAACGGCAATTCCAATTGTGGGCGATGCATTTCTTTCTGGTATTTCCCTCTTGTATTTTTATCCTTAACACAGTCAACGAACCAGAAGTTGTAGAGATATATACGTCGATATCGCAGCTACTGCAATGCATACTTAGTGATTGTTGACGTTTTGTTCTCACATAAGTGTAATCTCAGAGAATGATATATTGTGATCCGCGCGTGTGCCAAGTATGTGAATGTATTTAAACCGCAGTTCTTCCATGAGTCACATACGACCTTTAGAAGCTTTATAACTAGCCACGCATAACAGGTTGCCTCGAGCAGTCTTGGAGTTTCCAAGATGTCGTATGCTCATATTATCATTCTGGAATATGTTGAATATGGTTAAAGTGGAGGGAGGTATCTTTGATACTCACTCCAACTTTAGCTGCTGTCACGTTAAGAGGAGTCCTCAATAATGTTATCCATCGGTATTTTAATGATTCTTGTGATCGCGACAATCAGCACGGAATCTGTGAATTTCTTTACAAAGTGCTGTGACATTGATTATGTATTTAACGAAAACTATGATTGTGTATATCGTGAAAATCAAAACGAAACGATTTTTGATGTATTGAACATGATCGATATTATCTCTTACAACGTGTGTTTTGCAAGTAAGTACATTATTGTTACTTGTAAGTCGCCTCCATTCAAGTTTTCTTATTTCATTATTCGTGTTTTGACGTAAAGAGATTCTGTTTAGGCAAGTCCGCATGGAATATGCGGAAATGTCTTATTTTATTCGGTAAAGAAAACTTGATAACTTTTCCAGTGTAAATCATAAGTTGAAAATTAATATCTACCTTTTCAAATACAATATCTCTCAAAAGTATAATAACTTAGACATTTTCGGGTATTCGAACAGATAGCGCAAAAGAGAAAAGGACGCAGGGTGACACTATAAATAATACCTGGAACGTGAACACGTGTCTGGATATCCTGGCGAACGGTACGGTGATCTCACGGAATTGTTCGAGAGTCATAAATAAGGGGATGGACCAATGTGACAGCATCTTCACGCCGTTAAAGTTTTGGGGCGCTAGTATAGTAGTGTTTGCGAATATAATATACATATTTCCATACTTGATAGTCGTAATTTTTTATTTTACAATTTCTAACCTTCGTCATCGTGCTTATGACAAAGCTGTATTATGTTATAACGGAAGTCAATTATTTATTGCTGTGATACTGCTCGCTATGGGACTCGTAATTTTGTGCCATAAGCCTATAAATCCAACATTACTTGTTTCGCTCGGTCTGAGCTTGATGTTTCTCACGATATCTTCGGTATTCTGGCTCTTCTTCATTTGTTTCGACATGACTTTGGTAATTACCAGATTTCGCTGGATGCCATCGGCCGATCCACAAGGAAAGGAGGAGGCACGAAAGTTTCGAATTTATTCGGCAATTGCTTGGGGCGGAGCTTTTGTGTCAACTGTGTTTGCTTGTTTCATGGAACTATTACCAATTATTCCGAAACATTCACCGTTACGGCCAAATTTTGAAAGATTTGATGACGGTGCTAATCTTAGCGTTATTATTTATGTTATCACGTTGCCCATTATAATGTGCGTTATGAACAATGTTCTCTTCATTTACACAACGTATAAGATCATACGTATACGTAAGTCCACGGCGATGGCCAATGAAAATGTATCGAAGAATGCAAAAAAGAAGTACTTTCTTTTTCTCAGACTGTACCTACTGATGGATGCTCCATGGATAATTGGAATATTAGCAGCTATTTATACGGATTTATGGGCCTTGAAATTCTGCAGGATGATTCAGCCAATTCTTATGTTGTTCGCGATTTTGCCAAAAAAGACATTAATTAATGCTTTCCGTTATAGCAAAAAAAAACAGAATGCAATTAATGAAACTCGGATGATTAAAAACGGTGTTGTTACGCATTTTTAAAATTATAAGGATAGCTAATCATAATACGTCACTCGTGCCATCATACAAAAATTATATTAAGCATCGATTCATTTTTGCATAATTTCATGTCTTATTAATGCTTACGAAAAATTATACATAAGTATATATTTATATCGAAAAAAAATCGTTCGCATCCCATTATTTTGTACTATTACGACTGATTAATGTAAATAATTAAAGACGTTATTACTTTCTGTCTTGATTTATTTTTCGTAGAGTAAACTGGACAAATATCTGTACGTAATCGCGTGAGAGAACTTTCACCAACAAGAGTACTTGTGCTACAAATAGTTGTCGCTGGTGAAGAAAAGTTAAAATCCACATTAGAACTAAGTGATTTCTCATGTGATAATAGTCATACTACGTTCCTACTTTAAGTTATTAATTACGTTAAATATACATTGAAGTTCTAGTCCGTCGAAACGTTTCACAACAGAAACCTATTATGTTACTTGTAAGGTGCCTTTGGCTAAAAGTATAATCGCCATTAAGTCATTGTAAGATTGTTGAAAATCAATGGCAGCCTGAAGACATACCCATTTTCATTGTCCCCGAGCGAACTTAAACGAAATGGTATTGCTCCGGATGAAAAATGACGTAATTAACGTAACCCCGGTTCCGATTGTTCTGGAACTTCTTAAAAAATCCCTCGATATGAATCTGGGTGGTGGGTACTGCGCCGTTGCTTGGTGAGGGCTGAACGAAAGCGAACTTTCTATCTTAACTGGAGAAGAAGAAGAAAAAGGAATGGGAGGCAGGGAAATGCGTAGCTTTTGAGAGGTTAGGGAGCCTGGGAGAAAATTGAAAATCGAATCAGTGGGCAAATCGGATTACCTCTGGAGCTTCGACTCTGACTGCGACTCCATGCTTCTCTGCAGTAAAGCATGCTGGGCTGCGTCTGTACGTGGTTGTCATCATTGGCTTTTAGAAGGAACGGTGCACCATCTATTATCAGAATGGGGAAGCAAGCCTGAAATTAAATCAATTATGATTATCGAGCAGGTGTAACAGATTCTGGTTGGTCCTTCTGTAGTTGACTGAATATAAATAGACTAGACATACCCATGTATTCTGTGCAGCGCGATTCTGATATGTAATATATATATATATATATATATCGCATTTTAATTGATAAAATCAATCTGTAGGTGTCTGCGACACTCAGGCTCGCGTGACACCATATCCCATAAGATGCCCAGTCTATTTGCATTGACAGTCAACGCTTCTGTTGGAGTGTTTTTCATGACGAAATTTTTTGGAAATATTTTGAAGCGTGAAGTAAGTAATTGATGGACTCATTGTATTTGATTACGAAAAAGCTGTGTTTGAAAAAATAAAAGTTACTGTATGATGACTTATGGCAAAGACTTTGTTAAAAAAAATGACTATATTTTTCGTAGGCAATATTTTAGTAATGTCAATTCTTTTTTAAGCAAATATATAATGGCACGCGGTCTTGATAAAGACGTCAATGGTTACACACTTCATAAGGTACTTCATCAATTCGTAACCCACTGATCCGAATATTCAAATTCGCGCGCCTAATCCTAAGAAAATTAAGGGCCGAACTCTCGCACCTTCTCTTTCATTCCTTTTTATTCTCATTGCCACCTTTTCCTCCTTCTCTTCTAAAAGGTTCTGCCTAAATTACTTCCTGGGTCTCCTCCAATCTATCATCTTCAGTGGGGCCAGTGGCTTTTCCTAAAATAACCTTTTATTTTCTTTTCTCTCCTCTCGGCATCTCTCGCCACGCTACGAGCTATGTAGTTCGTAGGCTGTTTTCCCAGGATGGCGTCTAAGGAAATGACGTGATAATAATTTCATGGTTCCTTCTCCCGTCCAAAGTGACGTACGATAAATATATTGCACGAGCCCATTCTCTTGTGGCGCTTTATATCTCGATTATGGAAAGTCTATCGTAAAAATCACATTTTCCGAGCTCCTCATGTCGTTGCACTATATGCTATGCATCCTATGCATTGTCCCGTAATGCAATTATCTTCCGCATCAAAAAATACACTCTACCTTATACCCTCGCCGGAATAGCTAAATCCAACGGCTTTAAATTGATATGGTACCGCGCGTGAAAAAAGTTTGAATTTTCAGAAATGGACGTTGACAGAATTATCAAAAAATATAAGTTTAGCTGTCGAGAAATTTCAAGATATCAACCAGAAACACACCGAAAAGCTCCTATCTCTCTTGAAGCTCTCACCTTAATGTTAACACGGGCCACCCCGTTGCGCGCCTTCGAAGCAGCTAGCGGAAAATTAAAGTGGGCCAACTTGCCGGAAAGTGGAGAGGGCCTATATTTTTACCCTCTTAATATTCATAACTGAAAGAAGGTAGACAATTAATTTTTTTTTGTCTAAGGAGCTGCTGAATGTTCGAGTTTTATTATAGGTCGCGGAAAGGGATATTTTTTCGAAAACTGCATAATTTTCATGTTCATTACCGTTCCCAGTGCAAAGAACGTTATACATAATTAAAACTTTTTCATTACTCACTTTCGTAGACATAGATAAAGGTGTAAGGAGTTTTTAAAAAAATTATGTGTATTTTTATAAAGAATTGTAAAGTATCAACTATTTTAAGTATAAATCCGAATACACTTCATGGTGTAAAAAAATAAGACAAATTTCCACTGAATCCTGCTCAATTTATTGTACAATAAATTACGAAACATTAAGTATGTAATCGCATCTGGGCTTCGAATGAAAATCCATCGCAAAATTCTCCAAGGACAGTCCGACCCTGTTAAATCCAAAAGTTGGGCGTGATTGCCCGTCCTGTTTTCCCGTATCAGTAAAGTAAAAAGTCAAATTAATTCACCATTTATCAGTCGATCCTTCTTGTTCGAGCGACAGCTCAGAAATGTAGGGGCAATTCGTCTTTATTTCCAAAGGAAACGAGGGACGTCGATTCGTAATTAGATGAAGAAATCTGTAGGGTCCTGGGACCGTTGCAGGAATTCCCATTGCTTGAAAACGTTACAGAAATTTAAGAAATTCGCATTTAACATTCACAATGAATACTTATTAAGTACCTAACAATATATCGACGCAGTGAATAGTATCATATCAGTATATTGCTCGATAAGAAAGATACAGAATATTCCCATACTATATATAGGTATATGAAGCTTTTACCCTATACCTTATAATCTGGGTTGAAATGCGATGCTGTTAACGTAGGACTTTTTCCATTATTTTTTCCTTCCTCTTCCTTACACCCCCAAGACGGAAGTGACGTATGTGAAGCTATGTGCCTAGGGACATGAGTCGTTTCTAACCTCTATGTTGGCATATTACCCTCATTTATACACCACCAGATAAGAGTTTTTTTCTTCTCTGAATTATGGTTCCACATATGCCACAAAGCATACGAATTTAATACTTTACAGTAGGATCAAATTTATGAAAAGTTATGCAATCTACAGCGTGCAATACGTTGAACGATATTACCGAATGTAGTATTCCAATTTTTTTAATTAAAAACGTATCAAGATAAGATAGGCTGTATTTACTTGAATAAATGTATAAGGTAAAACTAGGTAATCCATAATCGAACTGGGTATAAGGATCCCAGAGGATCATGAGATGGATCATCGCATCTTATGCTATCTCCGTTTACATGTATTTCACCCATTTTTCATGAGCATAGGACATATTAAAGATACTGCGCGATAAACGATCCCACTAAGGACGAGGGTAAGAGAAAAAATATGATCCAACGTAGAAGGCACCTCGCTATTTTTCACATAGTGCGAGATAATTAATTGCTCCAGGTTCGGACGGTGGGTTCATGTCTCTTATAATGCAGTAAATCACGCCAAAAATGATGATCTCGTACGAGGTTCGTATGGCGAATGTAGCGAGTGGAACAGAGAGACATTTATTGGGTATGACCATCGGCGTGTGAGAGAGGAAGTGAAATAAATAAACAGAGGAACAGAATGGCGAGAGAGCGATAATTATTTCCGTCGTAAATTTACATTTGGACAAGCGACGTTTTTATTGGAATTTAAATTTGTCCCGCCTTATCCCATTTCGTTACAGAGGGAAAGAAAACGCTCGGATTTATTTCGGGTCTAAGAGCTATAAGGTATTCTATCTCAATTCGTTTGCCTAGGGGATAATTTGAAAGTATTCAATCTAGTTCGACTTTAAAGGAAATAAAGTAGGAAACTAAAACAAATACCATTTTAACCGATATCTGTTATAAGATCCTTCGGGATAAAATATATACCCCTTGATTTTTTAGGTTAAGGTTCGTTTAAAATCCCAAAGTTCATTATTTGTATTTGTTCACTTTTTCTCTGTCTATCTACTTTTTTTTCTCTTTGTTACGGATAAACGTAAACCCCACTCCGCGATCTTATTCTTATTCTTCGACGATAAATTCGCATTGTGCTTCAACGCCGTTCGATCCGTTCGCTTAGTATTCACTGCAAGGGACAGCAGTAGGAGCATCGTCTACGTCTACATAACACAATGGTGAGACAACGAACCGAAAGAATAACCCACCCAGAACACAACGCACCCTGCATGCAGAAGCACCAAACTGCGCTTCGTAAAAATGAAGTCATACGTGCGCGAACGAGAGTACAAGGTTTGAGCAGGTGTATTTTTGAAATCTTTTTTGTCTTTGAATTTACTTTGGCGATAAACAAATTTTGACTACGTGTTATGTGAAATTATTAAGAGAAAATGCGTCGTCATTTTAGTTTCTATACACAGGTATACTTTTTGTATGATTATGAGCTTTACTTACGTTTTTATACGAATTCCGTAAGTGCTCATCACGTAAATATCCTGATTCACTCTCCCTTCATGTTTTCACACATTTTGAATGAGCTTTCCACTTTTTACCCTATTTTTCCATTTTGCTGGAGCTTCTCGCCGTTACGAAGAACACGACGCTTGAGTACGTCAGCCCCAGCAATTCTGAATCCTGCTACGTACTGGGCTGCGACGGGGGCTGTGCAAATCCGTCACCCAGGAGACGTTTACTTCATTTCCTATTCCCGGACGAGCAGTTTCATTCCATCGTCTTTCACATGCATTCGCTGCACCAGCCCCTTAGTGCAGTTGGCTGAATCGAGTCGATCCGAAAAATATAATCCGCGTACCACTTTTGTAATACTTTGTAATAAGTTTCAGAGGTCCCGTTTTTTATTCCTTCCTGAATCAGTACCATTACTTTAGAAAAAAAATACTATAGTCATCTGTAATTTCCTGCATATTTGTTTTCTGTCCGAAAAAAACAAATTGCATTCTTTTACAATGGTATAATACTACCATTTTTCATGTTCGAACAGACGTGTAACAATTGCAGTTGCTCGAACTGTAGACTGACATTTTTTACAGTCACATCAAATATGTGGTGACCTGTTGTAGAGAATATAAAAAGCCGTGAATAGACTTTCTCGTCATACGATATCGTAAGCGCCAAACGTTGGCACATACGGGATGCAGAACTATAAAAGGGGATTAGTTTTTAATCGTATATGGGATTTCATTTGAGATCTTGACGATTTTAGAACGGAACGTATAAACGCTTTTTCATGTCTAATATAAAGGTATTAAAATTATTATTATGAATATTTTTGTTTTTCTGTAACTTTTAACAGCATCAGAGGTATTTTAATAGTCTTACTTGAAAGTTGAAGTTTCTCGAGGAAGATCCACTAAGCATAAACTGCATTCGCTGCGTCTTTTGGACATTTCCCGTTCGTTCGTTCTACTGCTATAAAGATGCCATCAGGATTGGTCGGAATTGGTACTATGAAGGGATCTACTATACGGCAAAGAACATCATGGTGGATAGATACTGGGTGCTCCCCTATCACGAGGAAGGTCATCGAAGACCGCAATAATACCGCTTACCCCATCTAAGCGGGACTTTTCTGAACTATCTATTCCATCCGACATCATTGAATCTAGGATCAGTAACACTATTGGCTCAGGGTCAGATCGTTTCATTGATCTGAAGAAAGTATCAAGAATGTCTGAAGACCTTATCAGACATTGTAATTGCGTCCTTTTTATTGAAAATAGTGTGTCATCCAATATCTCGATATACATACACCCAGACCATAGAAAGAGGATTCTAAATCAAACGATATCGTGGAATCAGATTCATCGGTTGTATAAGGCCGAATTTGAATATAGGGAAGATACAAATAAGGAAGAGGAATTGGTTGAGCCAATTCCAAGATTTTTCGAAATCCTGCATAAGGAAATTGTAAAATTGCAGTCTTTTTTCATTTTGTTATCTCTGACTATTAATAATATCGTCTTTCTATCAGTATCCCTTTCCCGACTTAAAATCCATAATCTTCATCCTATATCGAAAAACTTGGCGAGCGGCGCGAATAATGGAAAGAATAAGATTCCAATTTTCTAGAACATTAATAAATAATATTCCATCGATTCTTCGACAAGTTATATTTATTCCTTTAAACGTTTGCTTATCTTCGAAGGACTCCATTGTCCAATAAGGTTTTCTATCTGACTGGGTCCGTTCTCCCATAATACCGCTTAAGGTTCCGAAAGGCAGGCAGTAAAGGATACCAACATAAATTGGTAGTCCGTATAGAAGCTTCCTTTGTTCGAGTATTAGTCCTTGCTAACTCGAAAGTCTTCAACAGTCTCTTCTATTGGCCGTTCCCGTTAAGTCGTCCACTATCATTGGCCGTTACCGTCGGGTTCACTGGAAATACGAATGGCTTATCGATATCCAAGTACGTTCCGAAGAGAATACTGCAATGGGGTTCAGCAACGTTTCGATCCAAAGGGGCTTTCAATCGCGTCGTTTATCGCTATCCGATTCCCCCTGATTCGATATTCACAACGCGTCGCATTTTCCTCGTTCCCTTCGTGTCCCATGTTCTTCCTCACGCAGGAGGTCTTTTAGTCATTTTACTCCGGGAAACTCCCCTGCAGATGCGTAACGGCCAAAGTCCTCCGAGTCACGGTAGACGGGTTATACATATACAGAGGCTGCTACTGGGTGTCGCTGAAAGTCACGTTGGATTTTATCATGGAAGGTGAAAATGCAAAGTGACTTGGAATAATCTCTAACGGCGTGGTTAGAAACTTAACCTCGAAAATGGTAGAAAAGCCTTCAAAGTACATGAAACTGTCGAATGTGAATTGAATTCTTATTAAGATCGTGACTAGTTTTCCCAATTTCAAGGAGAGCACGTTCCCATTTCTATATCAATGTATAAAATTGAACATTATCGTCTTTCCTATTTGTAATAATCTGTTGCATATCCTATCGCCACGCGGTAACAATATTCATAGATTCAAGTCACGCCGTGCAAAGGAAAAAGTCCAGCTTGAACTATGAAGGCAAGATACAAAGAATAGAAATATTTTGCTAGGAATATCTCTATCCAGCGTTACGTAAATCTACGATATTAGCGCCATTCCTTCCTCGACTTAATCCACGTCCGGATTTTTGACATATTACAAAACGCCCTATGAATACTTATATCCCTTCCGTTCTACGCTTCCATAGCATCCGCTCTTTCTTTTTCCTTAATCTTTTCTCGTATTTCTTCCGCCTGTGGGACGTATACCCACTCCATCCGAAGAGATCGTCCCCATAAATACACATTTGAGACAACGCAGTGACGCGCGGTCTCTCGCGATCTCTAATATTAAACTGTCACGTCTTTCTACGTGTCGAAATTGTTCACCGGTTTTCTTGTCTCCCTTGCACTCTCTTCTATTTCATCTCTATCTCCATATTCTTTCCATACAATCCGTTTTCACAGTGATAAATAGTCGCACCCTTCTCGGAGATGCGAATGCATATTCTTGCACTGGTCCGTTTGCACTGCAGAGATCATCTGGTTTTTCATGGCGGACGTTCAACCCTGTTACTCGTTGACAAACCGATGCTCCTGTGTAAACATCACTACGTACAAAAATTTTAATGTCGTTCGCTACGATGTAGGTGGGCTATGTCATAGCACTTGTCAAGCCATTCAACGCGGACTATGCTCGCCCCAGTTCCGATCTTGGTATGGCATTGATTATCCTCTATCACTGGAGCCATTGTCTTGCAGCCAATAGCAAACCCTTTATCTCACCGGAATTCACAAAGGACCCGGAGTCGTGTGTCACACCTTGGATCACAGCCAAGTCGACGTGAAGCCCTTGATGCGCACTAAATATCCAAGTAGTCCCATGCTACTTCTTATATACTAAGGTAAACACTCGACCAGGCTGTTATCAGTGAAGCTCTTGCGTAAAAGTGACAACTGCTACGATAGCAGAATGGAGTATAGTGGTTCAAAACTGATCTACTTAGGTTCCTCTCAACAGGGTTTCCACTTTCAGCTGGGTCTACGTAGGGAAACCATCCTCTTAAGAAGTTTGCTATTCGCCTGACACTTGAACGCCTCAAGATAGCGATAAGATGAGGGAAGACAAGGTAGTTAGCTTCCTCAGCGAATCGTCCTTCTAAAACTTTGAAGTTGGTACTTAGATAATGTCGAAATAGAGAAGATTACTAATAGAGCTTGATATATAATTTTTTTTCAAAAGTTTTAAACTGTCGGAGAATGTTGTAACGCACAGTGCGCCAGTTTTGGCGATACGACAACAGCGTCGTGGGTTTCTGATGCGGCAAAGTTCGTAAACTGGCACCAACTCTCTTTCGCAAAATTGAAGCTGCATCCTTAGAACTGGGTTGTCTTATCGAGCCATGCGGTACCCCGTTGGAGTGGCGTCGTAGCTCAATCCCTAGACTTCTGGATGGGTGGTGTGTGCAGTACCCTCTGGAGGTTTCCGGGCTTTCCAACAGCAGCAGGCTGCTCCGACTCTTCGACCAAGTTTGTCTTGCTCCAGTTCCGCCGTCAAGTGCCCTTGAGAGAGTCTCCGTTCCAGGAGGGCGGCCAGAATGCTTCGCAAAGAGGATGACGGCCTGTATACAGCGAAGGAGGTTAGGTTCGCTTAACACAACAGTGATGGCTCTACTATACTATTGGTTTCGTCCTCCTTCTCTCAACCTTCGCAACCTCTTATTGGATTTCATCCACAAAACCTATCTTAACGCGAAGGGATTACCAACTTTTGAAGAGCTCCCCGCGGATCGCCTTCATTATCCCTGAAAATTTCATGCACCTTTTACGAAGTACTTATGTATATATGTCCTTCCGCTCTATTTTTCTGGAAAATTCTTGCGTTCAAGAGTGACGGAGAAGGAAGAATTGCAGAACGTGACATCAGAACATCTGGCGCTAGTGCGATCTTGGAATGATTGGAACATTTTATTTTATTTAGTAATGACAAATTCCGAGCACGACTTACATGACTTGGACGTTTAAGTTTTGCGTGAGATACGAAAACTACTTGGTATGCTAGAAAAAGCTTCTGAAGTAGATTCGAAGGGCGGAAAATGAAGGCAATGAGAACCCTTATCGTTAACAGTTGCAGCGGGCAAAGGGCGCTTATATTGCCTTATTGCGAGTCTCCTCAGAGATGCAGCGCCCTGAACTTCTCATCCCCTTCGCTCTCCTGGCGTTAGATCCTTAGCCCTTAATTAAAATCATTACTAGGCTTAACTACCCACTGCCTAAACTCCCTACTTAACGCAAAAAGTTCACCCTCTTTACCGGCGTATTAAACCTCTAGTCACGTGGTGGGTTTACCTTGTTTGCTGAAAACTTACAAATACTGGTATACGTAGATAGTTTTCCCAAAACTTCATTATTCCTTCTAATCATCCTATCAGTTCTAACTCAGCTAATAATCCACGTCGTATCGATCACGTGAAATATTGAATATGGTACATTAATTGCATAGACAGGTTTATCCCTTGAAGTACAGCAAGAAATCGACTGTACATAATAATCTAAAATGAAATAGCTTCTATTATCGACAGCTATTATAGTTCAGCGTAAAATCTGCTATAAACAAGATCACTTATAAATGACACATCGACATCAATTAAATTGGAATCCTTAACGCAATCCTTACAAGGCTATTATTGCTTACCATTTGAAGGTAGCAAACGGTAGTTATGTAGCCCCTTTAGGACGCGAAAAGGCATTAAATCATAATGGGAGGAGTTTGGTCAATTTCAATGTCGTTCTTCGATAGCACCGAAGTGGCCACTTCAGCATTCGGCTAACTACTGCATCTACCGGTGGAGCAGCCTTGGCGACTCTCACGGCCAAAGCACAATTCCAAGTGATTAATGAACGGATTAATGGATTAGAAACCACAAACTAATGCCAGTTTGCACGGTAGTTTAGGGCCCTCCCTTCACGAGATATAACTGCACGACGAGTAAATATATATCGTTTTCATATGCCTACACTTATTGCAATTGTATACGTGTTGTGCTTGTACTATGATAGTTCAATTACATATACTATTATTGTATAATATTGCTTGGTATCACCCTGTGTTTATGACTTTCTTCAATAGGTTTTAATTACGTCAATTATTTGTCTCGTGTGGATAATATACGGTCTTCGTCACTCGGAAATAATTGTCTTTACTTTCATCAAGATTATTTAGTATTGCGACACTTATTCTCTATTTCGGTAGTCACTGAGGCTTCAAGAATGACATTTACGATTAGAGTATTTTCACGTTTTTCTAGTATGAAACGTGGGTTGAGTGTCAGTCGTAACGCCGGCACCCTGCTGGCCCGACTCCAAGGCACAGTCTTACATAGTGCCTTGCTGCGAAGACAATGTACTTGCCAAAGTATGAAGATAAGTGATTCCTGTGCCAGTCGAGGAGTGAAAGTTTTGCGAAATTCTCTTTGGCTTGTTAGGAGATTTAAATGATCTAGTTAAAATTGTCAGGTGCTTCGGTAACTCGTTTCTTAAAATCTTTAGTGCTATATCGGATTGTTTAGTAAAGAATTTTTTTAGTTCTTCTTATAGAGAATTATTGCCCTTGTGGGATATATATCAACGGAGAACTATTGTGTATTTATTGTGTGTTTAATGTCGTTATTTATTATTATGTTAATAATTGATATGGATATTTTTATTCAGCCGTCAATAATGATTCGTTTTTACGTCATAACGGTATAAACGATCTACGGTGTATACACCTCGCAATTAAGGCACCTCAAAGCAAACATTCCCATGGGCCTGATCGGACTTAGAAGCCATAACAGGGACCCCCTAAAATTGATTTATTATCAAGTCCCGTGTGATTTATGCACTTTGAGTACGATTAAACTTGGCAGAGTTCCGTGGGCCGGTAATAATAAGCACGTCCGAGCAAACAATGTGAACGAATATAAATAAAACGCTAAATAAATTATAGCTCCCCGTTCTAAAGCCAGCAGGAATGAAACACAACCAATTAGTGACGAGCATTATCCACCGCCATAATTTAACCTTAGGGACCAAGAAAGATCCACATACCAAAAGCTAACCGCGATATCGCCCGAGGTGGAACTTTAAAGACAGATCTCAAACGACAATTAAACTTAATTGCTTTCTCGCCCAATATATTAACACCTCAAAACGATGAGCATATACGCTTCCATCAATTTATCCAATAATTTCCCATATTCAAACTCCATCCAGCTATAAAACGTAGGTACGCATTGTATTGTCCGATATTCAAACTTCATTGGAACAGCCATTTTCGCATTTTTGTGATGATCAAGTCTTTGTTGATTTTAAAAAACTTTCTCATTTATTTCCAAAAGTACAGAGACCATTATCGATTCTTTTCGAATATTCCTAAAAGAGTTAGCTGCAAATGGCTCTTCAACTCTCCATGAATTTATAAGGGTATTACTGGGGAGAGTTGTCGATAAATCTGCGATAGCAAGGGCCGAGCCGGGTCGGTACTCTCGTAACTGCGATGGTCATGGTGATGGCTATGGTGTGAGTTGCTACGAGACAGGGCAGTATGGGAGCACGGGTTAAACGTGTTACGGCCCTGTGTCAAAGGTTTACTGCCGTTACTTACCCCACGGAGAATACTGCCTTCTATATCTCTTTTCGCGTGAACTGTTACCCCTGTCTTATGGAAATTTCAGTAGTAGGTAGTTCCGATGGAAATTGAGACAGTGAGTCGTGCGAATGGAAGCTGTGAACTAATTTCAAAGGAAATATATATATATATGCCAGGTAAATGCATACAGAAATTGTTAATTTACTCGAGTAGTATTAATTAGCATTTAAATTTACTTATTATACTACTCGGTAGAAGCAAATGTATATTCACTGTTTATGGCAGTATTTTTCTTTTTTTTTGTAGTTTCTATGAATTCTGAGGCTTTACTAGAATTTGCCAGTAACCAAATCAAAGCTTATGCTTTAGAGTGAATTCTTCTAAGAAATGTGCGTAAACGCTACGTTATTTCCACGTAAGAATAGAAATGTTGAATTATGTATGAACATTATGATATACGTCTCGCTATACGTCGTTCCGCTCGCTTTTATTTCAATACGATTTGAATCCCTTTGAGATCCTTTACATGTTTTGCCTTCCACTCGCTCCTTTTCGCGGAAGTTTTCTTCGGTCTTGGTTTTCTGACAACCAAACATCCGGACCAGCAAACTATCCAGAAACTGTTTGTTAGTCCTTGGTACATTTCGATATCTTTACATCGCGTATATTATTTGTATGGATTGCTACTATCGTCGTGTATTAAATTATCTCGTTATTGCACCGTATACTGCATTCGCAAAGAATATTCTATTTGACGTCATATACTTCCGAGAAATTATTGAAGCATTTTTTTATTTGCATATCTTGATATTTCATATTATCTTAAAGTGCTATAATAAGTGTTTATCACGTGAATGAACGTAGTATAGTACATTATATTATTATGTGCCTACTGCTGTGGCAGTTTCCCTCCAGGCGTCTTGATAGGGTTGCAATGTGCACATTCTATGCATTATACACACCGTGCACTCGATAATGGTTGCAGATAAGTACAGCTCAGGTAAATATGGTTAGAGTATGTTAGGTGATTTCTCATCATTTTTTTAAAAGATTTTCATGCTTTTTCGAGCGAAGTTTAGTCCTATAAGTAGATGGGGCATATTTGCGGGAATATTATCTTTAACTTTTACCTCGTTTTTGGAGATTTAGTTGTAAGCTATTTCAGAAATGTAATTGATGGATGCAGGGGAAAAAATTCGCTTTGAAAAATTTGCGATGAGTAAATCATGTTTTACACCTTGCTTTTTGTATCTGTCCATTAAAACGACGCTCTTTTTATGACCGTACCGTAGGAAGAGGTAAACTGTCTCGTTTATTACGATGAGCAGAGGTAAACAAGCTTAATTTACGACTTAATCATCGTTCGATAACTAATTACACAGTTTATTACAGTACTGGGCTTTTTTAATGTTCGATATTTTGGTATTTTGTCACCTTGCACGGCTAACTACATCTAAGAGCAACACTGTACTATATTTTAGAACAGTGAGATTTTATCTAAATGTGAAATTCAAGCAGGTGTTAAGGACTTTTATTTTAAAAGAAAACCGATCCTAATTTCTTGTTATTCACTCTAAAAACGAACTACAGATTTTATTTAGAATTATATTTTATTAATTTATTAATTTTATTTACTTTATTTAGCCAACTGATATAGTCGATGGCCTAATTAACTCTTAGGCATTTTTTATGTGTTATGATTTTGCATGTATTGAGTAAAGCCAAGTTATACAGGAAGCTTCTTGACATTGACGATCTTCCGGTAAGCCATTCCGGTAAATTGTGTCCTGGCAAGTAATTCGGAGAGAAGGCGTTAAAATCGTCCGTTTGAATGGAAGATCTAAATTCCAAGTGGCACTCGGGAGGCACATAAAATAAAAGTAAAGTCAGTCAGAGTAGGGAGCTTCAACTTCGCCCACGTCAAGGAATTAAGTCATTCGTATTTAAATTGCGAGCATAAAATAAGGGAAATACTGGTAACCAGGTAAAGCCATGTTCCGTGTCCATGTTCGCGAACTGACAATGAGAGGGTGCATATATATATATATTAAGAGTTTTTTGGAAGACACCCTTTTCCGACTGAAACATTCCCTACCATTTAACAATAAAATACTAGAAAACAGGTTTCAGTAATAAATTTTACTACGTCTCCTATTTAAATCTTACAATTATAAACTTATTTTCTATTAAAACTAAAGTGCACAAGTAATTCTCATATTCTCTTTAAATATAAATTGCATACTGAAAAACATTCCAAAGTACGTAAGTACTTTTAAAACCCTAAGTAGACGTATGCACTTCACACCAAATATAAAGAAGATACAGTACTTTGGTGCATCTGGAAAAACTTGTGGGACTTTCCCAGTCGAGCAAATTGCAACGATATATAGTCAAGGGCGGTTTCTTCAGAAATGCTGACCTTTTGAAATTGAACGTTCGAGCCCGACGACGTCGACGGTTTCAAAGCAATCTTGCGACGCTATGTTATATTCCTCCGTCTGGCGTAGCGGCTCTTTGCACGTTTTGTTTTGACGAAATAAATAGTGGAGTTTAGCAGGGAATTGGCGAGCGTGTCTGCCGGTGGTGTGGGGCTACTTGGTTCATGCGTCGATGTACAAATGTAAGGGAGGTAGAAGACGCTCGAAAAGAGAAATCCGAGGGAGGAACGAAAAGGAAATAGACGGGTGTGTCTGAGCTGGCAGCTGGATCACCCAAAGCATCTCTGGAGGCTGCCTAGAATTAAACTGCCTGTCGCGTGCCATTGCGCGATTGCACCTCACTGTGAATTTCGTAGTCTTGGATGTATTTTTCGACGGGGTTTACCCATGGTGGAAGGTTGAATTTTAAATTGGATTCAATTACCCACGTAGCCGGCATTCTCCCGTTGGCGAGACGAGAAAGACGAGGGACTAGAGGATGATCCACATACATTCCAAGAACCCTGGGCACTTTGTCGTGCGTTTACTTACAAAGCAAAAGAATATACATGTATATATAAATAAAAAAGATATATATGCACGTATAAAAAACTTACCTGCTTGGTGATTTGATCAAAAGAAAATGGAAAAATGAAAGCATTAAGTCCGATCAAACAGTCATCTCTTTGAAATTATGTCAGGCGTGTATCTACATTCTTATTATTCTGATTAATTAGCATTTTGGCAAAATAAAAATAATTCGCCATAGAATATGGTTGATACATATTTCTTTTTAGTGCATGAAATTTTTAATCTTTATGTTATGAACTTAAGTTCCATGACAATTCATAATAATTATTACGAATTTAATGATCAATGTGTTATTTTTTATTCTACGAATTGATTGAATATTTAATGCTGTTTAGTGGAGATGAATAACTAAATGTTTACGTCATACTTTATGTTTTTGAGTTTCTGCTAAATCAAAGATTATAATACTAGAGATACTGCGCAGTCGGAAATAATGATCTACTAGTCACATAGAAAGTTGTATATATGCAGATATTCTTCAATATTTGCATTCGCTCACGACCTTTTTCTGCGTATGTTTTTATTTAATACTGCATGAAAGATGGTATGTTGTCGTTCTCAGTCAAGGACCGATAATATATTTGTGGAATTGAAGATAAATATACGGTTAGTCAATATATTACATCACTCCTCCTATGCATACCTTTCTATGACAAAACGTCAATATTCACATAAACTAATAATCGAAGTCTGATGCATCAAGTGTACATCATTCGGGTCGTTAGATGACAAGTATTTGTAGCATTGAAAAATAAATTATTTCTCTAATCTGGAAAAAATAATTATCCCAAAAGGGCGTAACTGAAATATATGATAAATTTGATTTAACCAATTAAAACTTCTCTTAAAGCAATTGAAAATAAATTTTCTTCAAAATTCGGAAGTGACGTTTTACATTTCTTCGTAAATTTGATATTAATAATTCCTCTTAATAAAAGAAGTATAATGTTGATTATCGCATTTACTGTAAATAGTGCACGTCGTCATCGGTGTATTGAAACGCGTTAGGTTGCAACCATTAGCATAACTATAACCATTAGAAGTTCTATTACTATAGTGGTACAAGAGAGTGCAGCATTACACGCTGGCCACTTTATAGGAACGCTCATACGTTGTGGTCAATGTGGTTTCTGCGCACGGCATTGTCAGGTCTACTAAAATATAATGAATACAGATTCTGCTATAGAAACCGTGGAATATTATCGCCAGTATTGAGTGCACTTCAAGTGCATGCACTTGAAGCGTTTTACTCGATTTCAAAATTTCAATTATAGTGTATTACAATATATCTACAGACTCTAGCGTTATAGAAAGAGAAAATGCATTTCTGTGACGCGTATGTAATCGGAACGATTACTCGTTAAGGGCTGTATTATCGCAAATAATTCCGTCCTTTATGACACTTGTTTGTTTAACGATGCTGTTACAAATTTATGTGACTTTGGCCGAGGATAATTCAGTAATGATATATCGGCTATATGAAACAGAAATGTATCGTAGAGTATGACGTCAGTATAAATTGTAATTAGTTTTTCTCCGGGTGCAGGCGTAATTTTTATTTTGCCATTTCAAACAGAGTACAAAGTAGATCGTCAAAGATTGTATTTTTTTATTACTTCAATGTCAATTTCAAAATAGTAATATTTTCGTTAAACTAATTTCCTATTAAAAGTATCTTATCATTTTAATGCCTATATTATTCAGTTTCATACTATTCCATTTGCATTTCGTCGCCATTTCACGATATCGTGTCAGTCTGTGTCCCTTGGCGTTAAACTATAGCAAAACTTGTCGTTTCCCTTCTGCACGTCGAGTAACCCTGATTTACCGTAACATGTCGTGATGCAACAAACCGTTTAAAGAAGTAGGTTCATATCCGGCAACTTTAATGTGCAATGTGAAATAGACACGCACAGTTCAGAAAGGGAAAATCCGATATGAAAAAGGTACATATTATTTTTAACTAGTAAGATTTGCAAAATTTATATTAGGTATAATATTAATCGAATTTTCCGCAGGTTCGTGTATGGCAATTTAATAATTTTACTTTGTAAAGACAGCTTTAAAATTGATTGAACGTAAGTACACGCTTTGCTGGCAATGAAATCTTTCAGGGTATAAAGATTTCAATGTCCGACAACGAGAGTAAAGTGCTCATCCGTTGCGTTACGGTAACAAACTGTGAAATAAAGATAGCGGTACCATTTTACTACTGAGGTTTCAGTAGAGTCATTTGAAAAGTACGTAAATGCGGAGCGATTAAAGACTTTATTTGCACGCCTATATTGCACGCGAATATGGTTAAACTTTTTAGAATTGCACTTATTTGTTTATATTCACTTAAAAAAAATATTTAGGCGCCATAAAAGGTACTTATAGTTTATAGCTTGGTAAGAACTGGGTTTAACTTGGTATAGTAGGACTAAAATGTCTTTTATCGGTCATCGATTTTTTAAAAATAATTTTTGCACGTTAACTCAAAGGTTATCTTATTAATAGAAAATAGATGGCGCAACCGCAATATTTCTTTCGTAAAGCATTTACACTATCAGTCCCAGGTCAGTCTGTTAAAAATCATAAAACCAACGGTATATCGGTTCACACGCCATGTATGTTTATGGTTACGGTTATGTCCGCATCGCTGGTGCAGCCTCCCTCAAAACTGCAGCCCCAAGATAACCGTTCGTTATTGCCAGTCCTCCGTACTACCCTCACGGTAATCCACGGCAGGCTTTTGAATTATTAAAGCTCTTATTTTTTGACGCTATCAGTTATTATGAAATGCACCCCCGGTACGTTCAACGTGCATAAAACGAACTGCAGGGTCATTTATCAGGTGCATGAATATTTCACCATACCAAACAAAAATTCTCCTGCAATATTCCACGATCGATGCATATTTGATTGTTCATAAATATACTTAAATTATATTTCTCCCTTGCAAGTAAGGGAAATCGAAAATTTTATCCTTAGTACAATAAGAACCGATAAGCTTCAAGAGATGTAATTTTCGAAGAAAAAAGTCATTTCCATTGATTTGAGAAACTCTGAGCAACCAACGTCAGTAGTTTGAGCATCACTGGCACTAAAACAAAGATCGTTAAGCGGTGGGGAAGCGAAGAATCCCGTAATATATATGGATGGCTAGCATCCCCAACGCCGCACTTTCGTTTCGAGGGCTGCACAGCCGGGGGATGTAATTTTGGTACTTACCCCGTGAAGTTAGGAACACAATGTTACGTGGCAGCACTACCAGATGGAAGATGCCCTGGGGGTAAGGGCAAGTATTCGAAAGATCTCGGAAATAACTTGAATTAGATGAAAAACGAAAGTAACGGATATCAGTTAATTCATCGATACCCTAACCGATAATAGTATCAAAGATGATACTGACGGGTTGCTAAATATAAATATATAGTAGGGCAAAATACTTTGGTCCATATTCATAAAATATACGTATATCTACGGTAGACGATCCTTAAGATTTTATGAGGTTACATAAAGCGCAATTCCTTGATATATAAGATCCCTAGCTCGATTCTCTATAAAGTGGATATACGCGTTGAAGAAAAGCCGAAAGTATATAGGTATATAATCAACGTTATAAAACTACCTTTGCACTCGTCTAATTACCACGTGTCTGTAGGGGTGGTTCCTTCGTTTACATCCCTTTTTATAGACCATAATATCGTTCCCTTTCCATCTATCTCATGTTCGCGCTGAGTGCAATCGCTAGATGCGGCGTAGCTAAGGGATTTTACTACTTTCTTTTTAGCAGATAAAATTTCACCCTGGACGAGGGTGGAGCTACTTAACTGCCGAAAGACTTTTTCGCAGAGAAGTAATTGCACCAATCGTTATCGTACTACCGACGTCCATTATGTATACAGATACATATATATATAAATATATCATGATTATCAGAAGAGTGCAGAAGTTAATGTAAAAAAGTTTTTTTATAAAATTTTCTCTTTATTATAGATTATTACTAGAAATATTAAAATACTGCAACGACCAGTTGAAGGTCGTATAAATTCTCAGTGTGACTGACAATGTGTCAATCATGCACTATATTTTTTCTATTGATATATACTCGCGTGCAATATTAATAGCAGAACCGTGCTTTGAGTTCCTTTAGTTCAGTGAAACTGGCAGACTGAATACAAAAATTTTTTTTAAAAGAGTAAATTCATATCGAGCAGTGCAATACCTGCTCATCGGCCTGCTCAAGCCAATAAACAAGCTTTGAATACGTAGAGAATGTCATGATGCCATCTATGCGACGTAGAGCGTTGTAAATTCACTGGTTGCGTTTTATGTTTTTTAGCATAAATGAGTTTATAGCAACGCGTAGCATCAAGAGGGAAGAAAGAATAAAACATATGTTTTTATTATGGCGCCAGCCACTGCAAGTTAACACCTTCGCTTTTATAGCCTTTCTAGAAAAGTATTTCAAACACGAGTTACCAAACGTTGCGTCCATCCCGAGACATTATAGAACTAGCAGAAATCTTTGTAGTTCGACGTGGCTTTAAAGTTTAACAATAGTAATTTCTGGTTGTGCCAATAGATGGCAGCCTTGTCGGGAACTATACTCGCAATTGAAAAGTGAAAGGAAAATAGAGAAATCCTTTACCGCAACACGCTTGAGGGTTTTAAAGGTTTATCGGAATTCTGTCGGGCAGTACGAAAGCTGAAATGCGAGCTAAATTCCCGTGACAGATCGGTGATTGATCGGCCATCGATCATGAAATCATCGCATGAATAAGCTTTTGTTTTGTCCTCGCGCATACCTTCCCGAGATTTGCATTTATCGAGAAACTTGCTTGCGCTGTTCTCCGACATCGTCGCGTCGCACTGTGTGAATTTGACGTACCGTTAACTTAATATACCATAGCGAAACGTTTCAGCTCTGTTGTTGAACCTTTTGCCTTTTCACTGGATCATTAAGTTTCATCACTGTCCGTTTGTGTCACAGAATAAACGACAAGGTATGCCTTAGCCGTAAAGTCCAATCAAATTGATTTCTCGTCCACTCGGTCGTTAATTCTATGCTTCAAATTTATTTAAGCATTAAAAAAATATAATTAAAACAACTATTTTCGTAAATTATTGGACTATTATTAGGAACGGAAGGGAAGTTGGAAAAATAAATATTTCTATACGATCACTCACCTCCACAGATAAGTGAATGCAGGCGATGCATCGTGCGTCGGCGTGGATAATAAATTCCTGTCTGCACATCCTCCAGTCATGCACAACACATTGTCGCTGCGTGTCTAATTTCGCGTTATCGTCTCTGGAGGGACTCACTTGTTCGCGCATTGGGACTAACGTTGGAATAATGGCACCGTATGGAATAATGCATTCAGCACGTGTAGATACGTGGCTAATTAGATAAATAAGCGTGATGTCCAATGGTCTGTAGATTATCGTTCGCTAATGATTTCCTGCATTATATTGTCACATCGTACGCATTGTGCGTTCCAATAGAAATTTTATACGGATATATCGACCATTTCGTATATCAGACTGAGATTAGATGCAGCACATATTTTACAATAGCAAAATATGTAGGAAATATTACATGAAATGACGTTGAAAAATAACAATCTAGACTGAAAAATTTCGTAAATATAATATCATTATTCTTTTTATTTTGATTGAATAAATATATTCAATAATTATATATAATAATCTCATCGTATAATATATATATAATATATGGTGACAGATAATCGCGTAACATCACGTAATCTTAAAGCAGTGTAAACATAGTACATTGCACAGTCAACATTAAATATGTTGATTGTAGTTCATGATGGATGATTCCCTGCGCGCGCAGTATAATCTCGTGTGCTTTTTTCATTAATGTTAATACGATATTACCAACGTAAAATTTTATCAAACTTTCTATTAGATTATAAATACCATCATAATAATTGTACATATACATGTATTTAATACACAGAACGAAATGCACGTTTGAATTAAGCGAATATAACGTCATACTCAAATGGCGTGCATAGAATATTTCAATCGAAAAGTCATTTACGGGTATTCCTGTATGGCATTAGTGTACAGTCACGAAAAATGCACAGTGCACGTATGCGACTGGTGAATGTATTAATTTTCACATTAGTCTAATATAATCGTCGCGCAGAGTTTAATAGCGTTTATAAATCATACATGCACGTACGTTAGCGGACGTCATAACGTACAAGCATTGTGACGAGGACTATGCAACAGGGGGGAAAGACTATTCAGCATAGGGGTTCGCTAATTCCCATTAATTTGGTCCGTTCTATGAATACCGTATCATTTAAATGTTTCGAATACCGATCGACCTATCGCGTGATTATGCGCGCCATCCTGTCGATCCGTTTCTCTTTGCCAGCGAATGAGTTTCGCGTTTCGCATGTGCAACTGCGAATTACCGATATACAATTTCCATGGGGATCAATTTTCAAAATGGTCGAATAATTCCGCGAGCGATATACGGAAATTATGTATATACAGGAATCATAGCGGTAAGTACATATATTCCCACGGGAGCCATAGTGCGTTTGCGTGAAATTTTGAACACGTCAAATTAAAATTATATCATTCATTGCGTCACTCTTCCGGAAGTGACGTAGCTGATTTGCAAGGGCGCGTTATTTGAACGGTTGACGCTTGTCTACCCATATACCGATTAGCATTGTACAATGTATGCTTTTATACAATTTGTGCATTGTATCTTCTGCACTAATTTCTATCCCTGCATCGTTCTTCTATTACCGTTACTCGTTGGCTTTTCGGTGTCGCTATACAACGTGTTCCAAAAATACGAATAACTCAATTTAGATGTACGACACTGTATATCGAGAGGCCAGATTGGAATCTTACTTGAGAGAACTCAACTGCAATGGGACTTCTTCTGGGTGGCGCAGCCAGTACATGGCACGCGTCGGTTCACAGTGTAATTATAGAGTTATGGCTAAACGACCGCATCCTGTACCCATACTCAGTTCATACGTATAGGCGTAATACACGGGGTTTCACTTGTTTCTTTTGTTTCTTCTTTTTTCTTTCTTTTTTTCGTCCCTCTACGTTTTTTTTTATCTTTATTACACGCAGCGTTTCACGTAACGACCATCATAAATCTTGATGGGACCACTCGTAAGACGTCAGTATCACAAATTCGCCACTCGTGTTCTCTTAACAATGCCAATAAGCACAATATGCATGTACATATGTCTTTGACAAGGAATATGTGGAGCACGTTTTTATTTGTGCAAATACATTATTTTTAAATCGCTACAGAAAAAACCGGTTTTTAAACTTCTCTTACTGGTCGCCATTTTAATGTTCAACCTGCATCAACGATACAGCAAGTTTCTTTGGTAGTTGATGCTTGAGAAAAAAAATGTACGGCCATTCCTAGCATTCCGAGAGGAGGGTCCAGCATTGCGCTGAACAGTGCCAACTAATAAGATGAAAGCGAAAGGTAACGAGCGGGATCACTTTCCCGTGAATTACAGTTGGCATACCGCGACGCCATTGTTTGGACTTCTGCACTTAAAATCTATTTAAGACGCCTGAGACGGGAATGGCGTCGACTCACGGTTTAATAGCGCGCATCCCCGTAAGCCTTTCTTTTAAAACGTCTAGATGCCATGAGCCAATGTAGCAATGACTTTGGTGGATGGATTTTCAACCGAGTCGTGAAGGCCACGCTAAGAATATACGAGAGGACAAATGGCATAGTTTTCAGCATTTTGAAGAATCCATTTCGCCGGACGTGTTACAACGTCTCTGGCAATGTGAAATGCAAATCTTCAGGATGGTATCTATACTGTATAGTAATAACGTTGTGTTATGCGTTAGAATGATCGGATGTAATATATGCTGAAGTTGGCTTGTATGGATACGTATGACTATATGCTATATGGTGGAGGGCTTGTGTGACTAATGAGGCTGCTTTGCCGTGACAAATGCGATGTTTTTTTTCCTCTGTTAAGAGATCAGAGGTTTAGTTTCCGCCCGGGGCATGGTAACCCGCTGATTTTCTATTCACAGCCGTCGCGAGAAGAGTGCCGGTTGGCTATTTGAAAAATATTTTGTATTCCCACGAGACCGAGGAGAAAAGATGTTATTGCTGTATTTTACGGAAAGCTTCTATCCGTGATATCCTGGGTGATGCGTTTTACTTGTAGATCTTGGTCGATTGTGCCATTTTATTTTCATGGATTATTGTATTTGCTTCCTATGGGGCGACAAGGCTTTGTGCAAACACAATGAGGCACTCTGGAAAATTGCGTAACGTACCAAGTAAAAGCTTCAAGACTCAATGTAGATCGTGAGGTACGCTTTCAACTTTTGTGTTTAATGATAATGATTTTGTGTCTTTATTAATATATCGTAGTCGAAATATATGGAAATGCAATACGCGGATAATAGTATCCCATAGCAAGCGGTGTTCGTTAATTTTTTTTACTGGTACTTCCGTGATTATTAATTATCTTAAGACTAGTCATTCATAAAACTCCTCGCAGATGTTTCTACGGCAGAGGGACCTATTCTTGGTGTAACATTCTCGGATAGCTGATAGGTAACTTCACACATAAGTGACACGAAATATCATCAGCAGATCATTAGCCGTTCTCACAAAAAGCTGAATCTGGAACATATGGCGGAAAATGTGCGGTGAAATCACGTGTCACTCGGCCATTAGCATGGAAACATCCAAAAATAGATATTTCCGACGTTTTTCAAGATCATGAGAACTTTTTCATTTTTCTCATGAATATTCAATACATGTTATGGTACGTGAAAAATCGTTTATTCTTGTTTATTCAATGCAAAATAAAAATCGATTTTTCCCCAAAACAAAAAACCCCATAGGGTGTATTTAATTCTGTCAAATATAATCATAGTCTTTTTTGAAAGTCGAAATACAAACATAATTTCATAATACAAACAGTACAGCGACTCTAAAGATCCATAAGAAGGTACCTCGAAGGCATCAGGCTTAACCTTGGTCTAGCATAACTGTATAATCAATAGGGCAAACATAAGGGCGTGAACTTAGGGCTGGATAAGACATTACAGTCAATCTCCCAGCCACCCAGCCAGCCAACGGCTGCTGTTCTTGGCTGCTGCGGCTCGAGATTGTTTAGTCGATATAATGGTCCTGTCTCTAAACTCTGCGGTTCCATGGCTTAAGAGTTGGTTTGGTTTAGGCTGCATGTAGTAACGGTAGCGATGCTGAAGACTCCAAGGCGTCGATTATTTTCGTAGCGTCTTGATGGCACTCCCGGAAATAACGGCTTTACGAGCGACCATGTACTCTATCCCCTACATAACATAACACGTAAGTATATCTATATGCACATATTCACGTTTCTTTAAAATTATCAAATTGCCTTAACGCAGCGTCGCCAACAAATTAAAAAAAGATTCACTTCATACGACATAATACTTACTTACTCGTATCGTATACTATATCGCTTACTTTCGCGGTTTTGCGGTTGACGTTATGAATTAGCCAGGACGACGTGTCTGAAGCTACTAAGGGGAGGAGAGTTAGCTACTTTGTTACTTAGGCGCAGTTGTCTCATTTAACGCATAATTAAGCGTTGCTCTTATGCGACTCGACGGAGCATGTAAGACCTGGAGGAAACTAGGGTTCCTGTCACCACTCGTGAGACAATACATTCATAACCGTTAACCCTGGCGATTGTTCAAACTCTACCAAGATGATGCTCTACTCTCTACCGATGTTCTTGATGCTCTATCTTTAGCAGCCAAAGGATCCCATTACATTACTCGCTGTATAACACTTATGTAACAAAGTGGATGGCTGAGATAAGGCAACGTAAGTGATTAGTAATTTTATGATACACCGACGACAAGGTGCTGCCCTATTTACGACGTGGAATGTAATCTTAAGGTGAAAGGTAAATCTTAGATCCGTAAAGCATAAACCATTGATCTGAGATGTATATTCCTACATGCTAAAAAACGTTAGATACGGGATGGATCACTAGTAGATCATCTTACATTCTACACAGATGTATTCGCTGTATGGGGAAGATCATTTTCAGATCAGTTTTGGATCCATCCCATAGACTGAAGTGATCCTTAGCAGATCTGTGTTATTAATGCATCTGTGATCTAGTACAGATCCGAAAGCTATACCGTCCCAATATATGAAGATACATCTCAGACCAGATTTTTCCTTTATGGATCTTGAATTCACCTTCTACCTTAAGACTACGTACATGATAGTCTCATTAGATGTATCATAGACGAATCTTGTATGTATTATCAAATAAGATCTACGAATGATCTATACTGTATCACTATTTTTTTACTCGAGGATGTTATTCTTTAATGATGTTGACAATTCTGTCTGTGGATCGTATTCATTTTGGATTAGACAAAGATAAAAGCCACCGAACGATTTTTGAAAGGTATCGTTATCTAATTATGATAATCCTGATTACTGTAGGTTTAAAACGGGATTTCAGCGTTTATTTGATTAATCATATTAGTTTCGTGTTATTCATGATTTATAAGGAAATAGACTTTTTTTTTAAATTTTGATGCCGAAACTTTATGGATCATTCACAGTCTAACTATCCCTTTTGATAAGTCAAACTTTTTAGGTATATATCGATATTTATATTTTAGGGTGTATCTTATATTTAATTCATCTGAATTGGTAGATGTTCGACCAGTACGGTGACGTTTAAACTTATGAATATCGCGCGGAATGTATTTCAATATTTATTATTCATATATTCGCTACCCTACGTGTTTCGGGATGCAGTTTTCATAAATCGAGATACTTTTCTGAATAATAATGCAATCAGAATTTGGTACGAAAAGAACCATTGAATCAAGTTAACTGCAAAATATTTGATACAGGGTATCATATTTCTGCATAAATATATACAAAAGTTTTGGTGGTAAGTAAAGATCTAAGACCTTAGAAACACCTAACACGTAATCACGCACTCACAAAGCCAATAAATTATCGTTTTTCCAATTAGTAGCCAAGCCTCATCGGACAGTCCCGCAAGCAAACTTTTCCCGGGAACGTGAATAACGATTAATGATTGAAAATAAAGGTAGATAAAACTGAACAACGTAAATAAAGAAAGACAAAACTGAATTGCGAAGCCCTCTGCAGCGGAATGGCAGAAGACCGTTTGATCCCAATATAGCCAAGCAAGAAGTACCTAACCAAATTTATCACTGCTGTTCAAAGTGACTTTGGACAATGGCCGGTTGTCAGCATCGTTACGGATCGACACAAGGGTAACGCCGTTTTTGACCAGCTTAAGAAATATATTTTTAGAATCTGGAGAACCGTCTTGAGTCATTACACAGACGACAAGAGTGTCTCTTAAAAAGAAAATAAGGTACGATGGTTTTATTTGGAATCCCTTGAAGAATTCCTTGTCCCTTGTCAGTCCGTTGAAGATCCGTTGGTATTAGCTGGTTCAACGACTCGTGTACATGGCGCATATACTTTCCAAGAAAAGTAGAAAATCGCGAACATCCTTTCTCCAGGAACCGTAGATTGGTACATATTATCAGTGACAGGCATCCGGTACATTTATTATTTCTCTCGTCTTGTGCAGCGTGTAATGTGTTTCGGCACCCCACGCAAAAGCATCCAAATACCTTAATCTGCGATGGAATAAATTATGTATGCAAAGCCGTCACGGAGAAGAAGAAAAAGAAGAAGAGGAAGAGAAAAAAGGAAATATGGAAGCGATCCCTGATACCCTCTTCAGTTCCGCTGGCGTCGGCCTAAGACCTTCCTATACCACCCCCTTCTTGAGGGTGTTGCAAGAAATCAAAATTTGTTATGACGCCCGCGTTCAAAGTACATTCGCAGTTTTTAGGGGTCCCTCGGCGGCGATCTACTACGATGCGAAAATACTGATCAGCCGTAAGGGAGGCAAAAAGAGGGATTGTACTTTTTCTCGCTGATCGTAGAAAGATTGCGAAACTTTATTGGCCCTGTCAAACCGTGAATTGTTGCAGCTTCTAAAACTAAGAGGTCGCAGAAAAAAAAGGTGCAATACTTTTCGTGTCATTTATATTATCATTTATACTAGTTTCGATATTTCTCTTTATCTTGTCTACGATATACTTTCTCTTAGAGAATTTTCATCGAAATATCGCATTTTCCATTTCTCTTTTTATCATCGAGACCATTTCGTGGATTGACCGTTGTATGTTCCAGTCGAAGCTATGTCGATGCAGGTTGTAAAATAATTCGAGCTTTAATGGGCCAAGCACGGAAGTCAGGCAACTATAAACCCAACACGCAGACAATATCACCCTTCGTGGTGGTTGTGTCGTTGCTGGCAGGGTATGGTACCGCATAATATCAACCCTCTGTTGGCAACGCACACGCCCTGGTCCTGCCATATCGCAAAGCACGAACGTATTATTAAATAATTCTACTCTGCAAGCTAGGCATGTCCTACCCCTAAGGCTGCTTGAATTGGACCTTTCCTCTTTGTTTGTGTTTGTAAAGTTTTCTGCTCGTAAAACTTCTCGTTGCTCCCGCAGTTTGAAAGTAAATTAACTTTTTTCCCCCGCACCCTTCTCTCTCTCTCTCTCTCTCTCTTCCTTCCGTCGTGAAATTCCACAGCTTCCTGAAAAAAAAAGTTTCGGGAAATAAAATGGTACGCAGGTACCTGCAGAAATGTCACCCCTCGTTCGCTTTCATATAAATTCTCGATAATCTACGTTCACCGATTATTATTTATGTCAGAGACATTTATGATTCTTGTATTCATACTTCTGTAAGGACCTTTGCTGACAAACGCATTACCTAGGAATTATTGCAATTTTTATATCAATTCAGTATACTCCTATATCGTTATTATTCCGTAGATGCAACACTTGGAACTTGGTTTAATAAGTAATTTATTTATCAATAATATATGTCAAATTGAAAGGCCCTAAGTCTAATTCAGTTTGTAAATTGCGCTTATAATATTCATAAAGTCAGTGTCCCGTAAAAATCGATAAGCGCAAAATGTAAATGTAACCCGATAACGTTCATACACTTTGTGATGCTACAAGGAATATAAGATTTGACAGGATATATCTTGTTGAAATATACACACCAAAACAAGTACCACCTGATACGCGAGATCTAACGATACATTTTATCTGTTCCTCCGAATTCTTGAGCGTGAAAAATGTTTTAATTTCGTCGAATCTTCGGAGGGTACTGAGAAACAGTTTTGCTTCGTGGAATTTAAGATGGTTTGTCTTCACGCACCCGGTAGGCAAACGCCATTTTGTTGAATTTATACTCAGCGAGGATTTATGTTTGAGCTATTAACGCATTATTGAAAGTCATAATGGTACCCCTGCCCCGCTTTTACTGCTCTACGGCGTGCATTTATCTTACGTTTCGAACGAAAGTTTCGTGAAACTTTGACGCGGGAGAAAGATTTTCATGTAAGAGATGAAAAGCAGGGCTTACTGAAGAAATCGTTATCGTTCATTCATTTTAATAAAATTGAGGAAATCGTTGAATCTTAAGAAATAATTACAGATTAGTGCAATTTCAAATACCTAAATTACCATAAATGAAGAAGAGTGATAAATCAATTAAAATTAACGAGGGCATACAGATATTAATTAAAAAATATTCAGGTATATATATATTCATTCAAAATTTAAATTGTTTAATACAGAATCTGTTAACTATAGTGCTTTGTACGGTAAAAAAATAATTCTTCATAATTTAGTACGGAAATTTAATTATAATCCGGATACGTAATGAACTGACTCTTTATGCTAATCTACTCGGCAGCCAACTTCCGTTTCTATCCTGTGCTTTTTGCATTTATATACGTTTTTCTACCGCTTAACTGCAGCCGTGAAAAATTAATATATCCTGCATGCATATTTAACTTTTAATACTTTCCTAGCGTTGTACTTGGAGTTCAGTAAATCCGCAGAAATTGTTTTAACATATAAAACAAAAAGTAGAACTTTCAAGAAAAACCTAATTTTTACATTAAATTATTATCATAATTGCCGAGTCTCAATTAAGACATATGTAATTATCAGAGAGTCGATCACTGTCAAAAAGTACACTGTTTCACCCTTATAGTCAGAACGTTAAGAAAATTTATGATTCAATAGCAACGTAAACACGTTACGTCATAAATAGGATTTTGACACTTTCATCACATGCGAGGTACCCAATTTTAATCCCCGATATACTACATGTGCAAAAGTTGTCATGTTCCTCGTGAAGCGCATCTGGGGAATATAAAATATGTAGATAATACCATTAGAATGAGCGATCCACCCTCTAGCGCACCCTGGCATCGTTACCGCTAAGACACCCTCGCGAACTTTACTCGAATGCTTCCGTTTCGAAAGGCGTCATTTCCAAAGTTTACCGTCGTCCCGTGACGTCGGGCATCGTCTGCTTTAACGTTATCGCCTGGTCGTTAAATTCCTATGAGATGTCCCCGACACGTCGAGCCTGGATTTCGGTAATCGCTGTGGGATTCGCAAGAGATTTTACCGAGGGGTGGAATAACCTTACATATTTCCACGTTCACGACATTTTCCGGTAAAGATACACGATATAACTACTTTTTATGCCCTACTTCATATTACGGCATACGGTATGTGTACATCCATACTATATACATTTAAATACTTTTCAAAAAAAGAATCAAAACTGTCATATCCATAATGGAAAATCTTAATCTCGATAATATATTTGATTTTTATTGTAGGAAGCATTGAGGTTACAAATATTAACGATCAAATTGTGGTATAATGTAGTACATGTTTGATGTATTACTGTGTTACATACGCGAATATATGGTTTTTCCTTTGAGTGGCAGGAGACTTTGTCTTTTGTAACTTTTTTTGCCTCTCACGTTTTTCCTGTCCTACGTCTTCTTTTTCCTTTCTTCGTTTTAGTTTCCTACGGAACTCTCACTTCCATTCAGAGTGAACAGAACAGCCCCCGCGGAGACACTAAGGAAATAAGGAGATATATAGATTTATCACTTCTCGCGTAGGACTTAGGATAAGCGCAACGTCGTTTCTCAATATTAAGTTCCCTTTGGTCCCTCCTGCAAAAAGAAGATCGCATCTCCATACCTTTATCCTACGTTGTCGTTAGTGTAATGTAAGGGTTCGTATAGAGCAGATTACGAAGATCCCCGCGTTGAATTTCGAATGTCGCCCTTGAAGTCAATGAGCGCCTCTCCTCTTTTCTTTTTCGCTCATGCCGCAAGATATTCTTTTGTTCTCGAGGGTACATATAAAATAATTCATAGAGCACGTAGCGGCCATGAGAATAAGAACGCGAAATTCGTCGACTCAAATTGTATTCGCGAGTTTCTTATACTCTCGGTAATGTTTTACGCAAATATAAAAAAAAATCTGCTAGGAAAAACTTAAAAATTGTCCAACATTATGAAAATTAAATTTATTATTGAATACAAAATATGATAGAGCTGCGTACACACTTTGTGTAACATATTTTCGAGAATATAGATTTTCAAATTTTTCCAGGATAAAAGGAAAAAAACGTAATACTTCTTATCGACAGTCGAATATCAGCATCGGATAGGAGGACATAAATTTGCATAGGGAATCCTCTTGCGAGACTACCCTTTGCTTCGGAAAGCCAATTCCACGATCCGCAAGATCGCTCCAGAACCCTCGAAAAAATAAATACGAAGATAAATCATCGATAAGTTGTGTCGCTTTTCACACGCGAGCCACAAATCTCGCTGCCCGATATTGGGGTGTCGCCCTCGAGAACGAGGATCGCATGCCAAATGTCTTTCATTCTTTACTTTATTCTTTCCTCTCCATTTTCATTCTTCTTTTTTCTCCTAGGATCTTCCTTTATACCCGCTTCTCTATCGTCTTGAAAAGGTCAATGATTTTCCACGTAACAACACGTCACAATTTCAAGAATCTCATAAAAATCCTCGAATGCTCATTCAATAAGTTCGTATATCTCATACATGCCAATCTTGGCCATTATATACAAACCTGATGAAATTTCAGTAATCGGACAAAAACAACGTACATACGTACGTGGATACAATTATTAGGTAATTCGAAGTTAACCATTAGAATGACAATTAGTGTGTATCAATCAAACGGATATCGTCGTCGTTACGGGATGCTATGACAGATAGCACGGCTTGTTTGAATGCCATACAACAGCCGCAATTCAGCACAATTACTTGGAAATTAGGAGAGCAAGTTGGCAATAGTTAAATTTACCGTTACATTATCGCGGAATGTACCTTGCGTACGGTACCATTGTTATCCTCATAATAGTATTTCGGAGTCGTACACGAAGTTACACGAATTACACAGTGAATCCCTTCCTACGCCCCTCTCACCTTACCAAGAAGGTAGTTTCCGCCATTCTCATCCTGGAATCTACATTTTCTTGAAAACAAGGATAATATAATATCACGGATAATTCACGGAACCATTACCTGCGCGAGACAGACTAATTGTCTTGGCGTTCTCATCAGCATAGGATAAAGACAAAATTCCAATTACGGATTAATAAAAACAAATAAAATTTGTCTCATGGTCTATATAGAGAACGGTCAAAAATGACAGGTATCTGGACGAAATGAAATAAAACGGCAAAGCCCGTACAGACGGACTTACATCTCATCCCGTTCTATTTCGAGAAGACTGGCATTCGGCGTCGGGGGCGCCGTAGACAAGATAACGGCGTCTCGACGCAACTGGGACCCCGAGACCGTATACGCGACCCTTCGACATTTCCCAACCTCCTTACCTTCAACCCCTCAAGGTCTCAGCTGTTGTTAAGACGCTGATTGCACCTAACAATATGTTACAGAAAAGCTTGTGAATGTTTTTATCTATATATACCATTTTTCTTCCTCTCACTGACTTTTTTCTTTTTCTGTATCGTCTCTATTAGCAAAATGGGGACGTTTTGCTCTATCCCAAATGTTTGAAAGTTTCTAAAGAAGAGGCAAAACAATCTTTTTCATGTTAAGAATCTTCTTAGAGGACAATCCAAGATAGCATGGATTTTCTTTGAAAGAGATTCGAATGCCAGTATCAAGGAAAGTTTTCAAGGTGCAGATAGATTAGTTCTAATTTATTGTAATTTCTAGTGGATAAGATCAACGAGGACGAGAAACTTAGAACTTTCGACAACGTACTATGGTTCCACTATCTCTCGGAGTCAAGGTTGGTTACCGTTCCCTCAGGAATAACCTTTGCGTGATGTTCCTAGAAGTATCTCTACCGTCGCCTTATCCCCATCCCCCGACGGTTTCTCCACTATACTCACATAGTACCTACGTAGCCATCTGCAATGGCGTTGCGTATACATATCAAACCTTACGTGATATTACATATTGTAATATTTCTATAAAATACGTTGAACCAATATCTACAAATAACTACAATAAAACTAGTAACTGAATACAACTGGTTTTGAACCAATTAAAATATGCAGATATGTAAAAACATATGCCTAAAAATATATGTACAGGCATAAATGTGAAATGGCAAAATTTTAAACGAACAATGCTGCTATATATATATATGTATATACGCAGTGGCTTTCGTGATAAAAAGTTAAAGTACCCTCTCCCTTTGAAATGATAAAGCAAAGCAAACGTTTTTACGGAACACGACAGAAGCGTTATGCAGATAACTGCTATGCCATTATGTTCTTACTTGGGTTTGCAAAACCAGGCACTGGGTTTGAGTGCGCGTTACATTAGCGACACGTTAAGCTTACCTAATGGAGACATAACCTAACATATCATAAATGCAGGTAATATTCTTTACCTGGCTGCACCCTTTGCTTATACGTCAGTAGGTACTACGTCTATGCATCGGTATGAATACAGCGTTTGCTACCGCGGTGGCCACTCAGTTGCAGCGCTTAAGTTTTATGAGGGAAGTTAACGTTACTATGCTAATATTGCTAATAGTGTTGGATAATAGAGCGGTGTCTTCTTTATGGTATTAAAAAAGAGTGGGTAAATATCAGTGAAAAAAGATATAATTAATAGTTGGTCATAGAGGACTTTAACGTAATCGTTGGAATAGCAATCTTGTCGATAAAAATTGTACAAAATTGAAATTTGAATAATAAGATACGTTGAATGCTTTTTTTTTAATTTAGCTTTGACTGGTTTTGCTATGATTCTATGAAGGGACAGTGTTGAAGATATTACTGTACAATTTTTATAGTGCTAATTACAGACTATATCCACCCTTGGCGTGAATTAACTTTTTCCTTAACATCCACCGACAAATTTCTGCCATTTTTATTACCCAAAGAAATTAAACCTGTCCGACGAGGGAGGAAACAGGTTCCTGAGTCATAACTCTTTCTAAGAAATATCTTTAGCGTCTTAGCTAAGCATTATTTTTAAAACAGTACTACCTCCTTCTCACGAATTAACCGTCATAATTAAACTGTGCCAAATTTCAAAAAGTGTATCCGGTATCGATTTTATAAAATATTACATAACTTTTCCATAAAGTTAATGCACCATGTAATTATTACACAGAAACTGTTATTGTTTCAGACACGCTTTTAATTTTTTCCACCGGAAATACACATTGGCCAACTTACTGCTGGCATCAAGAACGAAATTATTGACTCTCGTAGTTCGATAAAGTCGTACAGCCAGTACAGTGTTTTGCGCTCGGCACTTTCCGAACACGATGGAGAATGCTGATACATATTCATGGATCGCATAGCCCTGGGTAAGTAACAACTCATCATGGACGTAAGTGGTTTTGTCCGAACAATAAAAATATGAATATTGTTCCATGGCCGTGTGCGTTGGCGCTCGTTCAAGTGAGAAGCAAAATAGTAGTTGCTAGTAGCTGAAGGCGGAGCGCGTTGTATCTAACTGACAATCTAATATCTCGCACAGCACAAAGAATGGCGCTTGGGTTTATTTCCTACGTTATATGACCTGGGGCAGATTTTGCCCGTGCACGACGAAGATTCGAACCATCAGATCAGCGCAATACTCGTCTATACTGTACTTGTGCGCCAATATTTTCATTCGTGTTCATCGAGCGTGCAATCGTCCGTTGCATTTGAGTTATCATTGAATCATTAAAAATCTTGCACAAAAGCTACGAGGAGGAGCCTTCTTGATTTCTATAGGGATTAACGATTTATGAGATTTATATTTTAAAAAAAATTCTTTAGGAGCGTTACTATATACTCGCTTCAAATTAACTTGTGCCTGGAAATTTAACGTACGTGTCACTGAATCTGCATGCATGCATTAAGCGTACCTACCGAGGTGAAGTGAGGAGTTTTGCTAGGTGTAATTACAATGTACCGAGTTCTTGGCCTGTAGCAATGAAACCCTAGTTTTTGTTGTTCTCTGCTATAGCTGTTCCGCACAACAATATCCAGTTAGTAAACTTAACGATGCAAAGTAGAAATGTAAAATATCTTCCGGGATAAATGGATATTAGAATTCAAGGAATTACCTCAACGTCTAGTACAGTTACTTTTGAACTTAACTCGTTTTAAAGTCAATGTTCTCTTCTGTTTTCAAAATTTAATTCAACTCCAGTCATGTCGTTTCGCTTTATAAACTTTTTGATAGGTATCGAGTGTCGACTATAGATATAATACGATGCTAATTGTAATCTCGAATATTTATTTTGGAGTATACATGTGGAGCTTAGATGGTGTAACATTATAACAGTTAGATGAAACGAAATATTTTTCTATAATTTCATTCGTAGGATGATATCATTTGAAATGTTTTAAGCGCCCCATTAAGAGCAATTCACGGGTAAAATTATCTTAAGCTCAAACAGCTATAAGGAAGCTTTAACAATTTACAGGAAAATCCATTCCATCCTGTGAATTATAATGAATATTCGTAGGATTAAATGAGTTTTAATATTAACGTAACATAAGTGCGAGAAACGGTATAATCTTTTCTTCTTTTATTATTCCAATGATCCATCCTTGAAACGCTTTAGCTTTAAATATACAATTTTCTTCGGTACTTAAAACACTGTTAAAACTCCAAATACATATTATATAACTAACAGTATACTTTTCCTTCAACGCTTTGCATGAACTAATACTCTTGCGAAAGAAGACGATAATGAACTTTCCCCTGTAGACTGAAAGAGCGACTTGAGAAGAAAAAGCTGCACTAATGTTACAGAAATTGCGAAACTGTACATTACCATCCACGAAAAAGATGTTCCTGTTGCGTCTCAAGGAGAAAAACATGACGCTTGGATTTTGCCATTCTTGGCAGGAAAACGTTAATTACAGAAGTAAAACTCGTGTGGAAAGTAATTTAGTTGAAAGGTAGAAACAGAAGTTTCTTTAAAGGAGAAGCCTACTGACTTTTCTACGTGTTGGGTGACGCACAGGGACAAGGTCGCGGAGGCGAGGAAATTTCATACCCAATAATTGAAGCACAGAAAGCACTGTCACTAAATGTACTTAACTCGATCAAAGCCTTCCAAAGAAATCTCTGTTCCTGCGGAGCCCGATTTTTCGATCATCCTCTAGAAAATTAATAAAAAAGAAGTAAATATGGATATTGACAGACTGGTGGTGTCATGGTCGTCGTCACGGCCTTTGTCGATCGTGATGTAGTACTTGTTACACTATTTCACAAAACTTTAGACGAATATCGAAAAAAGGTCACTGTAGGGACTGAAAAATATCTATCAGGAACACAGCATATCACTGCAAACACTCAACATGAAGCCGAAAGAAAGATTTTTTTGCGCGAATAAATCGAGATATCAACCAGCAGATTTTCTTGGCTTAGAACTTAAACTTTTTACCGCAGCGAACGCTAGTAGTAGTTCGTAATTTTACACTAGCCCAAACGTGCGCGGGCCGTGGTCAGGGATGCTCATCCTTCACAGTTCATCTTAGTCGGCGTTTATACCTAGTAGTTGCATGTGTTTGCATCATTGCTCTAGTCGTTTTGCGCCTTGGTCCACAATGTTGAATCTTAAACGTGTAGTGCAGATTTTAAGCGCGAAGACGAATAGTATGAACAACATTTTTTCGCTTCCGCATAATATGCCATTGAGCACTACTGAAGCCCGGAGTACTACTATAATTCTACGGCCTACGGCAGCGTGCAAATAATTGTTATCACGTGTGTTTTCACGCTTTCCCATAACGCAAGGCAGGGCCGTCGTCTAGAAGTTCGCTGATCACTATGCAGTGAGTATCAGTGATGTACGTATATGTACGAGTATTTATTTTTGTCAAATGCAGCTACTACTCCTATAACGTAGGTGGCAACAAACTACCACATTATAACAGTAGTAACACCGCGCGTTGTAGTTGTAGGACCCGAGCAATAAAATTACAACAGAGCTTCCAGAACCGCGCGTATTACAAGTTGTTTCAGAAGGAGGCGCCGCTCTGGCAGTTGCATGCAGAAGCGAGCTATAGCGGTTCCTCCGTATTCCTGAGAGAAATCATGTCGCGTCTCCAGCAACTTTAGCCGCCCCGTGGGTACTATCGGGTGTAATTGCAGCAAAAGTAAACTAATACAAGGGACGTGAGAAACGGAAGGAACTGAGCGGGGAGGTATAACAATTTAACAGCGAGAAAGGTTAAGCCGCAATCTCTATCTCTTCCTCTATCTACTTCTATTTTTTATCTTCATCCTTCTCATCAGTAACAGAAAGTTTCAAAGGTGTTCCAACGAATTTATTTCATATCGAAAAAGACGATATTGATTGGTTGCAATCTTTTTGAATGTACATATAGGTATACATACTTTTATGAATGCATTCAGCGATTTTTAGAACGAAGCTTGTGCATGGAAATAATCGTAGACTCCCAACCATGAAAAACGGCCTTTTCTCCTTCGCTTCGCATTAGTCACAAAGCTTAGGTACTTTATAATTGGCCTCCTAGAAGTAGGTACCCAGCCACTCGAATCACAATAACGTCCCATCAATGAAGCAGCCATTCAGGACCTTCAAGATTGTTTTCTAATATTTTTATTCTTATTGGTGAATGCTTGCCGGAGGAAGTGAACCCTCGAGATTTATATCGGTGGTGCGTTGAAATGCAGCCTGCTGGCTCCTTCGAACGAGCCAGTCGAGCGGTAACGGCTTTTACTGGAAGTTCCTCGTGCGTGAATTATGTTAATATTGTTATTTAATGTGCATTAGTGCATTGTATCTTGCGATCAAGGATCGACAATGTGCACGTCCTGTACCAATATGTATTAGATACAATTCGACACATTTGTCGTGTGAAAATTTATGGAAAAATCCAAACCCACGACAATGCCTGCTTCTCGGTAAACCCATTTCGCACCTACATATAAGTTTCTTTGGTGATGGTGATTTTTTTTATCAAAACGTTATTTATCTTCACAGGTGCATGCAAAGTGCTCACTGTCACGATTCAACAAGGAGTGAATATGCAATCACTTTCGAAGAAACGCATAGGGAGAAACACGACCTGTGCCATGTGTGCTCTATGGAGAATGCTGAAATCAAATGAATACTACTGTGAGAATCCTTATTCATTTTTATTTTATCAAAAATTTTACACGCTTCTCATTCAGATTCACGATCCACGCTTAATAGCACGAAGAAAGCGGTAGTAAAAATAATCAAAGAAGAACAAGGAACCGCACATGCAAAACCATTCCGGAGAACTTGGATTGTAGCACGCGCTAAGCTTCATCAACCGTGGCACCGACAGTCGTCTGATTTAACGCTTTATGGGATTAGGAGACTCATGGCATTTTATTTTTCCAGCACTCGCGTCAGAAAAGAAAATTATTGTTTCGAAAAGTTCACCAGCGAATCTAGGTCGCCGCTAGCTAGGAACGCGAGCAAAAATCTAATTTCACACGTAATTCCCATGACTGACAGAATGAAGCTATGGCGCGCATATAGACTCAACACCGTCGGAATTCACCGAGTCACACCAAAGACGTTACCCATTACCAACCGCAGTTTTCTCAGCGAATCTTTCTGTATCTCTTTTTTTCTTCTGTTCCTCTTTTTTTCGTAAGCAGGATCATTTCAGTCTGCGGTTTCTACGAATAGAAATGAATCGAGCACGCCCATGGCCCCCACGTCTAAAATGCCACTTTCAGCAAAACATTGAACGCCCACGTGGTGGTTGGATTGTTTATAGTGTACGTGGAAGCTACGAGTGAGGTGAAGTACCGACAGCAGTTTATCACGGACCAGAATTTCAAGCCGTTAGAGTGACAGCCGAGCCCGCCTTCGGTATCCCACGTTCTTCGTCGTCCTGTCTGCGCAGTGATTCTTTCCAAGCCGGTTTCAGGGTGAGTGGTATGTGCCTTTTTTTTCTACATACGTAAAATCGTGTACGGAATAACATTTAAACGTGCGAGTATACGCACGCGTATACAAAAGTATACACAGTTATGTAGTTCGAGGAACAACTGATCATTATAAGTATATATCCATGAGTGCTATGACATAACAATCTATTCACGGTAGATCCAATCATTGTCCTTAGTCTGATTAAGATGAAATACCGAATGACCCTCGGTGTAATTGAAGTCAATGATCAGTGAATTTATCCACGGGTAACTCTTGATTTACTGGTTATTTACCTACTGCCGTATAGCTAGAGACCTATTATAATGAGCAACCCAGTTTCCTCATAATTTATTTTATTTTTCTATAAACAATGCATTGCCGTGTAGCCAAACTGCAATTACGTGAATACTCGTGTATGTACTGTATGTACAGGTACGTAGTACGGAAAGAGATACAGGGGCACCGGTAGGCTTCGGGAGCTCAAGGCTTGATGCATATCAGAGGAGTGGGCGTTATCCCAGACCTCGTACCGTTTAAGAACCATAGCGTGTCATGGCAAAATATACGATATTAATTTGTGCACTGTTAAATCATGACGGATCTTAGAATATTGCTCCCGGGAACGATGGGCTTTGGACGATACAGCTGGTATAGAAACGTTTGAAATGTTAGATGCGATTTAATCTTGTGTGATGGGAGATAGAGTTAATCATAGTACCGCAATATTATGCAATATATATATATATATATATATGTAATCTAATCTATATATAGATATATAGATATTTGAATTAACTTAGATCATATAGCAATGGCGAAACAATGCCAATGGTGGCTACGATGGGGCTCGGTATCTCGCAAGCAGTCGCTCCGTTCTAATTACCATCCTATAGAAGCTCAGCTGGCGTATAATACTTAATTGTTATCGGCACATCAGCTATGCAATAGTTATTGTTGTTTGGATACGTATATATCCACTCGCTATATTGTCAATTTCGATGGGAATATAATTGAGGGATGCTTGGTTGATTTAGTATATTTGTGATTGAAAGGTATTGAAAAGTGTTAAAAGCATTCATAATTTGACAAGGTACATTGAAAAGGGGAAGAACAATCGTTTTGAAGAGTTGACGGCATTTGGCATAAATTTTCTAGGACGTATTCTTGGGGATTTTTAATAAAATGCCAATAGGATGTTCGAGAGCGGATTTCGAATTTTCCATCTGCATCCCCAATTGCTATTCATCCATCAATGGACAAAGAAGTACGTACTTCTATCGGAAAGCATCGTGGGATGAAAAACGGGAGAGTGGACCCTCCTCTACGATATAATCGATTCCTGATTAATTTTTCTGCCGATGACACACAATGAATATTTTCAATAAATTATTCAAATTAGCTTGCAAAGGACCCGTGAAATTGAATTAGCCATTGTTGGCATCTCTTTGTCGTCGCTCCATTTACGCCTTCGAAAATCCTTCTACGGGTCATTCGGACAAACCAAATGTCAATTATTGACAGATTGTACCAGCAATTGCTATAACTTTTAATAATGCATGTTATTAATTTGACACAATAACATCTTCAATTAAGCCACATAATTTTATGAAATATATATTTCATGTGCACGAAAGCAGTATACGCATGAATTTGGCATATTTTGTTTTGACCCTTTACATAATCTCCGTAGACAGGAATGTGTTAGCCCTATATGCGGAATGGAAGGTATCCTTTGATCAGGATTACGTACTGTATCTGTGCATTAGTATCGTAGATGCATAGGGAGTCCTGATGCGATTAATGCTATATCTCGCGTCCATTGTGTTAGACGAAATGGCTAGCTTTAGCTGACATCTATGGTAACCGTAGAGAGGCCTTCTGGGTAATTGTAAACCTCTATCATCATTAAGGTAGTTCTTCAGGGAGGCAGAAGTCATTAACGCTAGAGACTAAATGTTATCATATTTTGTCAAACAAATATC